>OZ022253.1:15257010-15284510 GCA_963978915.1 Caenorhabditis parvicauda | reverse complement strand
GATCAAGGTATTACAGAGTTTTTCTCTGAAATTTCAAAAGACACTGCGGTTCTGTGTTTTATCGTTCCTCGAGCCTAAGCCTAAGCTTAAGGACCTTCCTACCATGCCTAAGCCTAAGCCTAAGGACCTACCTATTTTGGCCAATCCTAAGCCTAAATGCACCAGTGCCAACCTACCATGCCTAAGCCTAAGGACCTATACCTAAGCCTAAATGCACCAGTGCCAACCTACCATGCCTAAGCCTAAGGACCCATACCTATACCATGCCTAAGCCTAAATGCACCAGTGCCAACCTACCATGCCTAAGCCTAAGGACCCATACCTATACCATGCCTAAGCCTAAATGCACCAGTGCCAAACCTACTACTTACTAATCGCCACGCCTGAACTTAAATGCACCAGTGCCAATCATAAGCCATGCATACCAAGCCTAAAACCATAAGGATAAAAAGTGAATTCCGCCTTTCTTTTTCAGCATTCTCCATTTCGGTATCGAGAAAACGCGTAAGTTGAAGATACAGCTGCAAAGCAGCGCTATCACTTATCAGAAACGAGTGGTTTTACTCTGAAAACAACAGCTAAACTGGTTGTGGGAGGTGGTTGGTGTTGGACAGCTTAAAAGGCAGTGCTAGGAATCAGAAGACAGCATCAGTTGAGATGGACCTCGACGCTCGCATCAAGGCTTACAAGTTCGTCGCCTACACGGCAGTCACCTTCTCGGTGGTCGCCGTCGTCAGCGTTTTCATCACCTTGCCAATGGTGTACAACTACGTGCACAATGTCAAGAGACAGGTCCACTCTGAGGTCAACTTCTGCAAGGTATAGAACACAAAAAGAGGTTGCTTATTGAAGACTGATTACAGGGATCCGCTAAGGACATCTGGACCGAGGTTCACCAGATCAAGGACATCCAGGTCAATGCTACACGTGTTGCCCGTCAAGCCTACAGCACTGGCGGAGGCGCTGCTGCTGGAGGAGGAGGCGGTGGAGGCGGTGGCTGCTCTGGATGCTGCAACCCAGGACCACCAGGAGCCGGAGGAACCCCAGGAAAACCAGGAAAGCCAGGAAAGCCAGGAGCACCAGGAGCTCCAGGAGCCCCAGGAAAGGGAGCATCTGCCCCATGTGAGGCCGTCACCCCACCACCATGCCAGCCATGCCCAGGAGGACCACCAGGACCAGCTGGACCAGCCGGACCAGCCGGAGCCCCAGGACCAGACGGACCACCAGGAGCCCCAGCCGGACCATCCAGCCCAGGACCAGCCGGACCACCAGGACCACCAGGACCAGCCGGAAACGACGGAGCCCCAGGAAACCCAGGAGCACCAGGACAAGACGGAGCCTCTGACGCCGGAGGCCCAGGAGAGCCAGGACCAGCCGGAGGACCAGGACCAGCTGGACCACCAGGACCAGACGGAGCCCCAGGAACCGGAGGACCAGGACCAGCCGGACCACCAGGACCACCAGGACCAGCCGGAAACCCAGGATCCGACGGAAACCCAGGAGCCCCAGGACCAGCCGGAAAGGCCGGAGGCGAAGGAGAGAAGGGAATCTGCCCCAAGTATTGCGCCATCGACGGAGGAGTCTTCTTCGAGGATGGAACTCGTCGTTAAGTTTCTTTGCTTTTCGATGCTCAATAAACACATTCAATTGCATTTTCTGAAGGGACAAAAGTTTTATTAGAAGCATCATCGTGTCGGCAATTTACAGAACCAAGTTTACGCTTACTCTTCTTCCTCCTCCTCCTCTTCCGCTTCTTCCGCTTCTGGCTCTTCGGCGGCTGGCTCGTCAGCTGGAGCGGCCTAAAGATTTTTCTCTATCACACTCTCTCTTGCTCTCTCACCTCTGCCGCTGGAGCATCATCGTCCTTCTTCGGAGCATCGGCGTTCTTCTTCGACCAATCTGGCTTGCCATCGTTCTTCTTGGTCTTAGCCATGATGTCGTCGATGTTGGTCTCCTTCTTGACAATCTTGAGGTTGGAACGGAAGTCCTGCTTCTCCTGAGCAATCAATCAATGAAAAATCGATAATATGACTCACGGTCTTTCCTCCTTCCTCTCCGTGTCTCTTGAACTTGTTGTCGTACTTGGACACCTTCTTCAGGGTAGGTTTCACGCTTAAATGAATGGCTCAGATGGTAGTGAGGGAGGTTCAGAGGAATGCAATAAGGGTTCGCTCCCGGTTACTCACAATTTTCCTCTGAGGTCGTTGACGGCGATGGTCAATTCGTTGATTTCGGCCTCGGTGGTGTTGACCAAGTAGTTGATGTCGTATTTCTCAGCTTCAAGGGCGCAGACGCGGTTCCACATCTCTTCGTAGATCTGGGTCAGCTTTCCTGAAACAACCATTCTTTGTCTCTCTCTCTCTCTCTTCTCTCTCTCTCTCTCTCTCTCTCTCTCTCTCTCTCTCTCTCTCTCTTTCTCTTTCTCTCTCTCTCTCTCTCTCTCTCTCTCTCTCTCTCTTTTTCTCTCTTTCTTTCTCTTTCTCTCTCTCTCTCTCTCTCTCTCTCTCTCTCTCTCTCTCTCTCTCTCTCTCTCTCTCTCTCTCTCTTCTTTCTCTCTCTCTCTTCCTAACCAGTATCATCGACAGCGTCAACATCTGGAAGTGGGATGATTCTGCTCTGCAGAGCCTTCTGTCTCTCCTGCTCCTTGAGCAGCTGTTGCTGCTTGAGTCCTTCAGCAGCCTTCATCATCAGAATTTTCTGAACCCCATTTTCTCCTCCATTCACATTACCAATCCAACCCTGAGCTTCTTCTTTCTCTCTGGCGTCAGGAAACCCTTCTTCTTGTTCTTCTTGTTTCCAGCCTCTTCGAGTCTCTTTCTGACCTCGGCCTTTTTTGCCTCACGCTCTTCAGCCTTGCGAGCGGCATCCTGAACGTTTTGTTCACAACCAAATATTCTCAAGATAGATCAAAAAAGAGTACTGTAACTCACATCTTCCTCGCCATTGGCGACCTGCGCCCCACCATACCGCAGTTTCTCGTCTTCGAAGTCCATCACTGCAAGGGTGTCGATTAGAATAGATTCTGTTAGATTCATGAAAGAGAGAGAGTAATATGCTTAACATGAACGATGCCACGTCAAAAGTAAGCCAGGCATGCCGAGCAGCAAGTGAGGAATGAGTGTAATAAGCCGCAGCGGCACAAGCTGCGAGAGGGCGGATCGGAAGGAAAATAACTGCAGAAAGACATGTGGTCCGGCGTTACCAGCGAAAGCAGAACATCCATTGGTTTCATGAAAAGAACGTTAAAAGTGGTCGGCTCACAATTATTTTGGTCTTTTATGAGAGAAACACACACCTCGGCAAAGGCATAAGACAATAAAACCGCTTCGCAACCACGTTGCCGACCTCCCCTTTCATTTTCGAAAGTGTTTGTACTTTGATAAATGTTTTACTTGACATAATGAACGTTGCGGACTGTTCTTAAAATCAATGTTTCCTACAATTTTGCAAGGTTTAAAGTCGATAGGCCAAACGATACTAGTTTAATGATGAATTCAGATATTTCTATGAGAAAAATAACCACATTGAAAAATTTTTCTACAATATTTCAAGTTTAGAAATTGCTCTAAGTTATAAATTTGGTGATAAATTCAAATTATGTGCTCATTTGAAGAAGAACTCTGTCAAAATGCTCATCTGGCTTGAAACAAGTCGTTTTTTACAGTATTGCCATTCGCCACAGGCAAGGCTTTCTTCAGGCTCAAGCTTAGGCTTGAATCAGGTACATTTAGGCTTAGGAATGTCCAAAATGGCTTGAATTCTAAAATCAACAAGTTTGCACGATTCTCATTCTTTAAAAAAAAGCAATCTGACCCAGCATAGTCCTCATGCTTGGCACTGGTGCATCTAGGCTTAGGTATGGCAAAAATGGCTTGATCTATCTATTGGCACTGGTGCATTTAGGCTTAGGATTGGTGTAAAATTTGAACTTAGGCTTAAGACACGATAAAAACAAGGCACCACGACACCGATGGCACCACAACGTGGTGTTAGTGGTGCCTTTTGTAACATATACGGGTTTCTTGATCCTCCTCTATGTGGTGGAAAATGATTTGATAAGAAAAATGAGCTTCCACATTTTGATTCAATTCCACTTCCTACTGCCGTTCGCATGTAATCGATGGACTGTGTGCCCTGCGGCACTCACATCGCTCACCACATGTTGTTTTGTTCTGCTCTCGATCTTTCTTTCCGTCGATCAGCGCAGAGTACGAGGGGTAGCATGAAAATTGAATCGCATTACTACTTGTGAACTTGTCAACACTCGCTTCGCTCGTGTCGTGCAACGAAAGAAAACCACCTTTACGACTAAACTTCTGTAGGAAGAAGAGACAACACTCGAAAACATGTATTCAAACCTGTTTCGTGGCAGTGAAGAAATTTTTTGAAATCTTTCCAAGAAGATGTAATCATAATTAAAACTTATGAGTATTGAATTTGTAGGATTTTTCAAAATGCGCTGAAACTTCTGAAGTATCTTATTAATTTAGAAAATAAGAAAATTAACATTTATGCTTGCCCTGTTGCCGAGTGATGAAGTTTCTCTACCTCATTTGACTTTTTGAAAAGTGAAGGGTGGAATGGTTATGGTGTTACTTCTCCCGTTAAAGTGGAAATAACCAGATCAAATTTTGAAGGAATCTAAAGGTTATAAGATAATAATAATAAAATTTTAAAAATTGAATTTTAACGCGTGACGTGGCTGCTGTTTTGACATAAAGTGACGGACCAATACTTATTGGTCACGCTGTAGATAGAAAATGACTGAATAGATGATCAAATTTCCTCTTCAAAGAAGAAGGCATCCTAACCATGGTGCCTAAATCAGTTCGTTCACCATGAGCGTAGCTAGGCTTCCCTACATGACAATTTTCCACAAAACCCCTCAAAAAACAAAAAGTGGTGGGAATTACACTGGTACAAAGCGTGGGCAGCTCTCTCCGGCAGCCTCAAAACTTTTTTCGTCTTTTGCTCGATCCATGTGTAACACAATACTTTGTCGATTTGTGTAAAATGGTATCAACTGGCCAGTGATAATAATCAACATGGGTTATCAGCCAGAATTAGTGCCAAAGGAAAATGAGAAATTAAATTTGCGAGATCACCACACATATCTAGCAAAAAGTCTGTCCGATTTCAAACGCGCGCCAGTCGCATTTTCGTGAAATGAGTACGGTAGGCCTACCCTATGGTCGGGACTCTCACAACGAACAGTTAGATCTTTGTGGATTTAAATTATTATTCTTACTTTCAGTCCATTGAAATTAAAGGCGCATTACTTAATCGTTCTTGTGTTTCAAGGCGACACTTCTACAGTAATAAGTAACCGATTTACGGAGGTCAGACTTTTTTACAGGTAGAGGAAGATATGCGCACCAGCAAAGAAAGGAATGAAGTGTTTGAAGTTTGTTCTCGCTCCAGAATTCTTCACGGACCACCAACGCCATTTCATACAAAAAAGTAGCTTGAATCATGAATCAAGAATTGCGAGCCTTTTTTTCATTTATCTTTGTCGACACATCGAATTTTAGGCTTAGGTAAGGTTGAAAGCACTAGTTAGGTACAAAGCTAAGATTTGATCAATGTTTTAACTTAATTACCACAAAAAAATTTGCACTTCGTAAGGAAATGATTCTTGATTAATATGATTCACTTTTCCGTGTTAAGTCACCAACGCCAGATTCCTTTCGCGCTCTGTGTTCGCCCACGGAAAATTTCGGAGTCGGTATCCAATCGGTATATCACTTTTGGCCCATTCGAAAGTGGGCGCGCTTCCCGGTTGAATATTCCCAACAGTTTTGCGCACAAGAGTTCCAACATGGCTTCTCTGATCAGTCGTAGTCTTCCGTGTTGATGTCTTCCGTTGTGAAGTTTTCTTCTCTTGTCACAAGTCGAAATCATTCAACATCCTTCGAATAGAGAAAACTGTGTCTGGTCCAAACTTTCTGCTACAAAAATTGAAAAACCTGTCTTAGAAGTTGAATAGAACCAGAAATGTTCTTGATTTCATGCTTATTTTTAATAGGTGGTAGATGATAGGGCGCATACAGGACCACCAACACCAAGTCCGTTATGCGCCATGTGACCGGCCGAGAAAAATTTTGAAGACTATTGGAAAAAAAACTTTTTGTTCAATCACTGGCCGATAAAAATTTTGAAGACTTTTTGAAAAAAACTTTTTTTTCAATCATTTTCTTTTTCTTTTTTATCAAGCATAAAATTATTGAGTACATGTATTTATCTGGAACTGAAAGGAAAAGGCACAAAAGTTGGTTAGTACCATAAAGTGAACCAAACACATGAAAAGTCAACATGATAAATTTTAAAGCTTATCCGCAAGTCGCGTGGAAGTCGGTCTTCTCGTGAATGTCTCTGGTGACTCTTTCGAGTCTGGCGTTGAGTTCGTCGAGGACCAGCTGGTAGTCGTCTAGCTTGACGTCAGAGGCATCCTTTGTAAGGGCTGAAAGATAAAAGCTTTAGAAATCTCTCTCTCTCTCTCTCTCTCTCTCTCTCTCTCTCTTTTTCTCCAACTCACCATCAATGTCCTTGTTATGCCTCTCAGCTTGATAAAGTAACTTGGCAGCTCTCGCTCTCAATTTTTCGGCTCTTTCTTGTGGAGCCTCGTTGGTGCCTCTTCTTTCTTCTAAAAGCTCGTTGGCTTTCTCGATATCTGTCTGTAATTATTTTCTTTTGAAAATCGAACTACTATAACCATTGTTCTATAATTACTAACACCAGTATTTAGTTCTTTCCTTTCTGGTGATCTGGCAAAGTTCTTTTCATCTCTAAAGTTCCTTTTTTTCGCAAGAAATGCTACACTGTCCTGACCGGAGCAGTTTCTAAAACAGGTTCTAAGCGTCACCACATTCTCTATATTTGTTCGAGCTTTCAGCGGCTATTGCTGGCCGTTATTGAAGCTTACGTATTTTTATTCTTTATGAATAAATATTATTAAAAAATGAATTTAAGCAAACTAACCGTCAACTGTTTGTTTCTCGCTTCAGCACTTGATGCGGCGTGTAGAGCGTTGTCGACAGTAGTCAGAGCGTTCTTAGCACTTTCTGATATCTGAAGGTACTCAACCTTGACGGTACCCATGGTTGATTCCAGGTTGGCCAGGGTTTCGTTAGCTTGTTTGGTCTTCTCTGAAAAGATTCTCTATCAGTCATCTCTCTCTCACTCTCTCTTTCTCTCTCTCTCTCTCTCTATCTCTTTCTCTCTCTCTCTCTTCTCTCTCTCTCTCTCTTTCTTTCTTTATCTCATTTCCTCACCTTCCACCGAAGCAGTTTCATTCTTCGCCTCTTCCAAATCTTCCTTAGCCGCCTTGGTGATCTCTTCTGCCTCCGAGATAGCCGTCGACGCGGACGTCTGTACCTCCTCAGCAATCTTCAGCGCATCCTTCACCGTGTCCGTCGTGTTCTTCACAAACTCAGCGAGGCTGCTCGCATCGAGTGCCTGGAATCTTTTCTCAAACCGGTTCTTTTCAGCAAGTACTCACATTAGACTCCAAGTTCAACGCCAGTGTCTTATTTCCAGCAGTCTCATTGAGAATATCCTTGATGTTGTTGATCTTCGCAAGGGCTTCACGGATCTCGTTGGACAGATCCTTGATCTGCTCTGGCGTGAAGCTGATCTCCTTCGCTTGAATGTCTTCGGACAATTGGCGAATCTGCTCTGGTGTGCTCCTTGGAGACTTGATAAAGTCATTAATCTCATCAATCAGCTTTTCGGTCGTTGTTCTTGTTTCATTGGCCTTCTGTGCTGCTGCCTTCGCGATCTGAACAGTTCTATCTCATCAATGTTTATGATGTCATTACTCACCGCAAGAGCTTCCTCACTCTTTCTTTTAGCTGCTTGAGTTGTGGCAAAAACGGTCTTGGTGATTGATAGCACCTGTAATAGTAAATTTTACAAAATTTTAATTTTTTTCCACTCTCCATCGTTCAATTGCATAACACACCTCGGCACGACAATATAACCGCTTCGCGACCGTTCTGCCCACCTCCGCTTTCACACATATCTAGCAAAAAGTCTGACCGATTTCAAACGCGCGCCAGCCGCATTTTTGTAAAATGAGTACGGTAGGCCTACCCTAGGGTCGGGACTCTCACAACGAACAGTTGTGGATTTAAATTATTATTCTCACTTTCAGTCCATTGAAATTAAAGGCGCATTACTTGAATCGTTCTTGTGTTTCAAGACGAAACTGCTACAGTAATAAGTAACCGATTTACGGAGGTCAGACTTTTTTACAGGTAGAGGAAGATATGTGCCACAGTGTGCATAACCTATGACCCAGTGGGAAACTTAATAAACTTCTTCGGGCATCACTTTTTGACTAACCTGCTCAGCCTCCTTCTGTTTCTCATCCAATCTGCTGTCAGCTTCTAGTGCGAAACTCTTGGCCTGGCTTGCTTTTGAAGCAGCTCCTTCGAGACACGACTGCCCACCACAGAAACCACACGATCCGGGTCCACCACATAGCGCGTCGCATGGTGCAGCGACCGCTCCGCACACTTCTCCGTTTAGTGTTGGGAGAGCTTCTTCAAGAAGGGACAGCTGTTTTTGGCTCTCGGCAAGTGCTGCTTCATTCTCTGCAAACTGCTTCTCGAAATCGTCTCTGTTTTTCTCGAGAAGTTCCGAGGCTTGGGTTGCCTTTGACTCTGCTGCTGCTAGCTTGCCGATGGCCACGTCGGTTCTTCTTTGAGCATCCATCGACTTCGCCGCTGACTCCTTTGTGATGTTGTAGGCTCCTTAAAGACAACGTTTTTGTAGGTTCTGCTCAAGAACATGAAACTTTATAAGACTCGCTAATATCCACATAAGATCCATGTAACCTTGTAGTAACCTCCCCGTAACCTCCAAAGTGAAAAGAGAAAGACCTTGTATGGAGGTTACCAGGTCTTCTTCCCATGGTTTTATCTACTTCAAAAATTTAACTGGAATTTGATCTACTCTATCCATTACTCCGCCCCTTTACCGCAGTGTGCTACTCCATTCCTCAGAATTGACAACGAAACCGTCCACAAACCTTGCACATCCGCCTCCTTGATCTTATTCGCCTTCTCTTGAAGTTCCTTTGTGGCTGAGCTCAACTTGTCAGCGTCTTCTTGCAGTCTCTTCAAGTCCTCCTGGGCAAAGTCAACAGCTTGAGTTGCGTCAGAGACCTTGGCCTCAATTCCGCTCAACTTCTCCCTCGCTACGGTTACTTGCTCCTTGAGCTGTCTGATCTCCTTGTCGAGCTTCTCGACTCCTTCCTTTGTGATATTTGCTGATGCCAGCTGCCCGATGGCGTCTTGGATTCCAGCTTCGAGTTTTTCAAACTCGTCGTCGTAGGCTGACGCAACTCCAGTGTCTTCGATGTTGTTTGCTGTGTTGATCAAGTCGGATACCTGGAAGTAAGAAGGTTTACTACAATTTATTTCAACGACTTGCGAAAAAAAGAGCTCAGTGAATCTCTTGTGAATATAAATGCTGGTTAGTCGTCTCGAAAAATGTTAATGTTTTTCGGACTAAACTCAATCAAAATACGTGGGTTAATTGTTTTAAAAACTTATAAGCGACTGCAACGCGGTCATCCGTAACGAAAAATTGAATCTTTTTATCGGGGTCTACTGACTCCGCGTCTCGGTTTTTTAAAATCTAGATACAACCCTTCCCTATACTCACCTGGTTCCTCAGATTCTCAATAATCTTATCCCACTGATGGAAGCACTCTCCACACGGCTGACAGTGTGGCCATTGGCCGGTGAATCCTCGCGCACATTGATCACACAGCGGTCCTCCAGATCCCTCACGACAAACACACGTTCCATTGTTTCTGTGGCATTGGGCGGTTTCTGATCCAGTCGGGTTGCATTCACATCTATGGCATCCATCCGCCGACGTCGGGTCTCCCCAGTACAAGTCTTCACACTCGTCGCACTTCCTTCCTCCTCTGCCTTGTTTGCATCTGCACGCGCCGTCGAAGATGTTGCATTGGAGAGACGGGAGGCCGTCATGACCGGCGACAACTCCATTGGGGTCACAATCGCAGGCAGCGCAGCCTTCACCACTGGTCAGATTAAAGTGATTCTCAGCACATTGATCACACTGCTTGCCGATGACGTTGGGGTGGCATGGACACTGACCGGTCACACGATCACATGCACCAGCAGTCTCGTTGGTTCCCAGGTCGTTGCACACACAGTGTTGACAGCTTCTGAGCTTGGCGTCACCGAAGAATCCGTCGACACAGTGTTCACACTGGGCTCCGACTGTGTTGTGAAGGCAGTTGAGACATTCACCGGTCGCGGCGTCGCAGCCTCCTGAAACATTCTCTTGTATTCCTTATCTCAAGCTTTCTTTTATCTTGGTATCAAATAGTGAAAGGCATCGCTTACACCATGGGTGTTCTATTTAACTGGGTTGTCTAGGTCAAGCTTAGGAATAAGCATTGGTGCATCTAAACCTAACCATGGCGGTTGGGCTTAGGCTTGAGACATGACAAAACACGATACCACGTGTCAGTCCTGCCTTTTACTCATGTTCAATTCCGGAGTCGGTCTTTCTTTGTTTATCGAAAAATAACAGTTCCATCATCATTCAAAACCAAAGAAGACCTTTTGCAACCTCCCTAACTTTTTTCAAATAATAATCACGAGTTCAAGTTTAAAGCTTAATTACTCCCACAGTCAACAGCTCAAACTACACTGAAAAATAGAAAGTAGTGTTGCCATCTTCTTCATGTTGTTATTGAATACTTATTCATGGTGAACATCACCCAATGCTCACCTTCAGCTCCGAAATCAATGTTGTTGTTACAGTCACATCGTTCGCAGGATCCTCCGACTTCTTTGGGGTTACCCCAGTGGTTGGTGGCACATTCACCGCATCGTTCACCCTTGTATCCGGCGTTGCAGTTGCAGACGATATCCTGAAGGTACTGGCTGGGGGTTTTTCTCTGTTAGAATCTTACCTGAGTGTTGTTGAAGGAGTTCTTGAGGTAGCACGTGTCGGCGTGTTGGAATCCACTGGTTGGTCCTCCTGGGCATGGGCACGGCTTACAGGCGAGTCCTACACCAAGACGTGGGTCACCATAGTATCTGAATGGTGATTTGTCCTCTCTCTCTCTCAATCTCTCTCTCTCTCTCTCTCTCTCTCTCTCTCTCTCCCTCTCTCTCCCTCTCTCTCTCTAACTCACCCATCCTGGCATCTATCACAATAGTGCCCAGTCGTCAGATCACGACACTCGATACATGCTCCAGTCGTCTGATCACAAATGTTTGCGTGATCGTTACATTGACACACACGGCACTCTGGGAATCCCCAGAATCCTGGTTGACATTGGTTGCATTGACGTCCGTAGATTCCCTTCTCTCTGCACTCACACTGCCCAGACTGTTGATCACAAGAGTTGGACAGGGCTCCCACCGCGTCACAATCACACTTGGAGCAGCCAGACGGCCCGAATCCATACGTTCCAACAGCACACTTGTCGCATCGTCGTCCGACCACGTTGGCCTTGCACTCACACTGTCCTCCCTTGACGTCACAAATTCCGGAGACGGAACCAGTCGCGTCACATGAGCATTCAGATGTGTGGTTGAGGATTCCGGCGGCGATTGGACATACGTATCTTGCGCAGACTTCTGGAATCTGCTCACGAGGAGCGAGCGCCATCGCGAGGTGACGACACTGGTACCTATTGTATTCGGTGAGATGTTGTTGACCTCTTGGCGACTTGAACAGTTCCAGTTCGTCGGTTGGTGGTGCTAGGACGATCGAGTCGATTTGAAGGGATGCAGTGCTGAAATTGAAAATTTAGATTAGACGCTGAAATTGAAAATTTATTTAGTTTTTCTGTACTTGTGTACAACATGTGCTACAGCGCATGTACGGCATACGCTGTAGATAACTTACGGAAGATGTTGTACATAGAGAGATTTCTAACGGCACATGCTGTACATAGAGAGATTTCTTACGGCACATGCTGTACATAGAGAGATTTCTTGCGGCAGATGTTGTACATAGAGAGATTTCTAACGGCACATGCTGTACATAGAGAGATTTCTTACGGCACATGATGTACATAAAGAGATTCCATACGGCACACGCTGTACATAGAGAGATTTCGTACGGCAGATACTGTACATAAATCGATTTTTCACGGCACATGTGCCATTACTTATCTACAGCGTATGCTGTACATGCGTTGTAAATATCTACAGCACATGTTGTACACAAGTACAGCATTTCGTTTTTAGAGCATTGACGCTTATCAGTATAAAAAATCAAGTTAAATAAAACTAATGATAAGTGATGTTATGACAATTGGAATTTTTTCTTAACCTACATAGAAAACATGGAAAAACATTTTCCTGGTCTCACCGGACAGAAAAGTACTGAATGCTAGTGTTCAATCCGAGAATTTAGAACAGGCCAATTGACCAGTCAAAGTTAGTCTGATAAACAAGGGTGGAGGTAGAAAAATGATATTTCGTTAAGTTTGCGACCACCCTGTAGTTATGTCAATACGATATTAGCTTTCTATGTGACCGATGTAACTTTGCAATTGATCAGAAACATCTGATTTCATCCATATTTGGTCATTTAAATTTCAGACTACCTGGATCAAAGATTTTTTTGAAGAAAAACTCACGCTCTCTCTTGTGGATGTGCATTGACTCTCTTTTCCTTGAAGTGAAGCCTAATCTCGTACGGGACATTTGCTTCAAGGCACACAGCCGGTTGAACCTCGATGTATCTCGATCCCGGGTGGATTCTAGTCAGAAGGAAGTCGTCGGAAGCCGGTGCTCCTGCGCACACTCCACTCGGTTCTTCTGGTCTGACAATGGTGACTTCAACATTCTCCCATCCCACTGGGTCTCTGGTCGCGTCATGACGAACGATGATGTTGTACTTCTGGCTGACTTCAACGGTTGGGTTGAAGGTGATGGTGGTGCCTTCGTTGACCTGAATATGCACCCTGCACCACGCCTACCAGTAATTTGTAAAAAGAAACAGTAATATCTCACACAATGACACCATAATATGGTGCCAGCGGTGTCTTGGTGCCGTGTTTTGTCGTGTCTCAAGCCTAACCCCAATCAAACAAATTCCCAAGCTTAAATGCATCAGCGCTGAGCCTACAATCTAAAACCTAAGCCTATTTGCCATACCTAAGCCTTGATGCTCAAGTGATAAGCCTAAGCCTATTCCTACGCTTGATAGCGATGCTTTTAACTATTTTCCAAGCCCACCTGAACAAATCCTTCTCCCGTCCACGTCTGATCTCTGTTGTTCGCTGGCCATTCTCTATTGACAACTTTGCCGTTGGTAACGTTAGCGTATTCAGCGTCGTAGAGGTAGTGAGTAACGTCGGCACAATAGAAGCTCGAGTCAGCTGTGTCACATCTGAACAAAAGGAAGGGTTTTGACACGATGAACGCTCCCAACTCACTTTCTGCCACTGAATCCTTGTCTGCACTTGCATTGTCCTGTTGTGATGTCGCACTGGTTATCATAGGATCCTCCAATGTCACAGTCACAAGCCTTGCATCCGTCGACTTCTTCAGAGAGGCCGTAGTGTTCGGGCTGGAATATTCACGTTCGTACCGTACTTGACACGTGGCTGTCACCAACGGGGCACAAAGAGGGCACACTTACCAAGCACTGATCACAGTTCTCTCCGGTCACGAGTCTCTTGCATGTGCATTTTCCGGTCTGTTTATCACATCCTTCGTTGTTGTACGTTCCGAGAAGACTGCAGGTGCAGGCCACACATCCGTCCACGTTGGTTTCAGTAAGATTCCAGTATCCGTTTTTACAGCGGTCACATCTGCAAATATGGGCCGTAGGAGTGAGAGAGAGAGAGAGAAAGAGAGAGAGAGAGAGAGAGAGAGAGAGAGGAGAGAGAGAGAGAGAGAGAGAGAGAGAGAGAGAGAGAGAGAGAGAGAGAGAGAGGAGAGAGAGAGGAAAGAGAGAGGATAGAGAGAGAGAGAGAGAGAGAGAGAGAGAGAGAGAGAGGAGAGAGAGAGAGAGAAGAGAGAGAGAGAGAGCACGACTCACCTCTGACCGTCCACGTTCGCCTTACAGTAGCACTTTCCAGCGACCAATCCTCGTTCTGGATCTTCTTCACCTTCACAGATACCCTAAGTTGTTGCTTCCTCTAATAAAAGTCATTCATTGAATCTCACCTTGTTCTGACTTCCAGCCTTGTCACATTGACATGGCAGACAGACGTGTTGATCTTCAATGGGTCTGAGTGGGTCTCTGTAGAAGAACGGCTTGCACTGTTCGCAGTTCTTTCCTTGTGTGTTGTGAAGACAATCGTCACAGACACCTCCAGACACGAATCCACTAGCTTCATAGACTGCTCGGTCAAAGTGACAGGAACGAGCGTGACCGTTACAGTTACACTGTCTGCACTCGTTCTTCTCCTCTCCGATGGCCGGTCTCCATGGGAGATCGTTGTAGAACGCACGGCATTTCTCGCAGTTGAGTCCTTCGGTGTTGTGGACACAGTCACATCGTCCGTGCACGACGTCGGGTCTCTCCACGACTCCGCCAGCCTTGGATGGGTCAATGTTGATACATCTCGAAGCGTGACCGTAGCAAGAGCAGGAACCACGGACGACAATCTCGTAGATGGCGTAGTAGTACTTTTCGTCGATTTCTGGTCTGTAAATGAAAACTGATGATTACTAGTGAGATAAGCACACTCAGCATCACGCACCATGACCATTGTGTTAGGTGTAGATTTACGGGGCAATCCGATATTCTCTTTGCAAGGAACTCTAACCAGTAAGCAGGGGGGGGGGGGTAGACTTAGGCTTATCACCTGTGCATCAAGGCTTTGGTATGGCAAACAGGCTTAGGTTTCAGGTTGTAGGCTTAGTGCTGATGCATTTAAGATGTGCGGCACCACGACACCTCTAGCGCAGCCTTTCACTATTTCCCATACAGAAAATATCTTACCTGAAGTCAAGAAGGTCATCACCGAGAGTGTGCAACTTCGTAAAGTTGAACCTCAGGTTGGTAATCTTCAGAAGGTTCGAGATATCTTCAGCATACGGGTTCTCCGTGACGATGTGTGGCGAGATGACTTTGTAGACAATCTGAACCCAACTAAATTATCTATCATTTTGCCAGCACTCACTTCTCCACCGGTCGATGGTGCCACGTCAGAGTATTGATTGGTACAGATGACGTCACTGTGTTTCTTAGGTGGTCCTTCTGGGATTCCGGGGAAGGTGTTGTCGCAGTCGTAGGCGAAGTACCGGTAGACTTGCCAGGTTTTTCCAAAGTCTGCCGACTTTTCGATGATCATGGCAGCTGGACGGAACGACTTGAACGTCATGATCAAGTGGGTGAAGTGGAATTCGGCCTCGAGGTCCAACTGAATGGTGACGTTCTGTTGGCCGTTCTCCGACTGCCACCAGTTGCGGTTTTTGTCTTCGTACACTTCTGACACCACGTTCTCGATTCTGAAATTGGTGTATAGAGAGAAGAGAGAGAGAGAGAGAGAGAGAGAGAGAGAGAGAGAGAGAGAGAGAGAGAGGGAGGGAGGGAGAGAGAGAGAGAGAGAGAGAGAGAGAGAAAGAGAGAGAGAGAGAGAGAGAGAGAGAGAGAGAGAGAGAGAGAGAGAGAGAGAGAGAGAGAGAGAGAGAGAGAGAGAGAGAGAGAGAGAGAGAAAGAGTGCGAAATCCCCACCTGTGACTGAGTCGATGAGGTTCTCGCTGTGGTTTCCATTCGGTCCTAGAATCACAATAAAAGCACTTGGTCTGTTCTTCAAGATGGGATACAATACAGAATCTGAATACTGATTATTATCGGTTGACTTCTTTCTTCCTTCACCTTTCACGACTTCTCGACCCACAAGTCGATGATGAGTGGAGTTGGTGTTTTCTTCCAATCAGCAAGTTTCCTAAAAATCGAAAAATCAATCGATAATTAGAGTTATCGATTACCTGTGATTGGGTAGCATGATCTATCCTTGCAAATATCTGCGTTCGGTTGTTGAGCCGAAACCAACACTCCTATGAGTAGCCCGAGGGCTACTTTCGTGATGAGTCCCATCAGGGTGCTGAAAAAAATTTTCGTTGGTGGTGTAGTGGGAAAGAGGCTGAAGTGGCAGAAAACAAGGGTGAGTTCGGATCCGTTATGGATTGTTTTTTGCTTTTTTGCTGAAGCTGTGTGAATGTGAGAAATGACTCGAAAATCGATAAAAATATCATAAAAACTATGAAATCCATGAAAACTGTGTAAGTTATATTCCCGACAGCAAAAAAACTTTTGTTTTTGATGTACAAATTGAATGGTGAGCAGTGTTTGGTCAAAGATGTTATGAGAGAATGAATCAGCGTTGAATGTAGTGAGCTCTAAGTGCAAAGGGCTCACTTTTTTAAGATCGACCGGATCGAGGCAATTTATCAATAGTGTAACATGTCCCTTTGGTATGTTCGGAAAAGTTTGGGATGAAATGAGAACTGTGTTGGGTTTGGAAGAGCGCAGTTGTGGAGATGGTCAAATTTCGTTCAGTACGGTCGACTTACTTGTTAGTCTAAACAAGAATTCGACCTTCGGCGTTAGTGAGATCCAGAGTTACCTGACGATAGTATCTGATCATATCAACTTTCAGTGTGACTGGGAAGACGGAAAATAAGAAGGAAGAGGGCAGGAACTGAACTTGTGACGTCATGTCGCAAAATTTTAGTTTGACATCGGAGATCGCTAGAAGCATGGCCGTTTTCAAACGCGCTCTAATCTCAATTTTGCAGAATGAGTACGGTATGAGTCGGGACTCTCACAACGAACACTTAGATCTTTGTGGATTTAAATTATTATTCTTACTTTCAGTCCATTGAAATTAAAGGCGCATTACTTGAATCGTTCTTGCGTTTCGAGGCGAAACTGCCACGGTACTAAGTACCCGATTTACGGAGGCCAGATTTTTTTTACAGGTAGTGGAAGCTATGTTCATCGGAGATACTGGAGTCACAATAAAACAATCAAAAGGTAGAAAAAATGCTTGCAAAAATTTTTAATACTTGATACAAGTGACCTAACTCGTAGAAATCATGTTATGTTTAGCCAGATTTCTGAAATTTGCTTCACAAAAGGTCTTCTTCATCTTACAAACAACAGAAATGACATAGGAACAGCTAGTGATGCTGAAATTAATAAGAGGGTGATTATGTTCATCTATTTTTCCGTTACCGTAAAACAAAAGAATCTGTGGGTATCGAAACGTAATATAACAGCGCGAATGAACCATAATGAACGGCGGGTCTGTCTATTACGCCAGATGCAAGGGGAAAAAAGACGGGCGGTTCCTAGCGCCACACGTGGTCCCTTCCAGATGTGCCAGTAAAAAGTTGCACTCTGTCGGGGGGGGGGGGGGGAATCGATACGAACTGTAAACAGGAACGTCGTACTCCGTGATAGTACGATGTCGACTAATCATTCATGATGGATTGAAATCAGGTCAGCCGGTAGACGTTAGTAAGAGGGGTGTAAATAAAGATGTTATTCTTAATGGGAGTGAAAAAACGGATCTTTTTAAAAACCGTCAGAAATTTTAAAAAAAACTATGGCGCTTGTGAATTCTGTGTTTTTAGTATTGAGCCTCTGAATATTGTCAAAATGGGCTCCTACTGTATTCTGAAGACCCTTGAACAGAAACCAATCAAAATCTCAACACTTTTCCCAAGTTCAAAAACAAAAAAATCACGGAGTTGTTGCATCTCACGAGCGAAGCAAGTGTGAAACTATAAACGTTTTTGTTTCGAATAGTATTCACTACATCTCACTCGAATATAAAATAAAAACTGCACTCATTCGACACGTCACATGAGCGAAGCGAGGGAAATATAAATTTGTAACAGTACTGTTAATTGCATCTCACATATATCGCTAGAAGCATGGCCGTTCTCAAACGCGCTCTAATCTCAATTTTGCAGAATGAGTACGGTAGGGTCGGGACTCTCACAACGAACAGTTAGATCTTTGTGGATTTAAATTATTGTTCTTACTTTCAGTCTATTCTGAAATTGAAGACTCATTACGTAAATCGTTCTTGTATTTCAAGGCGAAACTGTTACGGTACTAAGTGCCCGATTTACGGAGGCCAGACTTCATTACAGGTAGAGGAAGCTCTGTGTAAAACACTCGTTACGCTCGTCCGCTTCTCTTTGTATTTTGAAAGCCAAAACTGTGAAACGTAATGCAGAAAAGTCTGGGTAATAGAGATAAATAAGCCGAACGCACGGACAGCACTCATGGTTACTTGAGTAAACATAGATAATCGAAAGACACTGGTATGACCTCTGCCGTTGTAGAAGACGCAAGCGAGGGTGCTATGACTATCTTGTTTTACCAAATTTGTAAAGGAAGATAACCTCTATACGGTAAAATAGTGGAAAAGGAAATTCTTGGTTAGTTTTTTGCAATGACAATGTGGTAACTAAAAGAAAAGTGGAAAAGTAAAATTTTAATGGTTTTAAGAAAATGACCTACTATTTTTAAATTTTTTTGAGAAAATGATCTACCGTATGTATCGCGAAGTTATTTTTTCTGTTATCATGATCCGAAAAAGTGAATAAAAATGTTGTTTTTAACATCTCTAGAAGTTTCAGACCAATTCAACACTTCTATGTTAGAATCTGCCAAAACTTATTAGTACTAATATACTCATGACCGCTACCGTATAAAAGTATAAATATGAACGCAAAACGATAAAGTTTCATTGATATGACACTAATGAGCAAACGAATTAAACAAAACAAAAAAGTTTCAATATGAAGAAGGAGAGAAACGTATCAACTACAAGTTTGTCATTCAGCTAAACTACTTTAAAAGAAGATTCCACAAAAGATAGGGGCCCAGTAAAAAGTGTTAGGAAGATGGGGGCATATGTTGTCCGGGCCGCTGTTGTGTGCCAGAGATAAAGTGTTGAGACTTGGATGCGCAGACAATAGTTAGGGGTCAGTTATCTTTACACTCTTGTACGGTATACTACTAGACCTACAGTACTCTCTCTCTCCCTCTCTCCATCTCTCTCTCTCTCTCTCTCTCTCTCTCTCTCTCTCTCTCTCTCTCTCTCTCTCTCTGTCTCTCTCCCTCTCTCTCTCTTTCTCTCTCTCTCTCTCTCTCTCTCTCTCTCTCTCTCTCTCTCTCTCTCTCTCTCTCTCTCTCTCTCTCTCTCTCTCTCTCTCTCTCTCTCTCTGTCTCTCTCTCTGTCTCTCTCCCTCTCTCTCTTTCTCTCTCTCTCTCTCTCTCTCTCTCTCTCTCTCTCTCTCTCTCTCTCTCTAATTGATGTTCACGGCGCTAGATCGCTACGACGAGCCTTTTTTTTATAACTCTGACTCAGGATCAAATCTTTTGGAGCTGGCCAGTTGTGCTCCATCATTGATTTATGTGGGGTGCATTGAACTCTCTAGACCATACTTCCGGTCTAGGACTTTCATTCGATGACCATGGAAGGTTCTATGAGAACTAACACTAGGAAATTTGTGAAGTTCAATTTATTCATTGAGAATAAGTTCATAAGCTTCATGACGACCAGCAATAGCCGACACGAGCACAGAATAATGGGATTGGGAACCGTAGGAGAACATTTTAAAAAGCTGCTCCGGTCAGGACAGTTGTATGATTTATTGCAAAAAAAACGTTGGATAACATTGTCAAATTACCAGAAGGGTTTGAGAAGTTTTTGATACAAATTTCTTAGAAGTTCATCGGCTGTTTTTGCGCTGTTGATATCAGCAGCCTATTATTTCACAGAGTAACTGACAGCATTCATCACAAAAGGAAAGAACTGCTGAACCAATGCGTCATCCCAGCTTTGCTCTACGCAACAGAAACCTGGCAACTGCTTCTGTCTGAGATAGGAAGACTACAACGATCGATGAACAAGATATGTAAAGATGCAGACGTCGACTCTGATGATTCTGTTATTCTGAAACGAATCACGGAACGGAAGCTAGCGTGGGCAGGTCATGTCGCTCGACAACCGCCTACCCGATGGTCAAGAAAAGTCACCGAGTGGACACCTTTGGGACAGAAAAGGAAAGCAGGTAGACCTCCTCTGAGATGGAGCGACAACATCATCAAAGCGAGAGACGATTTTCTTCACATCCGTTCTATGTCTGGTCAGAGAAGACGTGCTGGTATACTGGTGAGAAAGACTCCGTGGTCTACGTTCGCAAAGGACCGTTCAACCTGAAAGTTTCTGATCCACGCCGTCACGTGACAACGCGAACAATGGATCTCTGAAGTATCTGAAGTAATTAAGAAAAAAGTCGAAGTCTTTATCAAATCGCAAAAAGCGTTATTTGAGTATCTCTTTTATATGCATGCGCCTTTTCTATGAAGTTCATGGGCTGTTGATTTTATAACTCTAGTGTTTAGCTCTTTTCAGTAAATTTGACAACTATACTTTTCTCAACGGTGACCTGGAAAATATCATTCTCACTTTCTGCATTAAAAAATGTCTGTCCTCACCAAACAGCTCTTTTACATAGGTTTCGATTTCAGTCTCCAGCACACACACCAACTATTGCTGGTTCGGTTTTGTGTTTCTTTGTAATTTTTTTCCTGAATAAAAGTTTACAATTTTAATTTTTTAAACTATCCGTGTTCTATGAAGAAGTCATCAATGAGTCTCACATATCTAGCAAAAAGTCTGACCGATTTCAAACGCCCGCCAGTCGAATTTTTGTAAAATGAGTACGGTAGGAGTCGGGACTCTCACAACGAACCGTTAGATCTTTATGGATTTAACTTATTATTCTTACTTTCAGTCCATTGAAATTAAAGGCGCATTACTTAAATCGTTTTTGTATTTCAAAGCGAAACTGCTACGGTAACTAAGTAACCGATTTACGGAGGTCAGACTTTTTTACAGGTAGAGGAAGCTATGTGAGTCTGGTGAAGTAGAAAACATCGATTTATTACAGAATAAGGCAGTTTTCAACCCATGTTCAAGCTCATTCATCAACGTTGCCGTCAGGCGCAGCACCAACTTCGTTTTTTCTTGGAGTCCACGAGTTCTAACCTCAGAGCCTCTTCCAGATGGTCGTCTTCTCTCTTTTTCAGCCTTCTGGAGTAAAAAAAATAAATTTGATTATTTTTTCCGTGCAAACTCTGCCATTTTCTTCATGCATTCTTCGATTCCATAACCAGTGTGAGCACTTGTTTCGTAGAATGGGACGTCGAACTCCTGAATTTGACAAGATACAGTTTGTCCCCAAAATAATATGCACAATTATTTTCTTGATCATAACTCCTTCCACTTTTTTTTATCTCATCGTATGCTCGGGACTGGGGTATACCCGGCCCCCGTGCCTTGCAATATGTATCGATCACACTAAATTATCAAAAGGTAGTCTTCTCCCTTCTCTGTAGTAACCTACCCTCCTCTCTATCCACTCTAAACTTCAGTTCTATCTTACTCTCTATTCCCACCCTCTATCTTTTTCTCCCGCCGTTTCCCACCCCCAAGTAGCATTATCCTATCCTCCCTTCACCTGAGCATTTCCCAGATAACTTCTCCTTCAATTGATACCCTATTCGTTCTTTTATTTATCCAACTTTCTTCTTATTCTCACTTTTTCCGCCTTACGGAATAAACTATATATATATATAATACACGGTGTACCAAGATTTAAAAAAATCGAGTGGGGTCGAAAAAGGCGCGAATCAGTCGACCCCAATCAATAGATTCAATTACCGCTCAGGATGACCGCTTTGCAGCTGTCTATTGGTATTTTTCACCCATTTTTCATGTGTTCAGCTCAATTTTTTGTCTGCGATAACGTAGCTCTGAAACCAAATGAACAAATCTTACTGTTTAATGCTTATAATAATTTTGAATATTTGAAGAAATACATGTCCAAATTTCAAAACGACCCAAGGGAAGCAAAGGGTCTTATGATCGTGAGAATAATCGTGCCTATTTTTTGGACACCCTGTATGTTACTCCTAAACCTTGTGGTGGACCGGCATTGGGCCGTAAATGGGCGACAGATGGACCGAATCGGCTTTGGATCGTATTTGGACCGGCATTGGACAGTTATTGTGCAACAGATGTCCGGGACGATAGTCGCTCATTTAAGGTCTGATGCCGGTTCACCCAAAGTTTTGGAGTTGAATTCTTCAATAATAACTATTTACCAATTGCGAGAAAAAAACTCCATTAACGACCACCAATCGTCTCTAGAAGCTCGACTAAAATATTAGGAAATGGCTAAAACTCTGACGACACAACTGCTCAGGACGATGTATCGTTTTTATCGCGATATTTTTCTTAATACTTGGACTATCCCAAGTGAAAATTCTAAGGCCAAAGGTCACCAATATTATTGCGAGAAGCGAGCGGACACTTTCCAAAAATACACGCGAGAAACAACTCAATGACACTGAAGTCACACCACATATGCGTTATACTAATTAGTTTATGCTTAGAAATTTTCTCTTAATATGCCTTCATTTATGAAAATTTAACCAGCTTCGCTATTGCTGGCACTGGTCTGGTCTTCTTAACATTATCATTAAAAACGTCAGAATTGTGTCCCAGATCATAAAATTTGAACAGTGAGAGAGGCTCGCAGCAACGAGTGTTACTATTGAACTCAACTTGAATAAAACCTTTGAAACGTACCTGTGCCAACTTTTGTCACACCAGATATGCGTTATACTAATTAGTAGCCACTTTATGCTTAGAAATTTTCTCTTAATATGCCTTCATTTATGAAAATTTAACCAGCTTCGCTATTGCTGGCACTGGTCTGGTCTTCTTAACATTATCATTAAAAACGTCAGAATTGTGTCCCAGATCATAAAATTTGAACAGTGAGAGAGGCTCGCAGCAACGAGTGTTACTATTGAACTCAACTTGAATGAACCAGCTTCGCTATTGCTGGCAACCTTTGAAACGTACCTGTGCCAACTTTTGTCACACCAGATATGCGTTATACTAATTAGTAGCCACTTTATGCTTAGAAATTTTCTCTTAATATGCCTTCATTTATGAAAATTTAACCAGCTTCGCTATTGCTGGCACTGGTCTGGTCTTCTTAACATTATCATTAAAAACGTCAGAATTGTGTCCCAGATCATAAAATTTGAACAGTGAGAGAGGCTCGCAGCAACGAGTGTTACTATTGAACTCAACTTGAATAAAACCTTTGAAACGTACCTGTGCCAACTTTCGTCACACCAGATATGCGTTATACTAATTAGTAGCCACTTTATGCTTAGAAATTTTCTCTTAATATGCCTTCATTTATGAAAATTTAACCAGCTTCGCTATTGCTGGCACTGGTCTGGTCTTCTTAACATTATCATTAAAAACGTCAGAATTGTGTCCCAGATCATAAAATTTGAACAGTGAGAGAGGCTCGCAGCAACGAGTGTTACTATTGAACTCAACTTGAATAAAACCTTTGAAACGTACCTGTGCCAACTTTTGTCACACCAGATATGCGTTATACTAATTAGTAGCCACTTTATGCTTAGAAATTTTCTCTTAATATGCTATTTTAACCAGCCTTCATTTCAACTTGAATAAAACCTTTGAAACGTACCTGTGCCAACTTTCGTCACACCAGATATGCGTTATACTAATTAGTAGCCGCTTTATGCTTAGAAATTGTCTCATTCATTTATGAAAATTTAACCAGCTTGCTATTGCTGGCACTGGTCTGGTCTTCTTAACATTATCATTAAAAAAGTCAGAATTGTGTCCCAGATCATAAAATTTGAACAGTGAGAGAGGCTCGCAGCAACGAGTGTTACTATTGAACTCAACTTGAATAAAACCTTTGAAACGTACCTGTGCCAACTTTCGTCACACCAGATATGCGTTATACTAATTAGTAGCCGCTTTATGCTTAGAAATTGTCTCTTATTATGCCTTCATTTATGAAAATTTAACCAGCTACCTTTGCTATTGCTGGCATTGGTCTGGTCTTCTTAACATTTTCATTAAAAACGTCAGAATTGTGTCCCAGATCATAAAATTTGAACAGTGAGAGAGGCTCGCAGCAACGAGTGTTACTATTGAACTCAACTTGAATAAAACCTTTGAAACGTACCTGTGCCAACTTTTGTCACACCAGATATGCGTTATACTAATTAGTAGCCGCTTTATGCTTAGAAATTGTCTCTTATTATGCCTTCATTTATGAAAATTTAACCAGCTACCTTTGCTATTGCTGGCATTGGTCTGGTCTTCTTAACATTATCATTAAAAACGTCAGAATTGTGTCCCAGATCATAAAATTTGAACAGTGAGAGAGGCTCGCAGCAACGAGTGTTACTATTGAACTCAACTTGAATAAAACCTTTGAAACGTACCTGTGCCAACTTTTGTCACACCAGATATGCGTTATATTAATTAGTAGCCGCTTTATGCTTAGAAATTGTCTCTTATTATGCCTTCATTTATGAAAATTTAACCAGCTACCTTTGCTATTGCTGGCATTGGTCTGGTCTTCTTAACATTTTCATTAAAAACGTCAGAATTGTGTCCCAGAGCATAAAATTTGAACAGTGAGAGAGGCTCGCAGCAACGAGTGTTATTATTGAACTCAACTTGAATAAAACCTTTGAAACGTACCTGTGCCAACTTTTGTCACACCAGATATGCGTTATATTAATTAGTAGCCGCTTTATGCTTAGAAATTGTCTCTTATTATGCCTTCATTTATGAAAATTTAACCAGCTACCTTTGCTATTGCTGGCAGTCTGGTCTTCTTAACATTATTAAAAACGTCAGAATTGTGTCCCAGAGCATAAAATTCGAACAGTGAGAGAGGCTCGCAGCAACGAGCGTTATTATTGAACTCATTGTGCCAACTTTTGTCACACCAGATATGCGTTATATTAATTAGTAGCCGCTGTCTCTTATTATGCCTTCATTCTATGAAGCTACCTTTGCTATTGCTGGCATTGGTTGGTCTTCTTAACATAAAAAACGTCAGAATTGTGTCCCAGAGCATAAAATTCGAACAGTGAGAGAGGCTCGCAGCAACGAGCGTTATTATTGAACTCAACTTGAATAAAACCTTTGAAACGTACCTGTGCCAACTTTTGTCACACCAGATATGCGTTATATTAATTAGTAGCCGCTTTATGCTTAGAAATTGTCTCTTATTATGCCTTCATTTATGAAAATTTAACCAGCTACCTTTGCTATTGCTGGCATTGGTCTGGTCTTCTTAACATTTTCATTAAAAACGTCAGAATTGTGTCCCAGATCATAAAATTTGAACAGTGAGAGAGGCTCGCAGCAACGAGTGTTACTATTGAACTCAACTTGAATAAAACCTTTGAAACGTACCTGTGCCAACTTTTGTCACACCAGATATGCGTTATATTAATTAGTAGCCGCTTTATGCTTAGAAATTGTCTCTTATTATGCCTTCATTTATGAAAATTTAACCAGCTTCGCTATTGCTGGCATTGGTTTGGTCTTCTTAACATTATCATTGAAAAACGTCAGAATTGTGCCCCATAGCATGAAATTTGAACAGTGAGAGAGGCTCGCAGCAACGAGTGTTACTATTGAACTCAACTTGAATAAAACCTTTGAAACGTACCTGTGCCAACTTTTGTCACACCAGATATGCGTTATATTAATTAGTAGCCGCTTTATGCTTAGAAATTGTCTCTTATTATGCCTTCATTTATGAAAATTTAACCAGCTACCTTTGCTATTGCTGGCATTGGTCTGGTCTTCTTAACATTTTCATTAAAAACGTCAGAATTGTGTCCCAGAGCATAAAATTCGAACAGTGAGAGAGGCTCGCAGCAACGAGCGTTATTATTGAACTCAACTTGAATAAAACCTTTGAAACGTACCTGTGCCAACTTTTGTCACACCAGATATGCGTTATATTAATTAGTAGCCGCTTTATGCTTAGAAATTGCCTCTTATTATGCCTTCATTTATGAAAATTTAACCAGCTTCGCTATTGCTGGCATTGGTTTGGTCTTCTTAACATTATCATTGAAAAACGTCAGAATTGTGCCCCATAGCATGAAATTTGAACAGTGAGAGAGGCTCGCAGCAACGAGTGTTACTATTGAACTCAACTTGAATAAAACCTTTGAAACGTACCTGTGCCAACTTTTGTCACACCAGATATGCGTTATATTAATTAGTAGCCGCTTTATGCTTAGAAATTGTCTCTTATTATGCCTTCATTTATGAAAATTTAACCAGCTACCTTTGCTATTGCTGGCATTGGTCTGGTCTTCTTAACATTTTCATTAAAAACGTCAGAATTGTGTCCCAGAGCATAAAATTCGAACAGTGAGAGAGGCTCGCAGCAACGAGCGTTATTATTGAACTCAACTTGAATAAAACCTTTGAAACGTACCTGTGCCAACTTTTGTCACACCAGATATGCGTTATATTAATTAGTAGCCGCTTTATGCTTAGAAATTGCCTCTTATTATGCCTTCATTTATGAAAATTTAACCAGCTTCGCTATTGCTGGCATTGGTTTGGTCTTCTTAACATTATCATTGAAAAACGTCAGAATTGTGCCCCATAGCATGAAATTTGAACAGTGAGAGAGGCTCGCAGCAACGAGCTTCATTATTGAACTCAACTTGAATAAAGTTAATACGAAAAAGTGTACTGAATCGTTTTTATTAAGAATCATTTTTTCATTTATCTTTGTCGACACCTCAAATTTTAGGCTTAGGTAAGTTTCAAAGCACTAGTTAGGTACGATGATAAGATTTGATCAAAGTTTAAACTTGATTATCACAAAAAAATTTTTTCACCTTGTAAGCCCTCCTTGAGGAAATGATTCTTAATAGAAACGATTCAGTACACTTTTTCGTATTAAGTACTTGAATAAAACCTTTGAAACGTACCTGTGCCAACTTTCGTCACACCAGATATGCGTTATACTAGTTAGTAGCCACTTTATGCTTAGAAATTGTCTCTTATTATGCCTTCATTTATGATAATTTAACCAGCTTCGCTATTGCTGGCATTGGTCTGGTCTTCTTAACATTATCATTAAAAACGTCAGAATTGTGCCCCAGAGCATAAAATTCGATGAGTGAAAGAGGCTCGCAGCAACGAGCTTTATTATTGAACTCAACTTGAATAAAACCTTTGAAACGTACCTGTGCCAACTTTTCGCCCGCTTTACACACAAAGTTTCTAGAAGTCTCATTTCCAAACAGGTCGACTTTGTTACCGACCAGACACATCACAGTGCTTTCATCGACTCCAGCCTTCACACTGTCCATCCAGTTTCTGACGTTTAGGAAGCTCTGCTCGGATGTGACGTCGAACATGAGTACGACACCGTCCGCTTTACGGAAGTACTGTTTGGTTATTGATCTGGAATTTTGATGTTCTTACAGAAAGCTGCAGATTGTCATTTGCCTATTCAAAAATACAACAACGAATTACCAAATTTTAGCGTAAAAACTCCAAAATTTCAGTCCGGGATCGGACTGTGCGTAGGCGACAAATGGACTAGCATCCGACT
>OZ022253.1:15147010-15252010 GCA_963978915.1 Caenorhabditis parvicauda | reverse complement strand
CAAGCCATTTTGGCCATGCCTAAGCCTAAATGCACCAGTGCCAACCCTATGTCTGATCGTCATGCCTAACCTTAATGCACCAAAGCCAAGCTCAAAAGCCTAAACCAAAGCCTATTTTTGAAGAACACAGCACACAGAATTTACTATTTGCCATTAAAAAAAAACAAAAAGTATCGATGGGCATCGGACTCGGATGCTGTTAGAATACTAATATACCACAAGTGCTTTTTTTCTGATTTTTTTCAAATTCGAAAATCTGTTTCCATTCTTGAGAAAATTAACAAACTCGAAGAAACTCTGCTAAAATCACATCGTCATAGGCGTAAATACTATAGTTAATGAAGAAAAAAGTTCATGCACTTCGCGAAAGGCTAGCAATAGCCACTATGAGTATAAGAAACGGATGCGGTAAATGTAAAGAGAACCTTCAAAAAATGCTCCAGTCAGGAGAGTTTTTCGATTTTTCGCAAAAAATAAATAAAAGACACAATAGGAATAACAAGACAAGAAGATATTGGACTCTCTCTCTCTGGTTAGAGAAACAGAGGTGTGGAAGGCTAGATTGGCTAGTCGAGTTGCAATTTATTATCCGACGAACCCTTTCCATTTTGGATGAAGCGGGTTTTGTGGGCTCTGATGACGATCAAATGGACCGTTGAATTTGACTGAAAAACGCAAAGAAAACGCCCCAATTTGAATGAAAATTAGACTCGAGTAATTGACTTTGTCATCCGAGCGACCAATGTTCTTAGGTTTTGGATTTTAGGGACTCTAAAAGAGTTGATTATGTTCATTCGAAATTGAAATAAACTGCTTGAAAGAAAAAACGCGCTAAAAATGTTACATTTTACTTTCTCACTGTCAATGGTCACAGTTTTGAGTGTTTTAGAAAAATAAATAATTCAAAAATGGCCCCAGACTTTTCCTACAACCTAATCATGAGGTGACCTTGGTATGATCATCTCAAGCTTGCTTAAATATATTCAAGGTAAATTTTGAAAAATCAAATCCAGCTTAGACCATGATGTAACACGTGCTAACAGCCGAGCCATTGGGAAATGCCTATCACCTCGGTGACAAATCTACACTTCAAACAGAATAGCGCGTGTCACTTCTGGTGACAACACGATGTGTTAAGATGCTAATGGCATTTTCTCAGATTCTAAACTTATCATGGAGAATGTAAGGAAAGTGAGGTTGTCTTGAAATAAAAATATTTATGCGTCATCGTGAATAAAAATCTAGATCAGGTAACTTGTGGATAGCCTTCTTCTAAAAATCATCTGGGCCCGCAGCTCTCTGGGATCAACCAGCGAAAGACGCTACGGTAAAAATAACCTTTCCTCTTGTTGCGATAGTTCTCTCTTGGAAGGCATGAGTTATATTTGAAAAAAATCAATCGTGGAGCCACAATGTCGGAAGAGTACGGTAGGTGTAGGAGAACTGCCTCAAATTTTTCCAGAAATGATGTCCGGAGTCATTAAGTTACACACTTTATCAAAGTAGAATAAAATTATATGGGATGGATTTCACAGCAACGAAAGCTAAAGGTTGATTGGGGTTGTTTCCACAAAAAAACTTTTTCAACAATAGGTCAAGACTTTGACCTAAGCTTCTGAAACAACCAGCAATAGTTGTTAAGAGATGAAGAAACAATGGGAATCGTTAGAATTTGTTAAGAACGTCGTGTAAATCAACAAGATAGCGCCAAAAATAACCAAAATAACATGAAAGTACAAAATTTGTTTTTTCCTCCAGTAACATTAAACAGTTACCAAGGTAACTGGAAGGATTGGGAAAATAGATAGTCTGGATGACGTTACAATAGTTGGAAACACGACAAAGAATATGGGTACTGTAACTTGAAGAGTCTAACGTAGGAATGGATAGAGTCAATCATTCTGAATCGTTTGGGATAAGTCTCGCTTCTGGAAATCTGCTAGGAGTCGAGTTACAGAAGGTCAAAATTGGACGATTTTTGACGTCTACTTCAGATGCTGATAATTTCAGAATCGAGCCGCAGAATCCAGGCAGACTATGTTCTCTGTGCATCTCGAACCTTTAAGATTCAATAAAATGCAAAATCTCAACAGTTTTTCTTACCCAGCCACACAGATCCCACTTTTTTGAAATGTTGCATGTGAATTCTATTTTTGGCCATAACTCCTGAAAGAGGTCGGTGAAGCAACTTCTGGGAGCAGTTCCATCGTCGTCACCGTACTTGAAAACCTATGAGACCACTCAGACCTCATAGATTCCCTGGGCTTTCATATACTTCCCATGTAAGTTACTCGAGGTACTTTTGAGTTGCAAGAAATGGATGAGAAGTTCATTTGCTTACTGTATCATTGTGATGGGCTACTGTGACTCTCCAAGAATCATGAAAACGATTGGAATCAGCTCTGAGCTGTGACCTCATGTGGGTTGAATTTTGACCACACATCACCATTGTAGAGGAGTATTTTGACTTCATTTCCAAATTCAACTTTTTCTTTTTTCATTTGACGAAATTTCCACTAATTTTTGTTTTGATCAGTTAGGTACCTGTGAACAAGTGATAGTACACATAGCTTCCTCTACCTGTAAAAAAGTCTGACCTCCGTAAATCAGTTACTTAGTACTGTAGCAGTTTCGTCTTGAAACACAAGAACGATTAAGTAATGTGCCTTTAATTTCAATGGACTGAAAGCCCTACCGTACTCATTTTACAAAATTGAGATTAGAGCGCGTTTGAGAACGACCATGCTTCTAGAGATATATGTGTAATATTCTCGAAAGAACATTTTTACCATAGGGTCTGCAAAAATTCTGAGAAGAGAAAGGAAGGAGAAATATTGAGAACTCACTGGAAATAAAATAGATATCTTATCTTCATGTACAGTTTAATGATGAGTTATTTTCGAGATCCGTTTTAGTATATAATAGCGCCAATTCTCCAACAAAAACTGTCTCTGGGCTATTTTAATTTTATCAAAACCATCTTTTTACCACCCTATTATTCATCTTTCCTAACATTTTCACACCTCGCGCCGTTCCCTGACACCTATCCTCGATGACACCTTTTCAGCCGTTAGCAGTGCCATTGGCGTGGGTGTGACCATCCGCCAAACCACGCCCACATAAAAAATTTGGGGTGAGCGAACAGTCCAAGTCAGTACAGTGCTCAATCCACTAACCAACCAACCAACTAATCAACAATCATGAGATTCGACGTTGCTGCCACTTACAACGACCCATCGACTGATGTTTTCTCCTCAATGGGAGTCTTTGACCCATCTGCCCCGGCTGCTCCAGTCTACTACCAGCCAACGGTACAAGCCCCATCAACCAGTGCCTACTTCTCCCCATACGAAGCTCCGTCTCAATCTTCTCCATGGGGAGATGCCTTGATGTCCGATTGCCTTCTACCACCAAGGAAGAACCATCACAATCGTCGTCAACAGTCTGCGAAGCCTGTGCAACACGCACAGCCTGTGCAGTCCGTGCAGTACGTGCAGCCCAACTTCCACAAGTCCTCGTCGTTCTCGTCGAGTTCGAGCTCTACGACACCACCAACCTCACTCTCGAGGTCCTCCTCATCTTCTGGAAGTAGAAGCGAGTCGCCTGAGACAATCTACTGGAGACAGCAGCAACAGATGCAACAGCAAATCGTCTACTATCAACCGCAAGGTAAGCAATCTCGACTATCCATTAATAACTTATTTATTCAGAAGAGATGGTCGAAGTTCTACCCACATCTACACTTTACACATTGGTCCAGGAGCATCGTATGGTTGCTTCACCTGCAGAGCTGGTTCAGAATGGATATCCATTCATTCACCCGGTCACCAAGAAGACTGTAATTGAAGACACCATCTTCACCAGAGGGAAGAAGATGTTTGCTGATGAAGAAGGTAAGCGTGAATCATTCATTCAATTGATCATAACGTTTGACTTTCAGATCTTGGCCGAATCTGCCTGCGCTGTGAAGAAGATTTTACCTTGTGTCCATCTGGCAGAATCCCAAGAAATTCTCAGTGCACGTACCATGCGAAGGCGTACAGAACGAGTGAGTCTTTTGCCCTTACCGTATCCTACAGTATGCTAGACTTCCCCACACTAACCCATTTTCAGTCAACGGTCGCAAAATTCACGAATGCTGCGGAGGGTTGATGTACAGTGAAGGATGCTGCAGTGCTCGTGGCCATGTCTTCGACACCATTTCCACCAAAGACCTGGAAGGATTCAAGTGCACGCCACCGGCAAATGGACCGTATGACGAGAGAAGTGAGAAGGTAAGCTATAGCCCCGTAGCACCGCGTATGGTGACAAGCAATGTCACATTGTACCTTTGACCAACCGCCATTTTACAGGTTTACGCCATCGACTGCGAAATGGTTTATACCACCAGGGGACCGGCGTTGGCCCGAGTGACGGTGGTCGATGATCAGCTTAACTGTGTCTTCGATGAGTTGGTCAAACCGGAGGGTGAAGTGATCTGCCCGAACACGATGTACAGTGGACTCACCGACTATGACATGGACATGGCGATTCACAGCTTGGAAACGGTTAGTTTCATAAAACAATGCTTTTTATGCACATCTCCTCGTCGATTCGACGCTTTTTTCACTAGAAGAAGACTACTACAACACTCTAACTCATTGCTTTTCAGATCCGCCAACACTTGTTCTCATTCATCAACGACGAAACCATCCTGATCGGTCATTCACTTGAATCGGATCTGAAGGCTCTGAGGATTGTCCACCATCGTGTTCTGGACACTGCAATCATGTTCGCCAGAGAAGAAGGCGGTATGAAGAAGGGGCTGAGACACTGGTCTGCTACACTTCTCAACAAGAAGATCCAACACGACGTCGGGGCCAGCCACGATTCGTATGAAGACGCTGCAACCTGTATGGAACTTGTAATGCACGAAGTAGATGTCATTTTGTTCAACCAACCACAACAGTAATCAACATTACCAGTGTTCTATTATCCTTGTAATCTTTTTTTTCGTGTTTGCAATTTCTGTGATTTTTGTTATATGTTAATTACGTGTGATTATTTTTAGTATTACACGGTGCTCGGTCTCATGCGCGTAATTCCTCGTTGTTTGTTGTCATTCTCACATTTTTTCCACCCCAACCTTTTTTTTTACTCACAATCAAAAAATGGTTGTTACTAAAAAAAAACAAATTAAATTCAAAATGACAAAAACTACAAGGTTTATCGCACTCTTGCCATCACTTCAGAGATTAGTCCTACAATTGTCGATTTTTCGTGGATATTCTTCAATGAAATCTCGGATATTATTGACATTAAAACCATCCTTTGTGATCATATATTATAAATAAATCGATAACTTCTTAAATTGTGTTATTGTTAATGAAAATACACATATCTTCCTCTACCTGTAAAAAAGTCTGACCTCCGTAAATCGGTTTCTTAGTTACCGTAGCAGTTTCGCTTCGAAAAACATGAACGATTAAGTAATGCGCCTTTAATTTCAATGGACTGAAAGTAGGAATAATAATTTAAATCCACAAAGATCTAACTGTTCGTTGTGAAAGTCCCGACCCTACCGTACTCAGTTTACAAAAATGCGACTGCCGCGAGTTTGAAATCGGTTAGACTTTTTGCTAGATATGTGAAATATATTATACGGGTTACGGTATTGGTCCTAAAAGCGTTTGATGTGCACTAGCCAGGCAGTGCGCCGAGTGTGCAAACAGCCCTACGTTTCCAACTGAGCTTCGTAAAACTACAATTTATTTTTGAAATCGATTCTTCATTCATTTTACCTAATTAGTTCAATCGAGTTTTGACGTTGATAGTTTATTCTTGACAGTCAGAAAATCCTCTTTTGTAATAGATGAATTTCCTAAGAAACAATCTGTTCTACCACGTTTTTAATTGGACAGAACTACTCTCTCGTGATCTCTTCATTTTGGAATTCATTTCTCTCAATTGTTGGCTAGAAGAATGACTCGCTAGCTGAGCGACTCATAACTATTTTTGAGTATCAGTTCAGTACAGCTGAAACTGCACTGGTAACGTCTTTCAGTCGTAATATTTAGAATTCTTTTCTAATTTTGGGGATTTAGTGAAACGCACCGGGTGCACGGCACCGATTTTCTACATTTAGTATCAACTTTTTCAGTTATTACCTCAGTTATGTTGTTACTTCAAAAGTAAAAACTGTTAAAAGTTACTATTAACACCTCTAATGTCTTCATTTTGTTATGCTTTCAGTTTTCGATCACTCATTAACTCATAACTCATTTTCCAAGTCAAGTTATGATTGTGAAGAATTTTTAGCCTTCCCAGAACAAGAAAGTTGAAACTACATGAGGGATTGTATTCTCAATTCTGCACATTTCTCATTAAAAAATTCTATCGCATTACCATTGCAGCTGAAAGATGGTATTAGCCGATCTTGGGCGGAAAATCCGCAATGCCATGGGCAAACTCGGTCAGTCGACCATCATCAACGAAGAAGAATTGGACGTCATGTTGAAAGAAGTGTGTACAGCTCTCATCGAGTCTGATGTACACATTCGTCTCGTAAAACAGTTGAAGGACAATGTCAAGTTCGTTTTAACTAGTTTAAATTGCTAAGAGGTCAGTTCAGAAAAGCCATGAACTTTGACGAAATGACCGGAGGAGTCAACAAGAGACGCGTTATTCAGAAGACTGTGTTCAACGAACTCTTGAAACTGGTAATTCCAATAACCATAAAGTTTTTTCTAATTGCACATTGTAGGTCGACCCAGGAGTCACACCATTCACTCCAACCAAGGGAAAAAGAAACGTATTCATGTTCGTCGGTCTTCAAGGTTCTGGTAAAACTACAACGTGTACCAAGGTGATTTGAGTTCAATGGAAAACTTGCACACGAAACTTTCAGATGGCCTACTACTATCAGAGAAAAGGATGGAAAACTTGCTTGATTTGTGCTGATACCTTCCGTGCTGGAGCTTTCGATCAGTTGAAGCAGAACGCCACAAAGGCTAGAATTCCATTCTACGGTAAGTTTTCTGGTTTTCACCTTGATGTTTCAACAATATTTAAGGTTCCTACAGTGAAATCGATCCGGTGAAGATTGCTGCAGAAGGAGTGGACAAGTTCACGGTATGCCTTTATCAAAACTTACAGTGAAGTTTAATTTTTTAGCAAGAAGGGTTCGAAATCATCATTGTTGATACTTCTGGTAGACACAAGCAAGAAGCATCACTCTTTGAAGAAATGCTCCAAGTCTCTAACGCCGTGGTGAGTATTTTGGAAGAATTGTGAAATTATATTAAACGATATGTTTTTTATTCTACAAGTTTCCAATTAATTTCTCTAAAAACGAAATACCGCTGATATGAAGTTTATAGGCGATTGATATCAACAGCCCATTTACGCCATAGGTCATAGATATCTACAGCCTATGAACTTCATAGAACATCTATCATGAAATCTATCAAGAACACATGAACTTCATATCAACGGTATTTGATTTCTAGACTTCTTAACGAGGATAGACAGACAGATGGAATAGTCAAGTTTCGGAAAAATCCAATAATTTCCAGAACCCAAACAACGTTGTCTTCGTGATGGACGCATCGATTGGTCAGGCGTGTGAAGCTCAAGCCAGAGCTTTCTCTCAGACAGTAGACGTCGCCTCTGTCATCATCACCAAGTTGGATTCTCACGCGAAGGGAGGAGGAGCTCTTTCTGCGTTCGTTTTCTGTCTATTATTGTCTACTGTAGTGGATTTGTATTAAAACTGATGGGTGCACACTGCGGCAAACGCAGTTAAAAAGTGTAAGCAAAGCAAATCGATAGAGTAGATCAAATTTCAGTTACTGTAGTTCAAAATATTTTACTTTTCCTACTTTTTTTCGTCCCAGATTCACAAAACGTAATGTAAAAATGTTTGAAGTAGGTAAACTATCGTTAGGAACGCTCATTATGTCAAGTGAAACACTTATTAAAGTACAAACACTTTCGAAACTGAAAGCAGAGGTCGGCAAAGCGGTTGCGAAGCGGTTATATTGTCTTATGCCTTTACCGAGGTGTGCGATTTAGAACCTAAATCACGAAATTCTCTCAACATACGAACCCAACGCTTCTGTTTTCAGTGTCGCAGTAACCAAATCTCCAGTCATCTTCATCGGTACAGGAGAACACATTGACGACTTTGAAATCTTCAAGCCGAAATCGTTCGTGCAGAAACTACTAGGCATGGGAGACATTGCGGGTCTAGTCGACATGGTCATTGGAATCCAGGACAGCAAGGAGCTTGTCGGAAGGCTGAAGCAGGGTATGATTTGAAGTTATATCAAACTCTTTTTTTAAAAATAAAAACGGAGGTCCTAGTTGTACACAATTTTCATTTTCGTGCGAAAATTTTTGTTTAAAATGTGAAAACAATGCGAGTAAACTAGACTATATAATTTCAACCATTCAGGCGATTACATCTGAAGTTCCATTTAGAAACATTTCACTTTCAACTTCTGTTTGAAATTTTCACCTTTTGTACACTGCGGCAAACGAAGTTGAAAAGTGTAAGCAAAGCAAGTCGATATAGTAGATTAAATTTCTGTTACTATAGTTCAAAAAATTTTACTTTCCTTGCTTTTTTTTCATCCCAGATTCACGTAACGTTAAAAAATTTTTGAAGTAGGTGAAACTATCGTTGCGAACAGTCCGCAACGTTCATTATAACAAGTGAAACATTTATAAAAGTACAGAGACTTTCGAAAATGAAAGCGGATGCCGGCAGAGCGGTTGCGAAGCGGTTATATCGTCTTTTCTTATGCCTGTGCCTAGGTGTGTCAGACGCCATAATCTGCTGACCCTCACGCCTGTATCATGAATTATTCTCAATTTCCAATCTGCAACCAAAAGTGGTTATAATAATAGTCTTGGTCTTGGATACCGAGTCTTGGATACCGAAATTAAGCATTTAATCAAGCAAATATGATGCACACCTCGGCAAAGGCATAAGACAATAAAACCGATTTGCCGACTTCCGCTTTCATTTTTGAAAGTGAGTGTTGGCGGGTCTGGTAGTTCCTCCAATAATGACGTTTCAAATTTATAATGAAGTTGAAACATGAAGTATTTGTTTCAGGTGTCTTCACCCTCCGCGATATGTATGAACAGTTCCAGAACATTATGAAGTTGGGACCATTCAGTCAGATCATGGTAATTTTATTATAGAATCAAATCGTTATTCATTCTTCTCAGAGCATGATCCCCGGTTTCGGTGCCGACTTCATGAACAAAGGAACCGAGCAGGAATCTGTGAACAAGCTGAAGAAAATGATGACAATCATGGACTCAATGAGTGATAAAGGTATTTTTGTGTTAGAAAAGGTGAAAAGTTGTATAAGATGCTCCTCGCTTCAAAATACCGCGCGCTTCTACGCAATTCTCTTAGTTTTGATTTTCTCAGGAAAAAATCTAATTAGTCCTGCTGAACGTGAACAAAACTATGGCAAATCCTTATTCCAAGATAACCAGGTCTTGTATGAACAATATCAGGTCTTATATATTTTTTTTAATGTTAGAATACAGTACTGAAAAATACTCGTACCTCATATTACCTGATAATATTCGTACAAGACCTGGTTAAGTTGGAATTAGGTCTTTCTTTAGTTGTGTTCACGTAAAAATTACACAAGGTGAATCACAATGTCGAAAATTCTCTCTCTCTCGCTTTCTCTCTCTCTCGCTTTCTCTCTCGAATCTTCACAATATAAAAATTAAGAACTGGACCACGCAAAGGCCAACGATCTGTTCACGAAAGAGAACACGAGACTCGCTAGGGTCGCAAGAGGATCTGGAACGACGCAAAACGAAGTCAGGGAACTAATCCAACAGTACAAAAAGTTCTCTGACGTGGTGAAGAAGATGGGGTCGATCAAGGGACTTTTCAATGTATGTTGTTCGTCTTAGAAAATCTCTTAATACAAACATTATAGGGAAAAGGAGGCAACGATATGAACCTGAAGAACGTGAACCCACAGCAAATGGCGAAGTTGAATCAACAGGTAACAAAATTTTATTCGAAAGATTTCTTACGAAAGGCGAAACTTCTTTTTTCACCTTTTCATTTTGACTCAAAGTTTTTTTGAAGATTTTAGTTATTCAACTATTCTGAGAACTTGAACCAAAATTTTTTTTTGCTCTCGAGTTATGGCAATGGAACAAGAAAAGACCTCTTGTTTGAACATGCTCACTAAAAACAAAGAAAACCCTATCTTACGGTTTTTTTTCATAAGGAGTAGGAAAGTTGATTTTCAAACAAGAGGTATTTTTTTGTTCTTTTTCAATATTTCGCTAAAAAAAATTCGTGGATAAGTTTGTCAAATTAGCGGATGAGAATTTACTGAATAGAATTGTTTTTATTGGTAGAAAATTGGTGTTAGTAGTTCGACCAGGATATTCAGATCAATTCCAACCAGTAGTCTGACAAATTGTGTTTGACCATAATTTAGAAAGGTTCTCATCAGTTAATATAACAAAGGTTAGAAATTGAAAATGAATGAATAATGATTATGAGAACTGTGGGCGATAGAGAGAGAGAGAGGAACTAATCTCTTCAAGCATCCAGAAAATTGATTTTCTTCAGATGGCAAAGATGATGGACCCACGTGTGCTCGCGCAGATGGGTGGTATGGGCGGTCTGCAGAACATGATGCAGCAAATGGCACGGACAGGAAAGATGTGATAAGAGGTACTCACTGCCATTACATAGTTACAGTCGCGAATAGCCTCTCATACCTCTTTCCTAAGTATTTATCATTATTTATGTGACTTATGGTTCCGAAACTGAATTCCACAGGTAATCTCTGTATCGCCTCTGTACGGCTGCTTCGGTCCCCATACTCGTAGGTTCGCTCCGTCCAATTGCACCGAGAATGGCGATGTTCCCTATAATAAGTTGGTCTTTTACTAGAGTATTTGGAACTTTTTCCGATTTTCATGCCATTTCTATGCGGCATCTGTGATTGTTTCCCGTCTATTTCATTTCTAGACTTGTTCTCCGCTACACCATTTTTTGTAAATAACAGTCTAAAATGTTTCACATTGTTCCAGAATAAATATCTACGTTACGGAGATGAAAATTGGTCGAGATTCGTGGTTTTTCGCCAGAATTATTTCAACTTTCACAGGTTTTTCGATCATGCGAGTCATTTCTCACAGAACTAACCATGGTAAGAACAAGGAAAGAGAAGGAAGTGAAAAAAGAGGAAGAAGATTTGGAAGAATGTGAAGTTGATGAAAAGAAGCCACCGACGGATGATGCGAAGTTTGCTAGAAAATTTGTTGTTGTGAAAGGTTTTTTTTCGGATTTTCAATCAAAACAAGTGGAAGAAACAAACTAAAATGTATTTTTTTCAAATCAGTTACACGAAGCAGAGTTGCACGGAAGTAAAATTTCTTCAAAACGGAAGTCTGAAGTAGAATTTTTTCAACGGTAGTTGGGAGTGTAAAAAATTGAGAAAACGAAGTAGAATTTGTTAAACGGAAGTCGGAAGTCAGAATTCCGTGCAACACATATATCGCTAGAAGCATGGCCGTTTTCAAACGCGCTCTAATCTCAATTTTGCAGAATGAGTACGGTAGGCCTGCCCTAGGGTCGGGACTCTCACAACGAACAGTTAGATCTTTGTGAATCTAAATTATTATTCTTACTTTCAGTCCATTGAAATTAAAGGCTCGTCACTTAAATCGTTCTTGTGTTTCGAGGCGAAATTGCTACAGTACTGAGTACCCGATTTACGGAGGCCAGATTTTTTTTCAGGTAAAGGAAGCTATGTGTGCAACTCTGACACGAAGTTCTGGTTTTAATTTCATGAATTTCCTTAAAAATGTGAAACTTGAGAACAAGCCAACGAAACCCTCAACTCTGATCATTTCTGATCTAAACTTCATAAACAAAAACATCAGAAAGACTGTGAAATAAACATTAGAACTTCAGACAAAACCATCGGAAACTCAAAAGTCTACCTGATGAAGCACCCAAAAGGAGGAAAAGCATGTTTCAGAATTTCGAAGACAAGCTGTGATGAGGTAATCTTTGTATTAATAAGTTTACTAGGAGTATTCACGAGGTCACTTTGTCTCCTCACTATAGTGATGTAGCGATTTTGGCTAATTTTTCTCACAGGTGAGGTTGGGAAAGCAACTTTTGAAGATCTAAGTCTTAGAAACGCGGGGAATTTAAGAAAGAGAGAATTTCATAAATTATCCAAACTCCTTTGGGAAACAGTTTTGGTGTCTGTATGGTTTCTGGAATTCATATTGGTTCATTCGGTCTGCGTATGAACCCGTGCAGACAGCGATTCCGTTTCCGAACACGTTGTCCGAATAGGTAATTTTTGAATTCCATACAAATCAAACTGCGGTAAACGTAGTTGAAAAGTGTGCGCGAATCAATTCGATAGAGTAGATCAAATTTAAGTTTTTGTAGTTCAACAAATTTTACTTTTCCATACTTTTTTCATCCCAGATTCACAAATCGTGACTTAAAAAATGTTTTAAGTAGGTAAAACTATCGTTGGGAACAGTCCGCAGCGTTCATTATGTCAAGTGAAACATTCTGTAAAGTAAAAACACTTTCGAAAATAGAAGCAAAGGTAAGCAAAGCGGTTGCGAAGCGGTTATATTGTCTTATGTCTGTGCGGATCCATACAGACACCGAACGTTTTTCCTGTGATCGTCGCGCAAAAGGCAATGCTTTGTTTCTGGAAAATATTGACATCCCTATTCAACTTCAAAACCCTCATGTTCTTCAGGTCCTTGAGGTCGGTGAACAACACAGGTCATGGTTCTACGGCGAAAGTGTGGTCTCGGATGGCTGCATTAAACTATTCGCTCCGTATCATCCCCTCTTCTTGGCACTAGAAGTGTTGGTTTCGAAAAAGGTGTCTTATTTACATATTCCTTCGATAGATCATTCTATTCAGACGAAGTTCCTCGAATTGGATGAAATAATGAAAGATGATGATAATCCGAACATTGTAGTTCTATGCGAAAATGAGCAGTTTGTCAAGTCTCTCGAGCTCGTGTGTGACTACAAAGGTAATTTTTGTAGTTTTAATGATAACCTAAAAATAGATAAGCTTCATTAACGTCCAGCAATAGTTGCTAAAAGTGTGAGCCAAATAATGAAAATAACAAAAACCTTGAGAACATGTGTTAAAACTGCTCCGGTCCGGAGACTGTAGCGTTTTTACCGTATAAACTTTGAGAAAACGTTTCGACAGTTCAAGAAAGGAAAAACAGTTTATTAGAGTACTGAAATGGTTCGTTTTGAAGTTTCCATTGGAGAAAGCACGAAAAATCAACAGAGCGCACACCGAGGTAAAGGTGATCGTTATCGATTAGACGCGTTGCAAGCAATTTATATTGAACGAAAATTCGCTATAGAGCGCGTTCGCACATCGATATTTCTGTCTTATTTTTCTCATCTTAACAAGCAAGTTTGTTTCGGCAATTGCTGTGGAAAAATTGCAAAGCATGTAACTTTCCTTCGTAACTAGTTTTTTATCATTAATTTTGAAAGAACGACAAAGATAATAGTTTTTTAACTACAGTAACTGTAATTTGATCTACAGCGGTGCAGAATTTACGAAGGGGTGGGGTTTGTGCTCGCTGCTTATTGGTCGCCTCCCCTCGCTGCTTAATCCGACACTTTTCTACTGCGCTCAGCGAGGTGTGTGTGCCCACTGAAACTATAATAATTGCTTCCATGTGTTGAAGAGAGCTGAAAATATCTTCACTTATTCCTTGCTCGCAAATTATATTGAACGAAAATTCGCTATAGAGCGCGTTCGCACATCAATATTCTTATGATCCTTTTCGGCAAAATGTAAACCGCAGAGCGCAGAGTCGCAGAGCGACCGCAGAGTTTTTCTTATATCAGGCTTAGGAAAAATCGGACCCCCCTTTTTTGAACGTACTTGTGCTTAGAACCTTACCTAAGCCTATTTAGGAACCGTACGTGTTATTAGAAATTTTCCGAAACCAGAAACAAAAATTGACTCTGCGGCTCTGCGCTCTGCGGACACTCTGCGGTTTACATTTTGCCATCCTTTTCTTCTATTTTTCTCAGGTCAACAAGCGAATTTGGTTCGACGATTGCTATTGAAAATTGCAAATCATGTAACTTTTCTTCGTAACTAGCTTTCTACCATGAATGTTGAGAAAATGTCAGAGAAAAAAGTTTTTAAACTACAGTAACTCTAATTTGAACTAAAGTGGTGCAGGATTTACGAAGGGGCGGAATTTGTGCTCACTGCTTATTGGTCGCCTCCCCTCGCTGCTTGATCCGACACTTTTCTACTGCGCTTAGCGTAGTGTGGAGCGTACTAAAATTTCATTTAACAGATGTACTAGAGTCCAAAGTGTACAGACTAAATGAAGAGAAAACTCTCGAGTGGATAGGAAAGAAGTTTTCGATTATCAAGAAAATGCAAGAAACCGAAGTTCACCAGGCTTTGAGAGATGCCGAAGAAGCATTCGATCGTCACGTCTTCAAAATTCTCGCTGATTTTCTAAATCCTGAGGTGAGTTTTTTGGCAGAAAACATAGGAAATTAGGGGTTCCCTTAGAAACTCGAAAACTTCAAAACGGCAAAATCTTGAATAGAGGTTTTTTATGCCGAGATGATTAGATGTTAATAGTTCATTAGTCACGAATTTCAATTAGTTTCAAAACACTACATAGTTAAAAGATCTTATTCTGAGTATGTCAGATCTCATACTCCGGAAAAAAATAAATGTGATTCAAAGATGCGATGAGAATCTTTAAAGACCATTTAAATTTCTTTATGGCACCTTTAAATGTCATTATTTTTACCAAATGTTGATTAAAGACATCTGAGATATCTTTATGGCACCTTTGAATTCCATTTAAATATTAGGCGTTTCTGAGATGACTTCAAAAAGTATTTAAATGTACACAGGATGTCATTGAAGAATTAGACATTTAAAAAGGGAAGAATAGTAATCAATCACATTTAAATGTGCTATAACGAACATAAATGAACTTTAATTCAGACATACATTTTAAATCACATTTATTATTTTCCGGAGTACGAAGATTACATGAATTTTCAGAAATTTTCTGAGTGAATTTTACCTCCTGAAACTAAAATAAATCCGCCATAAATTCCTAAATCTTTGAATTGAAGTGGTCTGCCAAAGCGAAAAATCATCTGAACATAAAAGAAGCAGTAGCAAAAGAGAATGTCGATCTAAGCATGAAGAGAAAGTCGATCGTGGACGATTCGTCTGAACAGCTCATAGAACCTCCGGCGAAAGTGAGTTTTACGCATAATTATTCCAACTTTTCTATCGCTTACAGAAGCCACGCGAATCAGTAGTTGCGAAGAAGTTGCAACAAGCGAGCAAAGGGACCAAGTCCATCAGCAGTTTCTTTGCCAAGAAGCAATAGCTTCCAATCACTTTGATTTTTCAGGATCTCTCACCTCTTACCTCATGGTTGTGTATATGATATGTTTTTCGGTATTTTGAACTAACGCGGTAATGAACTTGCCTTATTCCCCTTTTAGTCTTGTTTTCGTTATGTTGGTTGGAACCAAGTAACTTACCTCATGACTAGGCCACTAACACTAACCCTTGTTCAGATGGCAGGTAGAATCGCCGCTTCTAGGATTTCACAAGCGACAAGAGGAATCGGTCAACCGACGGCGTACGGAAAGCGAATGGACAGGCTGTCGAACAGGATCTTTGGTGAAGTCGTCATGCCGACCGATACGAAGAGTTTGAAGGTTTTTTTGCATTTCAATTTGACGCCGTGCTACAAAGACGGGAGTGAGGAATTTGACACATCATAAAATGGTTAATTTCACAGTGTACTTGGGCATCCAAGAGTTGGCTCTTCACATAAGTTGTTCTCCCAACCAGAACCTAAGCTTATTATAAAAGGAAATAACTGTTGGCTGCAGATTGCAGATTGAGATTAATACATGACGTCATGAACGCGGGTTTTACAATGTGTCAAATTCCTCACTACCGTCTTTCTAGGACTCCGTTTCAATTTTCTTTTTGTTCACATTTTTCTGTTATCAAGATGTGTGATAACGCTGGAACAAATGTTAACTAAAACGACGAATTTTTACTAAATTTGGGAAGTTTCAGTTACTTGAAATCGTCGGCATTCAGAAACAGACACCCCATTTTTTCAAATGTAAAAATTGATCGAAAATCCCGCTCTCCTCTTCTTTACACTCACGACTAGGTGACGTGACCCAACCTACAACTCAAAAACAAGTGTTCGTAGGAACACGCAAAACAGCATACAACAGGATTTTTACTGAATGTCGAAATCATCATAGCACGAAAATCTTCAGGTCGTTAGAGTGATGTCAGCGGAACCCAACGAGCTGAAGGAACAACTGTCTCCAGAATACTACCCAAATCTTCCCATGTTTCACTACTTGACCAAGATGCTCCGCTTCCATGGACTTTTCTTCGATGATCACGTCGTGTTTAGAAATGTGAGTTTTTCCCTAATCCACACCGCGCTAAGCGCAGTAAAAAAGTGTCTGATCAAGCAGCGAGGGGAGGGCACCAATAAGCAGCGAGCAAAAACTCCGCCCCTTCGTAAATCCTGCACCGCTGTAGATCAAATCAGAGTTACTGTAGTTTAAAAACTTTTTTCTCTGACATTTTCTCAACATTCATGATAGAAAGCTAGTTACGAAAGAAAGTTATATGAATTGCAATTTTCAATAGCAATCGTCGAACCAAATTCGCTTGTTGACCTGAGAAAAATAGAAGAAAAGGATCATAAGAATATTGATGTGCGAACGCGCTCTATAGCGAATTTTCGATCAATATAATTTGCGAGCAACGCGTCTAATCGATAACGATCACCCTTAGCTCGTTGTGTAAACTCCTAGAAAGTTGGATTAATGAGATTAATCACTTTTACAGTTCTATATTTATTCTACATTATTCCTGGATTAATTCAATTTTAAATAAGAAAAACCTTTTCACTGTTTAACTGTACAATTTTGTTCAATTTTTTTCCTGGTCCGATGAGAATACTCTCTGTGTTTCGGGCTCTAACCATTTGAATGAGATACTCTAGAATCAGTATGAAATCAATCCAGAAATAATGTAGAATTAATTTTCGAATAATGACGGAGTGATTCACTTTTACAATGATTTTTAATTTATTCCTAAAGAAAACTTAGTTTTAGTCTCTTTCAGTTGGACTCAAAATAATTTTCAGGTACAAGACGAGCTGAAAACGATCAGAGGAAAAGTCGTCCGTCCACCTATCGGACAAGGAAAACGAGCTCAATTACGAGGAAAGAAATAATCGGTTTTTTTTCATCTAGCAACTTTTCATTATAGACTATAGTAGACCAGGCTGTACATTTTGTTGTTTTTTTTCTGGATAAAACGTTTCATAAGGATTTGTGGTTAGCTGACTCTAACAATAGTTTGCGCGTTCTGTACCTTTCTTGCACTCAAAGCAAGCCCTAACCACATTTAGATACTAATTGAATGATGAAGAGGAGCCAGGACGGAGTGGTGAAACAGAAGAAGGGTGAGATTTGTTTCTCTTTTTGGTTTTTTTAAAATTTACTGAAAATCGTACGAAGGTGCTGATAACATTTTTCACTCGAACGCAGCAGATGAGAACTTTCGGAAGACAATATTTGAGATGTCGAAGTTTTTAATTTTTTCCTGAGGATCAGGCAGAGTTGCTCGGAATTCCAACTGCCGACTTCTGTTAAAAACAATTTATTAAAAATTTTTCGAATTGTAGAAAAAGGCAATGAGATCCTTGTGTACTCGGTCTAGTTTGTTTGAAAATGATTGTTTCTGTTTTTATTTGACTTTTTTGCACTCCCGAATTTCGTTGAAAGAAATTACTTCCATGTAACTCTGATACCTGAATTTTCCAAATCGTAAGATTACATTCTATCCAGACATCGATCTTTTCGGCCGACCCATGAAATCATCTGGATCGTGGCAGTACAAAGGCGACGATGACGTCTGGATCTTCACCCACGATGAGTGTGAGGCCAAAGGAAAGGTGGCTGCTTTTGACATGGACGGAACGTTGATCACAACCAAGTCGGGGAAGGTGTTCCCGGTGGATACGTCGGATTGGAAGTAAGTCGTGTCGTTTTGACTACCGTAAATCAGTTTTATAGGCTTCTCAATGAAAAAGTCTCGAAAAAGATTAAAGAAAAAGCCGCTGAAGGGTTCAAGATTGTCATTTTCACAAATCAGAAAGGAATTCATGTAAGATTTCTATATCTGCAATCGGTCTCTGATCGTTTTCTGTATTCTTCAAAAAACGGCACGAAAATACGGTGAATATTTTGAAATGAACCGTTAAATTGTCGAAAACGAAGGTTTTTTTAAGGTAGGCAAGGTCGACAAAAAAGGCTTCAGAAGGAAGATAGAAGGCGTCATCGCGAAAATCGGTGCCCCAATTCAGGTATGTTTCCTTTGTGTTGATCTACAACTTGTTATCGGAAAGCTCTTATTTGAAGAAACATGATCAGTCTTCGTCTGTTATGCGCTCAAAAGTAAGTTCAAGTGTACTCAGCGCGAATATGATCATTTCTATTGCTGATTCAGTGAAAGAGTGTCAAGTTTTCTTAATGTTCTAGGCGTATGTCGCAATCTCCGGTGGAATTCATCGAAAGCCGTGCTCTGGCATGTGGCAGGAACTGTGCGAAAACAACGACGGCGTCGAAATCGACAAATCCCAATCATTTTTTGTAGGGGACGCTGCTGGAAGGCAAAAGACAAAGGTAAGACTTTTAACATAGATTAATGCGAATTGAAAATAGTGGTTTGAGATTTTAAGAAATTGGCTGAACTCATGTCATGTACCAAGAGAATCATATCTTGTTGATCAGTCTCGAAGACACGTAGGTGTCAAGTTTCAGATAATTTGAAATCAACTTCTGGAATGAATATGACCAATTCAATTTCTGTATAGAAAATTCCACAGTAGTTTTAGTGAATTAAAAATATTTTCATTGTATATTTTTTTAATTTTAATATTTTCAGAGTAGACCAAAGAAAGATCATTCCAAAGCGGATCGACTGTTCGCAAAGAACGTCGGCTTGAAGTTTTTCACGCCAGAACAGTTCTTCGAAGGGAAGTTGGACGAGGAACCCTATGATCTGCCTGCATTCGAGCCCAAAACAGCAATGAGCAACGAACACCTTTTGGACCCTAATGGTGATTTTTCAAATCTCCACCATTCAGTTGACCTTGGAAGTTATTGGGATCCAGAATTGAGACCTAGTCAGATGTGTTGAGCAGGTCGAATGATGAAGTTCTCATGTAAAGATTTTTGCGCGTTTTTTGTTTCAAGCGAGATATTTTAATTTTAAAAATCACTTTTTAAAACCATGCACGTTAGCGCCAGCGTCAGGATCACAACCACTTCACCACGCCGCCAATTGATTTCACGGTTAGATCCAATTGTGTTGTGCGTGAGGGCAAAATGGCCCTCTGGCGCTAACGTGTATCGTTTTAAAAAGTGATTTTTAAAATTAAAATATCTCGCTTGTAACAAAAAAGTGCGAAAATTTTCTACATGAACACTCCTTTGCTCGACTTGCTTAACACATCTGGCTAGGTCTCAACTCTGGATCTCAATAACACCGAAAGTCACTTCCTGTTTAGTTCCATTTGTGTAGTGCGTGATGTCGGAAAGGTCCTATGTCTTGAATTTTTAAAAGTCATTTTTAAATCAAAATATCTCGCTTGAAACAAAAAACGCACAAAAATTTTTTACATGAATACTTCTTTGCTCGACTTGCTTAATCTCCACAAACAACAAACACCCATTACAGACGCCCTGATACCATCCCCAACTCAAGAACTCATCGTAATGGTCGGCTTTCCGGGTAGTGGAAAATCGACATTCTCCAGACAACTTGAAAGTGATCACAGTTACACGGTAATTTTTTGTAAGCGATTGAAATTATTCTCACGAAAAATAATGAGACGAAAAAGTTCAAAATTAAGAAATTTTTAAGCGTCGTAGACATACCGTAAAAAATTCACATTTAACACTGAAATTAATTTTATATGTTCTTCTGACTCAGATTTGAAACCTAGCCAGATGTGTTGAGCATGCGAAATGATGAATTTCTCTCTTAGAAAATTTTTCATGTTTTTTTTTTAATTTTTGAAAGTTTTTTATAACGCTTCACATAAGGCCATTTTGACTTAACGCACTACACAGATCCTTACTCCTAAAAAAATGTCAACTTCAAAAGTATTTCAATCTCTAAGATTCAATTGTCTCATTAAGGTAGTTAACAGAGATACCCTTGGGACGTGGCAAAAATGCGTTGCTGCTGCAAAGTTTGCCCTGAACGAGGGTAAGAGCGTAGTGGTGGACAACACTAACCCAGATGTTGAATCAAGGTAGTCCATATGTTTTATTCATCTTGCAACTCTTTCCTATTCAGGCAGCGCTATACCAGCTTGGCTAAAGAGCTCGGCGTCGCGTGCAGATGCTTCAAGGTACGTAAGTTGAATCGAACAATAGTACACATAGCTTCCTCTACCTGTAAAAAAGTCTGGCCTCCGTAAATCGGGTACTTAGTACCGTAGCAGTTTCGCCTTGAAATACAAGAACGATTTACGTAATGAGCCTTTGATTTCAGAATGGACTGAAAGTAAGAATAATAATTTAAATCCACAAAGATCCAACTGTTCGTTGTGAGAGTCCCGACCCTACCGTACTCATTCTGCAAAATTGAGATTAGAGCGCGTTTGAAAACGGCCATGCTTCTAGCGATATATGTGTAGTACTTACAACGAAAAAGTAGACTGAATCATGAACGAATCATTTTCTTACATGTAAGCTTACAAGGGCGAAAAAATTTTTTTTGATAATCGAGTTCAAACTTGGATCAAATCTTAGCTTTAAACCCTACAATTTGAGGTGTCGACAACGATAAATGAAAAAAGATTTATGATTTGTGATTCATGATTGTATTTTTAGTACTCACCAGAGCCACTTTGCCAAATTATTGTAATTACCCAATAACATTCTGAATCATAGAATTACAGTCCGAAGAAATTTCAATCACTCCAGATGTGAGATATTCAGATGAACGGTGACATGGCACACGCCCAACACAACGTTCGATTCCGACAACTGACAAGAGAGAATGGGCAAGACGTGAGCACCATGGTGTTGAGAATGCACGCAGGAAAGTACAAGGTGAGAATTTTCTATTGGAAAAGTCAAAGAGATGAGATAGGCAGGAAGAAAGAGAGAGAGAGCAAGAGTGAGGGAGAAAGAAAGACAGAGAGCAAGAGTGAGAGAGCGAAAACAAGCAAACTTGACTTCAAAAACTTCTATTTTCGATTAGGAAGTCTGAATATATATTTTTTTTGAAGGAAAAGAGCCCCGAGCGTACGTGATTGTAGAGATCATTCGAAAATAGAGCTGCCTGCCAAGTTTCAGCTTAATTTGATAGCGCTCAATTTGACTTGGCATCAATTCTCTCAATATTACCGTAGTTGGTGTACATATCGAAATCATCAAAAAGAAATGCGAAAAGGTCTTTAATTTTTTGCTATTTTTGATATTTGGAGCAACAAGTAAGGAAGTTGCGGTAGACTCGAAGCAACCTCTTAACTTACTTGGAATTAGCATGAAGAGATCAATTTGGACTTTCGGCAAAAAATTCAAGAGACGCATTTTTCAGGAACCATCACTGACAGAAGGTTTTCAAGAAATCGTCTCTGTCAACTTCAAACCCCAATTTGACAATGAAGAGCATGCCAAGCTTTACTCAATGTACTTGATAGAATAACCATCGCTTGTAAATATTTCATTTCCACCGAAAGTAAATTTTACAGACTTGACATGAATAATTAGGCACTTTTCAGGGGTACCGGGAGCAAAATGATCAATAAAACCCGAGATTTGGCAATAAAATAGTAAAGTGATGAGCGATACAGTACCCAACTTTTAAAAAATTAAAAAAAAAAGAAAGATTAAAGGCTAGTTCTTTACCGGTTTTGTAGAATTGTAGTGTTCACCTAGTTTGTACGCGTTCCGCAGATAGACGACTCGTAGGGGTGGTCGCTTTTCCTTGTAGAATTCTTCACCGTAGCGACGCTCTCCGTCGGTTTTTATCACCTGAATTCTTCGTTTGAAAAAAAGTTTTAGTTTCCATTGGTCATTTCAATACAACAGAAGAGAGGCCTCGTAACTAATACAAGTATGTTTTCACATACAACCGCTTAATCTTTCTTTATTTGTAAAATAACAATTAATATAGAGTTAATTGAGTGGCGCCAAAAAAAACTCTGAATTTATTAAATCTGAAAAAAGTCTGATTCTAGTAACTTTTGAAAATCATCTCCGGGTCTATGCTATTTCGGTATCCTACTTTCAGATGTTCGCAAAAAGTTAATACAGAGTTAATTCAGGAGTACATTCAGAGTTAATTCCGGAGTACATTCAGAGTTAATTTTTTTTGGTGCCACTCAATTAACTTTATATTAATTTTTATTTTCTCGAGTGGCATGTTTCACATCGAAAATTTCCCCATGGGGAAAATTTGAACTGATTTCGAAGTATAAAGTGACAAAAACTATAATCTCACCTCAATGACATGTTTCAGCACCCTTGACAGAGCGTTCAATTCGACTTCTCCTCCCCAGACGCCTCCTTTATCTGCCATTTTTTCAACTCCGTCCAAGTACTTTTCGAATCCGCCAGCGTCCAGTGGTTCGCCGTTATCATCTGATATGAACGGCAGGAAGTCATCTTGATTCTTCTTCATGTATTCTGCACACTTCTGTCGCAGTTTTCTGCCGCTCGTCTGAAGTTTACTTCTGAGTTTAGTTCGAAACATACAAAATAGAAAAACTTTTTTCACAGAAGTTTAAAATGCAAGCCGATATGCACGGCACGAATTCAGTTTTCAAGTCTAATGTCTCCGCAACGTGATCGTTTCGACATTGATAATGTATGAATGGAAAACTCACATCAGTTCCCTGCAGATACAACTGGTGAGATATCGAGTTATACATACAGTCTCCATCAGCTTGAATCTCGTACATGGTAGCCTTCTTTTCCGCCAAAAGCCTCTCGATAGCTTCCATCTCCGATATTCTCAGTGCTGGTACACTCTCAATGTTCTTGACAGCTTCTTGCAGCATTGCTTCAGTTCTCTCCTTTTTCGCTCGGCGTTTTTCAGCCTGATATTATTTTTAGTTCTAGAGTTAACGAACGATACCTTTTTACTGATAGCGACCTCTTTGTAGAAAGACTTGGCTGGTGACTCGTCACTAGTCTCATCTTCTTGTTCAGCAAGTGGAGCCTTGTCTGAAACTTCAGGAACGACTGGTTTCGCAAGTTCGTCCTTATGCCTTTGTTCTAGTTCCTTTTCGAGTCGGTCACACTTCAATTATTAGTTGAAATTGGTGCCACACATCCAACCATACCTCTGCATTAGTCTCTTTCTGCTTTTGTTTGTTACCACACTTGGCAGCCTTTTTCATTGCGGTTATTTTTTCTTAAAAACTAAATTAGATCTCACAATGGGTTGTAATACCTCGCAGTTCCTTCTTCTCCTTTCTTTGACGATCTGTAACCGATGACTCGTCGTCTGACATGCTCTGAACAATATTTATAGATTTAGTCTCTGAAAACGAGAAAAATGAAAAAAATGAAAAAAAAAACTTCACGATAATTTGCAGACTTCCGTACACCGACGAGCGATTGCAGACCTCAATTTTTGCATTCATTTTCACAACCTTCCTTTAATCTATTAGTCATTGTCGACTATTCTTCTATTTGATTTTTCACAAACATGGTGAGTGAAGACATATATATTTGTTCGTTGCTCAGTTATGAACTGTTGATTTCAGGCGATGCTGTTTGGCTTCGGGCAGTCCGCTGATGTTTCAATAAAGTTAGATGAAAAGGAACACAGCAAGGTTTGTCAATTTCCATGTTTAAAATTAACTTTAATTATTTACAGACTGTTAAAGTTCGTGGAGATGATGGTCGAGAAGAATGTCATCACCTTTTCTACGACGGAGAAAATATCCAAGGAACTGTCCACATAAATTTAAAGAAACCAAATCAGAAGTTTGAGCACCAAGGGATCCGAATCGAGTTCATTGGACAGATAGGTAAGTGGAAACTTCTGAATTTCGTGATTTCGGTGAATTTGAAGTTACAGAAGTCTACTACGACCGCGGTAACCAGCACGACTTCATCTCTATGTCTCGTGAACTTGCAAGTCCTGGGGATCTTACGAAAAATGCAGATTTTGAATTTAGTTTCAAAAGTGTAGATAAACCATTTGAGACATATATGGGAACGAATGTCAAGTTGAGGTGAGTGTTTTCTTTTTTGAAATGAATATGTTTGTGGTCCAAATGGAAAAGTGATTGAGAGTTAGTTTCCAGATATTTCCTTCGTGTCACAGTAGTAAGGCGGATCTCAGACATCATCAAAGAAGTTGATCTCGTAGTTCACACTCTGAGTAGGTACAACGACGTGGAAAGTAGCATCAAGATGGAAGTCGGAATCGAAGATTGTCTGCACATCGAGTTTGAGTATAACAAGAACAAGTCAGTTTTTTCACTTATTGATTATTCAAATAGCCATTTTAGATATCACTTGAAAGACGTGATTGTCGGTAAAATTTACTTCCTCCTAGTCCGCATAAAAATAAAGTACATGGAGATAGCCATCCTGAAGGTGGAAATAGTCGGATCCGGCCCAAACATGTTCAAGGAAAGTGAGACCGTGGCCAAGTTTGAGATTATGGATGGAGCTCCTGTTAGAGGTTTGGTTTTTTTCCAAAAAAAACTGTTTGAATAATATTTCCTAATGAAAAATTGTATTCTGTGATACTTTCTTTCCGCGCCCTGTTCTCAGCTCATAGGCGTTCTAACATCATCTTAAAAGTGGAAACATTAAAAAAGTAACCGTTTTCACATAAGTCGTAATTAGTCATTTTATTTCCACAAAAGAATCTACAATGCGACTTTGTAAATACTCTTGGTGACATAAAATTCTCAAATTCTTAAAAAAAAAATTATAATCTTGAAGGTGAGACCATCCCGATCCGGTTGTTCCTGGCCGGCTATGACCTCGCTCCAACGATGCGAGACGTCGGAAAGAAGTTCTCTGTCAAGTACTTCCTCAACCTCGTGTTGATCGACGAAGAAGACAGACGATACTTCAAGCAGCAAGAAGTCACACTGTGGCGACAAGAAGACCCTCAAGCAAGACGTCAGCCAATAGATGACGGAAGAAATGGACAGAATGTTGAAGGATCAGAAGAGACGCAAATCTCAGGAACACAACGGTTCAACAGCAGCAGAGGTGAGATTATGGTTTTGCATTAAATTTCAATGTCTAGACGTTGCGCCCAACCTTCTTTTCCTTTTCTGGAAAAGTCCTATAAACAACTTGTGGGAATCCGCTACGAAGCCCCGAATCACAATCTCAATCCAACGCAAAATTATTTCCTTTTTATTCGAAAAGAAAAAATAAAAATTTGTAAAAAAGTGAAATATCGTTGCAGCTGTTGTAGGCGCAACAAGATTGAACACGTGAAAATGATTATTCTGACAAGAGGAACTTCATTTCTCTATCTCTTTCTACCGTGGATATGCACATTAGAAATGAAAATGCCACACCAATAATCGACCTCATGAAAAGTGGGCGCAGCAAAGGGGGCGGTCCCTTGTTCTTTGAATAATATGATCTCCATAAGCTTTCGAGAAATTCTTGAGAAAATACTAAATATTTTATCTATCAAAGTTCCTGACAGGCGGAGTCGCGTGTGATAAGATTACGTTTTTTGCAAGCGTATGGCCAATCTGAGAAAGTGCGATTTTCGTTGTTATGAACAAGGGAGATTTACCGAAATGCGGATTAGAAGATAAAAAAAATATTTTCTATCATCAAGTTCAGAATTAAAAATAGTCATTAGAAAAAAAAAGAATTTTATGATTTTTTTATTAATGGCTGCTACTTTTCCACAGTGTACCTCGTATAACTTTGAATTCGAACCTGTCACTTTTTACTGAACTTTAATCCAATATTTCTTGAATTCTCAACTTTTAAGCATTCTTCTTGATATTTCATGGGGCAAATCATAGATATTTCGATTTGCTTGATTTCACTTCTGAATTCTCAAAAAAATGTTTCAGAAGCCGAACAACCTGCCGAAAAAGTCCCTCCGCAGGTCCGAACATCGTCTCCGGAGACACCCGAGTCGCTCTAAAGTTTGTTCATCCATTTCAATCGACAATCACTTGCCACGTAAATTCATCATTAATCAGGCAAAAATTTACTTTCTTGCAAAATGAAAATTCATCTGAAAAAAGTTATCACTTTACGTTGATTTTTTTTTAAATCGAGTACAATTTTAACCGGTGTTCGCTTCTGGCAATTAGTAAATCGCATCCCACATCCCGCATCCCATTTTCAAAAATGGAATGCTATAACTTTTTTCGCATCGCATGAACACTTTTTTCAGGCTTAGGTTAGGTTCGGGTCAGCTTAACGTTCAACCTAAGCCTAAATACAAGTTGATTGGGCTGTTCCGAGCAAAGTTACAGACGTTTAAAAAAACAGGGATGCGATTTACTAATTGCCTTCGCTTCTTAAGGCCGAAAGGAGATGTAATACCATTCGAACATAATAATTTCCGAAATTCTTCCATTAAAGGTTATCAAAAGTTTGTGCATTTACTTATATTTGATTGGTTTTTAATTTATTACTCCTGTTCCTATAGTGAGAATCCTACCGTTGACACACTGTGATTTGAATCCGAAAGTTGAATAAAGAAGATTGCCTTAGTTTCCTGAATTATTGTGTTTTCACACTGTGTTCCATCGCAGAAATACCTTACTTTGTTCCTCTTCAGCTATATTTTTTACTTCACAATCATTGCAGATGAACACAGCACCACATGACTTCAGAGATCATAAGGCACACATGAAATGGACAGTAAGTTTTAGGATTATCACAAAATTAGCTTTCTTCTTCGCTTTTGACGAATTCTCATTTTGCCGAATTTCTCATAATAATGTGGAAAAAGTTACAGTGTGATAATATGAGTGAATTTTTCGTCTCTATCAAGAAGAAGTTGAGAGAATTCACGAGATTTGTGTTTTGGCCTTTTTAGATGCATGTTTCGAATGTTTTCAATATATGAGCTTCATCGAAAACGAAATCCTTCCCTTTTTCATTTGTTCTGTAACTCCAAACCGTATTTCAGCAAGAACGTGACAACTACCGCGCAAACGTGCCATTCATCCCGATGGACATGAGCGGTGGTTCGAGACCATCCAACGTCTCCTCAACCGCACTCCAGAAGGCTCTCGCCAACCCACTCGTCCCACTTGGAATGGCAACCACTGTTGGATGTCTCATTGGTGAGGTTTTGAGTATATCGGTGGAAAAGTGTATTATACTGACACAATTTCCGATTGGAAGTAAGCTTGATGAAAGTTGCACAGGAAGTGAATGATTGTCATGTGACCATGGTGAAAGAGTTTTTCTTTGAATTTTAGTAGGAATGAAAACCACAAACTGGAGCGTCGGTTAGCGACCCAAAATATTATTTACGTAAATCGTCATTGCAAGCAGGCGCATGAACATCGCTGGGATATTATACATGAAATATTCTTCCTTTCACATCCAGGAACTTCACATAGCTTCCTCTACCTGTGAAAAAATCTGGCCTCCGTAAATCGGTTACTTAGTACTGTAGCAGTTTCGCCTTGAAACACAGGAACGATTAAGTGATGAGCCTTTAATTTCAATGAACTGTAAGTAAGAATAATAAATTAAATCCACAAAGATCTAACTGTTCGTTGTGAGAGTTACCGTACTCATTCTGCAAAATTGAGATTAGAGCGCGTTTGAAAACGGCCATGCTTCTAGCGATATATGTGTATTGGGTTCCGCTTTCAAGCCAAAACGGGCGATATTGAAACTTGAGTCTATCAACAACACATGAACTTCATATCATCAGGTATTCTAGAGTAGACTTATATACATTTACCGTCTCCAATTCCCAAAGTCAGATAGTGGGTTCGAATTCGTCTTAACACATCACAAATAGAAATATCGGATTGTAACCAGCAGAACGTTACTTCATTTTGGCATTTTGCACTGTTCCCGAACCCTATTCGAACTGTGCCCTTCAGGAATGTTCGCTGCGACAATGAGAAGAAGTGCGAAAGATGCGCAGCTCTTCATGAGAGGAAGAGTCGTAGCTCAAGGACTGACGGTAGCCGCCATGGTTGGAGGAGCCGTTTTGTTTGGTTCGTTTGTTTTTTTCGTGATGAACATCAACTACACGGATGTTTAGCAGAGTTGCAACTTCCGGAATCTGAAGGAAAAAGTTGGAAAATTTTTCGAATTTGAGGAAAAAAACAGTGAAATTCTTTTCTATTCAGTCTAGCTTGTCTGTGAATGAGCCTCCATACAATATTTCTAGGTTTTTAATACGAAAAAGTGTACTGAATCGTTTCTATCAAGAATCATTTCCTTAAGGAAAGCTTACAAGGTGAAAAAAATTTTGTGATAATCAGGTTTAAACTTTTATTAAATCTTAGCATTGTACCTAACTAGTGCTTTGAACCTTACCTAAGCCTAAATTTTTAGGTGTCGACGAAGATCAATGAAAAATGATTCCTGATAGAAACGATTCAGTACACTTTTTCGTATTAAATGGTTTTTCGGCTTTTTTGCCTTCCCAATTTGTAACTTTCACTTATGACGACATTCGTTTGGAACATGTTTACTTCCGTGCAACTCTGGTGCTTAGTTTATAATGGAGTTCTGACAAAAATAATTGTCATCAAACTTAAACAATGTTTTTCCATAAAGCACGTCTCTCATGTCATCTATAAGTATCCATTACAGGTATCGGAGCACCAGGTGAACAACAACCACACTACATTCAATCAGACGAGAAGACAGCCAAGAACAACGTTTGAGTTGGTGACGAACACGTTAGTTGACGGGTCGAGTAGAAACTGTAAATAGTCATAGTTTAGCTTGTTTCGATAAATCGATTGTTTTCTCAGATTCTCATGGATTTTTTTTTGACACCACGTTCTATGACGTGTTAATATCTGTGTTTTTGTATGGTTTTGTCGTTTTCATTCAATTTTTCTACCTAGCTCCTTCTCACCCACAAATTCGGAAGAAATTAGTCACGAGAAGTAGAAAAGTCATAATCCTCATCCCTAACAGACTTTGAATAGGCGAAAGTTCTCGAACCCACTTTTTCATATTCAAACGAGGTGAATAATAACAATAATGACCCAGCAGGTACAATAAACGGAAAACCAATCGTTCCCACCAAATTGCACCCCTCACCCGCACAGCGGATAGTTTTGAAGACAATGAGACATTGTGAGTAGGGGGGTGGTTGACTGACCTTCGCCAGTCCGTGCCCTCCTTCTGATGATGACAGCCGTGCACTGCATGCCGGTGCCCACGCCTTTCATCCCGTTCAGAGTCGATTGCGATTCTTCAATAAATGAGTCACCACACACGATGACTCATTTCTATCACACTTGAAAGTCTTATCCATCTATAAGTGAACGACGGTTGCGCGTTTATAGTTACTGATGAGGTCGTTCATGTTTCTTTTACACCCTTTATGAAGAATCTACATCTGTAATTTTGTTGTGGCAGCCAAAGGGACCGTAAATTCGTGGTGAAATGAAGACGATAGCCTGCGACAATCATAGTCAGGACGAGCTCGTGTCTAAATTGTGGCGGGCACACGTCTTCATTCATCCACAAGTGTGCGACCGCATCCCGGACACTATCATACCAGGTTCCTGCCACATTGAAATTATAGAGTACTAAATCACTCCCTATACTGAACCTTCCATACCACTACTAATTCACTCCCTACACTACGTACTAAATCACTCCCCCTCCCTGAACCTTCCATGCATTGAATTCAAGACCCGCAAGCTTTCCCGAATCACAATCTTCACTCACCTTCCCATGCAAGCAACCGTCGCCTCTCCTAACATACCAATAAATCATCACCCATAGCAGCATTCATAAAACGACGTCTATCGCAGCTTCCATACCCCCTCACACACATTAATTTCCCACATTCCTCTTCCGTTCTTTTCGCAAAGTTAGTCATGAGAGATTGTATGCTATAGACCTTTTTCGCCACTCTCACTTTGCAACAAGTATTCCGGGGAAATACCTTCTATTTGGTAGTTTAACCACAGTTTTCTTCAGTTTTCACTGCATTTGATTGAAAACACGAAAACCCCTTGAATTTGACAGTTTTTCCACTTTTTGTTATTACACATTTACATTGAAAAGTGAGTTTTTCTCAAAACTATGTAGGCGGAGGAAATCAACCGCATTCGAACACCTCATGAAGTACAGACCGAGCGTTATCGATTAGACGCGTTGCACGCAAATTATATTGAACGAAAATTCGCTGTAGGGCGCGTTCGCACATCAATATTTTTTTCATCCTTCCTCCTATTTTTCTCAAGTTAACAAGCGAATTTGTTTTGACGATTGCTATTGAAAAATTGAAAATCATATTTTTATCATGAATTTTGAAAAAAAAAAACGTCAGAGAAAAAAGTTTTTTAACTATAGTAACTGTAATTTGATCTACAGCGCACATAGCTTCCTCTACCTGTAAAAAAGTCTGATCTCCGTAAATCGGATACCTAGCACCGTAGTAGTTTCGCCTCGAAATACAAGAACGATTTAAGTTATGCGCCTTTAATTTCAATGGACTGAAAGTAAGAATAATAATTTAAATCCACAAAGATCTAACTGTTCGTTGTGAGAGTCCCTACTCCTACCGTACTCATTTTACAAAAATGTGACCGGCGCGCGTTTGAAATCGGTCAGACTTGTTGCTAGATATGTGCAGCGGTGCAGGATTTACGAAGGGGCGTGGTTTGTGCTCGCTGTTTATTGGTCGCCTCCCCTCGCTGCTCGATCCGACACTTCTGCTGCGCTCAGCGAGGTGTGTGATATAGAACTTAATAATAGAAGTGTTTGTGTGCCCACTGCAACTATAATAATTGCTTCCATGTGTTGAAGAGAGCTCTGCAAGCTGAAAATATCTTCACTTATTCCAATCTTTCAACCCTCATTAGTTTTTTGCACATTATTCACTTCGGATCTGGCGAAGTTTTTTCCGTTAAAAATTCAATTTCACTTCCGTTCAGAAATTGTCACATCCGTGCAACTCTGCGGGATACTGTATTGACCGAAGTACTGTATTCAATCCGGTTCATCTAGTTTAGGGTCAGTTCCCCTCTTATTTATGGTTCAGTCGAAATCCTTCCTCGATCCTCTTACGATACAGCTGTTCAAGACACGTGCACACAGAGTTCCATTTCGACGCCGATTTTCCACAAAAAGCGACATGTGCGCGGCATGCCGCACCCTCCCGCTCGTCTGTTCTTACTGACTAGCGGAACCAATGTTTGTACGCGTGTGGCGCGCGGTTGCCGCACGTCACAACGCGCCTCGTGTTCATGTACTTGCAATGTTCTTTGGTTCGACACTGAACTCTTACAGCTCAACTGTACAAATCATGAAGCTAGCATTGACCAGTTGTCAGAGTCTGTTATAGTTTTTTTTTCTACCGAAAGTTGTAATTTTCATAAGTCCAGAAAGATTATATAACGGTAGCGTTGAGATGTGTGGATTAGGAAAATTGAAATTGAAACAATGATGTACAGATCATCTTGATACCTCTGTAATTCCAATGTGGCAGGAACGCGGTATGATTGTGTCTTCCCATGGCAGACACGTGTCTAAATTGTGGCAGGCACACGTCTCGATCGCGGCTTCATTTGTCCACGGGTGTGCAACCGCATTCCGGACACAACACCGCGTTCATGTCACATTGAAATTATAGAGTACGATGCCTATGAGCTGAACACCTAGTGATCAGATCGAGTCGTAGTAATTCAATAGATTCCATCTATTTTTTCCGCCTAACGACATTAATCTTATTACTATTCTTTTTAATAACTTTGTCACCGGTACGTCGCCATTCGGTACAGCCTACCAAGCGGCGACAGGACGGCGAAGTACCGGCGACAAGGCGAAATCATTCACTTGTTGTCGGTACGTCGCCGTTTAGTCACCAGTGTGTCGTCATATTGTCGCTGTTTGGTAGGCTATACCGAATGGCGACAAGAATATTATGGAGATATATCAAATCTCTCTCTCTCTCTCTCTCTCTCTCTCTCTCTCTCTCTCTCTCTCTCTCTTCTTTCTTTCTCTCTCAGTTATCACGTTCCGACTAACTATGTGACGGCGCATAATAGACGTTTTCGTGTTTGAGCGACTCAATGCCACCACACTGACTTGTTTGCATTTAACAGGAAATGACCTTCAGCGTAATTCGGATCCAGAATTGAGACCTAGCCAGATGTGTTAAGCAGGTCGAGGGATGAAGTTTTCATGTAGAAAATTTTTGCACGTTTTTTGTTACAAGCGAGATATTTTAATTTAAAAATTTTAAACTCCAAAAATGAGTGACCTCTCGCACGACACAATTAGATCCAACAGGAAAAACAACTAGCGGGGTGGTGGAGTGGTCAAAGGTTCTGCGTTCGAACCGAGAGGTCTAGGGTTCTATTCCATCCGCTGACGACATTTTGGTCATTTTTTTGCACAATGACAAAAATGTGCCCAAATTGTGTGGAACTACTCTTTTGCATGTATTTAAACCCTTCTACTCATGTTAATACTCTTCGAAGTTGCCAAAAGTCTATAGCCGATCTCATCTATCACCTCCTCCATTATGAAGCTAGTGAAATGGTCGTTACAACTTTGATATTCATCAAAAACAAGATTTTCGAGTTCGAGATGCATTTCTATTCGTGAACTGAACGGTAACCGTTCAAACCGGAACTATCCTCTAAAATTCCTCAAGTCTTGAGCCAGAAGCATCTCGACAAGTAGCTGGATGAGTATGCAAACAAGAAAAAGTTGAATTCAACAACTTCATCTTATGAACTTATTTATTGATAATATTATAATTAATGTTTGTGGTTGTTGTTTGGTGTAATCTGGGCGGTCATGAGATTATATCCATGAAGATTTTATCAAGGTTTGTGATTAGAGACCCTCATCCGGCCACTTGTCGAGATGCTTCTGGCTCACGACTTGAGGAATTCTAGAGGATAACTCCGGTTTGAACGGTTACCGTTCAGTTCACGAATAGAAATGCATCTCGAACTCGAAAATCTTGTTTTTGATGAATATCAAAGTTGTAACGACCATTTCACTAGCTTCATAATGGAGGAGGTGATAGATGAGATCGGCTATAGACTTTTGGCAACTTCGAAGAGTATTAACATGAGTAGAAGGGTTTAAATACATGCAAAAGAGTAGTTCCACACAATTTGGGCACATTTTTGTCATTGTGCAAAAAAATGACCAAAAAGTCGTCAGCGGATGGAATAGAACCCTAGACCTCTCGGTTCGAACGCAGAACCTTTGACCACTCCACCACCCCGCTAGTTGTTTTTCCTGTTGGATCTAATTGTGTCGTGCGAGAGGTCACTCATTTTTGGAGTTTAAAATTTTTAAATTAAAATATCTCGCTTGTAACAAAAAACGTGCAAAAATTTTCTACATGAAAACTTCATCCCTCGACCTGCTTAACACATCTGGCTAGGTCTCAACTCTGGATCCGAATTACGCTGAAGGTCATTTCCTGTTTAGAGTGATTGACAGTGGAGGAGAAGAGACTGGAATGAGAATGACCTCGCTACCCAAATATTTGTATTCAGAATTTGTCTTCAGTAAAAGTGTTGCATTAATCCTGCTGCCTGCTTTGATTCCTGTTACGAGGCGCGTTTTTTGGTAGTTTTTCTCAAGTGCAACTGTAATTTCTCGAATTTTTCAATGCCTAAATTTGTTTTTGATTAGAATCCTATCATGCTTACAAGCCTATTCCTCGCTACTCTCGTCTCTTCGATTTTTGCTGCTAACGCGCCAATACGTTTGGTCCAACCTTCTTTATTTTTAAAAAAATCATAAATCAACCTATAATTCAGCCGTCAATATTTTATGGATCCTTGAATCATAACTATAACATAGCAGAAAAATAATCCCTTCTTCATCGTTGAATGAAAAAATGTATCGTTCGAATTTTTGTAGATGCAAAAATATTGAACACGTGAATATAATAATTCTGACGTGAAGATTCTCATTTCTCTCTCGCTTTCTATCATGGAAGCTGTGCACATTAGAAATGAAAATGCCTCACGAAAAGGAGGCGGAGCCTCTCTGTGAAAAATGGACTTTCATTAGCAATCAAGAGGAAAATTGGTCAAATCAGCCCGCTAACAAGATTCGAACATTTTTTTTTCCTTCCAAAGTAATCAAGTTTGGTATAAATGAAGGATTGGCCATTGAAAAAATGACTCGAAGTCGGCCTCTGGGGACTATTTCGACTCGTCAACGTCCACTTCTTATCTCAATCCCTTCAAAATTCTTTTAGGTTCTGCTGAAGGGACCAAGTGACCTTTTCACTTCCATCAATCTCTCAAAGATTGTTATCTTATGAAAATTCTGTTCAAAATTTTTTGGATTTCGATGTTTATGAAGTACTTTTTTTCATTGAGAGAAGTTCATATTTTGAACACTATGTATTTCTTATTTCGGAACTAAGAAACTCCTGTCCGTGCGGCGGCGCGCGGTTAATGCGCATCTCCATATCAACGGAAGCTATCAAATGGCGTTTGCACATACAGTAGCGTTCAAAAGTTTAGAAAGTTTTTATTTTCGGCCATAACTCTTGTCAAACCTCACCTATCGGTCTGATTTTTTGAATGGTAATACTTCAAACATTATTACATCTTATGTCGAAACGAATTCAAATCAGACCAAAAGAGAAAAAAATAAAAAAATTTATTCTCAGACACTATAAAAAACACATTTTCCACAAACTCAAAAACATAATGGTAAACGGTTGTAACAATTCAAATCGATAAGGAATGAACATCAAAACATTATTAAAACCTTAATACTTAGTGGCATAACCAAAATTATCAATGACGGCTTTACATCTTCTCGGCATGCTCTCAATCAAGTTCTCCAACTTGACTCGCGGAATTTTTTTCCACTCTTCTTGTAAAACCACGTATTTTTGCGCGGCATTGGATGTGTAATGGCCGGAAACGCGTCTCTCGAGTTCTTCCCATAAGTGCTCTATAGGGTTGAGGTCTGGAGACTGACTGGGCCACGGAAGAACATCGATAGCCTCATCCTGGAGACATTCGCGAACAAGACGGCTAGTGTGTTTCGGGTCGTTATCTTGTTGAAACACCCAACCAATCGGCATGTTGGCACCAGCAAATGGTACAAGAACATTAACAATAATATCCTTGTAGTCATTGGCATTCATTTTGCCCTGAATCCAGTGCAATGGGCCAACGCCGTCGTAACTAAACGAACCCCACAACATGACGCTACCGCCACCGTGCTTCATCGTGGGCAATTGGTACCTAGAACTGAACCGGCTGTTGATTGGCCTTCTGACATACTTAATGCCATCAGAACCAAACAAACAAAACTTACTTTCATCGGAAAAAAGGATTTTCCTCCAGTCGTGGACGGTCCAGCTCAAATGGTCTTTTGCCCACTCAACTTCAGCCTTTCTGTTTTTCTCAGAAATCATTGGCTTCTTACAAGGACGTCTTCCAAATAACCCAGCAGCTCTTAGACGACGTTTGACTGTAGAAACAGAGACTCTGGCAACGTTTCCAGCGACCATATCCTTCTTGATGTCTTCTCCGGTCAGACGCGGATTGAGACGTGAATGGCGAACAATCAGTGCGTCGTCTCTTGCTGTCGTCTTCCGTGGCCGTCCTGATCTTGGCAACACTCCAAAAACTCCAAACTTTCGGAATCTTTTCAAAATTCGGGATACAGTGGTTTCGTGAACTTGAAATACTCGTGCAACTTGATTCTGTCGTATTCCTGACAGGACAGCATCGATGATCAGTTTCTGCTGGTCGGTGGGCACTTCTTTTCCTTTTCCCATTACTTAAAAAGTATTGTTAGTAGAATAGAAAGAAAAAAGTACAAAAAATCGGGAAAAAACCTTCAAAAAAAATTAAAAAAAAGAAAGTGAAAAATCAGTTCAAAAGTCGCGGTTTCGTAAAAACGCTGTAGATCAAAATGTAGCTACAGTAATCCTGATTTTTTTCAAAATTAGATTTCTCATGAGTTGATGTGTTCTCCGACAAAAAATCATGTCGATTGGTTAAGTTTGACAAGAGTTATGACCAAAAATAAAAACTTTCTAAACTTTTGAACGCTACTGTATATCGCTAGAAGCATGGCCGTTTTCAAACGCGCTCTAATCTCAATTTTGCAGAATGAGTACGGTAACTCTCACAACGAACAGTTAGATCTTTGTGGATTTAATTTATTATTCTTACTTACAGTTCATTGAAATTAAAGGCGCATCACTTAATCGTTCCTGTGTTTCAAGGCGAAACTGCTACAGTACTAAGTAACCGATTTACGGAGGCCAGATTTTTTTACAGGTAGAGAAAGCTATGTGCGTTTGGGATGTTTAAGCCGCGGAAAGAAAGTGCAGCCGAGTAGCCTCTTTTCATTGGAAGCTGAAAGCCTCGATCATGCCCTGAGAACTTTTACATCAAATATTCAATTGCCGAAATCCTCACATACATATTCTTGCTATTCGATCCATTCCGTCGCATGTTCCTCTGCACCCCCTGGATTAAGCTCTGTGTATATGTATTGTCCATCCATCCATCCCACACAACGCACCTGGATTAGGCATTTTGTGTGCAGGTCTTTCGCCGTCGACGCTTCTCGATCCCCTTCTCTGTTCTCTCACTCTCATCTTTCCTTCCACATCACCCTTGTTATAATCTTCATTTTTTCCATGGAAGTTGCATCGAATGCATTGGAGAGTAACCATCAATGAAAATGCACATAGCTTCCTCTAACTGTAAAGAAGTCTGGCCTCCGTAAATCGGGTACTTAGTACCGTAGTAGTTTCGCCTTGAAATACAAGAACGATTTACGTAATGATCCTTCAGTTTCAATGGACTGAACGTAAGAATAACAATTTAAATCCACAAAGATCTAACTGTTCGTTGTGAGAGTCCCGACCCTACCGTACTCATTTTACAAAAATGCGACTGCCGCGAGTTTGAAATCGGTCAGACTTTTTGTTAGATATGTGTACCTGTAAAAAAGTCTGACCTCCGTAAATCGGTTACTTAGTACCGTAGCACTTTCGCTTTGAAATACAAGAACGATTAAGTAATGTGCCTTTAATTTCAATGGACTGAAAGTAAGAATAATAATTTAAATCCACAAAGATCTAACTGTTCGTTGTGAGAGTCCCGACTTCTACCGTACTCATTCTGCAAAATGTAGATTAGAGCGCGTTCGAAAACGGTCATGCTTCTAGCGATATTGTATTTGAACCATCAATGAAAATGGCATTAGTAGAACATGTCTACAAACTCAAAAATTTTTCTCGGGCGGACTTCTGGTCCATTCGCAGGTTGACCATTCAACGTCCAATGCCGGTTGACCCAAAACTTGAGTACATGTGATTAATTCCTGGAACCGAACAAAAATTATTCTCAATGTTATTCGAATTCGAGATATTTTTATTTGAAAATTTGTTGAATATTGAGATCGATACACTCCCTCTGAACTACATTCCAATGGTTGAAGCATGGATTTGTCTTGACTGTAAAAGTTGGCTTATAACCGGCTTGTACCTGTGCATTTAGTATGTTTAATTGCAACCAGTTTGTCTACACTATCCTACACATATTTTGACTTGGTAGAACAGTCCCGGTAGTTTCTGTTGTTAGAGTATCATGGGTCTTCAACTTTACCAAAAACACCGTTTCTTCGTTTGCCTACATAGAGATCAAACTTGATGACTCATCGAGACAGTCTTTTTCGTACGGTATACACCTCGTAAAATGTTAGTCATATTCGACTTTTTTCCTTTTCTCTCTCTCTCTCTCTCTCTTTCTCTCTCTCTCTCTCTCTCTCTCACTCTCACTCTCACTCACTCACTCTTTCCCTCTCCCCCTTCCCTTCATTCATCCGTGTTTTATGATGGAAGAGATGTCCGCGGCTCTTAATGACAACCAATCAGTTAGATCTGTCTTGCTTTTTCCTTGACTTCACAAGCAAAATGGAGAAAAGTTCCTGAAGCTGTTCTTTGTGAGAGTCCCGACCCTACCGTACTCATTCTGCAAAATTGAGATTAGAGCGCGTTTGAAAACTGCCATGCTTCTAGCGATATGTGTGCACTGTGAAATTAACCATTTTATAATGAGTAAAGTTCCTCACTTCCGTCTTTGTAGCACGGCGTTTATTGGACTTCCAGCATTCGTCTTCCCTTAATTTTTTTCTCTTGGAACATGGTATACAACATGATTGACTTGACGAGAAGTCGTTACATACCACCATTCTTGTTTGTACAAAAATCAATCGATAAACAGTGGTTTCCTCCTCTTTCTCTCTCTCTCTCTCTCGCCGTTCAGCATATGGCCGGTAGTTGGTGCATGCTGACGTGTTCCCCGATCACTTTCACTCTGCGCTCTCTCACTCTCTCTTCACCCCACCGACCACCTCCCAATCGTCATTTTTCAAATCCAATGACTGCTGTGACAAATTACCATTAGATTTGTTGACTTTTACCCTGATTCCGGTATTTTCGCCAGTTTCACCACGAATTTTGATTGATATTATCATTTTTCATATCTGAGATGAAACATTTTCTCGAAAAAAAGAACCTTATCCCTTCTTACCGTTGTACCTGCTAACTTGATTTTTTTTAATTTTGAAAGAGTAAATGTAAAAATTGAATTTTGGATATAAAATTCATTTTTTGTAAACTCACTACGGTCTTGTTCTAAAAAGTTGAAGGCTGTGACTAACTGCCTTTTTTTTCAAGGCTTAGGGAATGTACGTTTTTGAGTTTGGACAAAGGCTGAAACTATGGTACGAAAAAGATTCACAATAGCTTGGACTGTCAGATTTTTCTAGTCTAGGAGACAATTCGTCTTCTAGTTTTTATCCTCTTACGTTCTAAAAACTTGGAGGTTATAACTTATTGCCTTGTTTTTAGAACGTAGGGAATGGCTGACTTCAGTGTCGGACAGAACTACAGAGAGTGCTCAATAGGATCCACAAAAGCTTACGGAGTCCTAGAAAGACGGGAGTGAGGAATTTGACACATTGTAAAAATGACGTCATGTATTAATCTCGATGTGAAATCTGCAACCAACAGTTATTTCCTTTTATAACAAGCTCAGGTTAGGTTGGAAGAACAACTTTTGTGAAAAGCCAACACTTGGATACCCAAGTATACTGTGAAATTAACTATTTTACGATGTGTCAAATTCCTCACTCCCGTCTGTGTAGCACGGCGTCAAAAGCTTTGACTGTCAGATACTTCAAGCATAGGAAATGAGTCTATTATTTAATGAACAATTCACCCAGTCACCATGTGTTATTCGCATCCCTATACTAAACCTGCCACCTCTTTCATTGAATTCAAGACCCTCAAGTTTTCCCGAATCACAATCTTCACCCACCTTCCCATACAAGCAACCGCCGACAATCCGAACAAACCAATAAATCATCACCCATAGCAGCATTCATAAAACGACGTCTATCGCAGCTTCCATACCCCCTCTCACACATTAATTTCCCACATCTTCCGTACTTTCCGCAAGGTGTAAGCGTTTGTATGCGAGAGACCTTTTACTTTGAAACAAGTATTCCGTTGAAAACGTCACCCCTCTCTGGTAGTTTCTCACACAGTTTCCTCCCATTTTCATCGCATGTACAAGAGACTCGATAAACATATCATTTAGATCCAAATATAACTAGAAGTACCAACAGTTTTAGTGACTGTCAGAGAAAGTGTCCGCTGTTCAGCCAGGCTATTTATTTAGGTAGTTTTCTTTTATTTTCACAACTTGACGATTCTGCTTATTTTGCTTAAATATCCGCAGAAAATTTAGGTGGGTAGTTTTCCCTTTCCTCATTTTTTAAAAATCGATCGAAAAAGTCAAGAAACTGGAATTTCGGTTCAGTTTCAACTTCAAACCCCTTGGCACTTATCGTAACTGGTCGTATAATGACGATTTGAGTTACTTCAAAACGATAGCTGACAAAAATTTATTTTTTTTTTGTAAAAAACGTTCATCGGAAAATGTGGATTACATCATGCATGTCTCTTACCTGCCTCCGGCCTTTTTTCGTCCATGGAGAAAAGGTTGTGTAATCCATCAGTCGTGTACGTAGTATCACGAATTAATTATCATAAATTAGCCACTTAAAACACCGCCCTTTCCATAATCTCTCCAATGGGGAAGAGTCACAGTCATCATACACAGGCGACTTTGAATCTTATCCGCTTTTCTGTCTTATTTGATCCGTTTATGTTTTCCCTTCCTGTGGACGTTTTGAATATCTTCCGTTTAACAAATTTCACTTTTTTACTTCCGTGCAACTCTGGTAGATAGACAGTTGTAGACTCTCTCTCTCTCTCTCTCTCTCTCACACTTTTTTCTCTTCGCCTCCCAACACACATAAAATGATCGATTAACACTTGGTTGACTCATGATTTGTGGCTTCATATCAATAGAAAGAAGCCCACAACCAACCATCATTCTCATTTTCATCATTCACCCTTTGTTATACTTTTCGTCGCCCCGGTTCTTCTACAATACATCAATAGATTTTTGCTTCAAAGTTCTAGATAATTTTCCGCATTCCGGAATTTTCCAGCACTACAGTCATCAGTCTTGTTAAAACTGCATGTGAATTTTTTGTTCTTGGCCATGACTCCTGAACGAGGTCGGTGAAGAATTTTTTGATCGTCTTCACCATACTTGAAAATCTATCAAACCATTCAGATGTCATAGATTCTCCGAGCTTTGGTATATTTCCCATGTTAAGTCAGGGTTGAGCTAATAAGGGACTTTTCATTCCCTATTATTCTCAAGTTTCCGAATCATCAGCGAATTCAGATTTTTTTCATAACTACTGTTGACTTTTTTGTTTCATAAAATTAGGCGGTTATCAAAATCTTACAGCCTTGTTAAATTCATAAAGGAAAAGTTGTCTGAATCATGAATCTTTTCTTTCATCTATTCTTATCGACACCTAACATTTAGGCTAAGGTGAGGTTTAAATCATAATATAGAAAGATGTGAACAATTTGAAACAACCCATTACGAAAGAAATTTTCGCACATTGTAAGCTTACATATTTTTTACACCGCCCATGTTAATGTAAAAACTCATAAATCGTGTGAATTTCACCTGACAGGTACTCTTTTGATGCTTTTAACTTTATCTTCTCCATATTGCTCTCACTCATATTCTTCTACAACTTTGTGATGACTAATTTCCACTTCCGATAGTTTTTATCAATGATAGTGATAAACGTTTGGAATGAGTACCCATGCGGCGATACACTGTTCAAAACCCCTTTTCTGACTGTTTTCCTTTCTCACTCATGTATTTTACCTACTTCCCATTTTTCTACCTTTTCATCTTACAGAAGACCATGAGGGAATACAAGATTGTCGTTCTGGGATCCGGAGGAGTTGGAAAGTCGGCTTTGGTGAGTGATTTATGTTGAACACTAATATCATCCCTCCTTTTCAGACAGTTCAATTTGTGCAAGGCATCTTTGTGGAAAAGTACGATCCGACTATAGAGGACAGTTATAGAAAGGTGAATTTTTGAATTGACTTTAGAATTAGAGGATATTACCTTCGCGGGGGTATATCCCAAGAGAATTTTTTTCCTTCCCTTGGGTACCATTGTCAAGTCATTCTAAATATGGAGTCTAGTGATGACAAATAAATGAGACGATAATTTTATTCAAAGAAACTCCCAAGAACTGATTTCTAAGTAATTACTGTAATGACATTCCAAATGTGGTGACGTAGTTTTTCTTTTTTCGCCACTTGTACCAGATTAACCAATATGTAAGCGATTCCTTCTTTATCTGGTTTCCCGGTACGATATAAGGCACACCTCGACAAAGGCATAAGACAATAAAACCGCTTCGCAACCGCTTTGCCGACCTCCGCTTTCATTTTCGAAAATGTTTGTACTTTATTAAATGTTTTACTTGACATAAGGAACGTTGCAGACTGTTCCCAACGCTAGTTTCACCTACTTCGAACATTTTCCCGTTACGATTTTTGAAGCTGGGATGAAAAAAAAGGGGAAAAGTAAAATTTTTGAACTACAGTAACTGTAATTTTATCTACTCTATCGATTTGCTTTGCTTACACTTTTCAACTGCATTTGCCGCGGTGTGTAGGGTACTACTATCAAAACAAATACATTAACATAACTTAACTGCAACCTCTTAACTCGGACAAAATAAATTCATATGGTGAAACACGAATTGTTATTTTTTCGCATATTTGTTCTACAAACAAATTAGGCGAAAAAGTTTTTTCGTGTTTCTTGGTTTTTCGTACTCAGAGAAAACAACTCTGATTGGATTCAGTAAAGAAATAGGATTGAATGCCTGTTTTTCTCAAATTAGATGCGGTTGAATCCAATCAGAGTTGCCTTCTCTGAGTACGCGAGACCTATGAGGTTGATGAAAATTCTCTTGGCAGTCTCATATAACAATTTTTATAATAAAAATTAGTTTAAAAGAATAGCCGGTGCAGAAATTTTGTGAACAGAAATAGTTGTCGTAAAAGGGAAGCAAGAATAGTACGAAAATTTCTTTTAAAAAAGACTTTTTGTCAAATTTAAAGTCGTTGATATTCATCGGCATTTAGTAACATGAACGGACTTTCTGTTCCTACGTGTACATGCTTAGGTTAAACCTTAACTGACCCATCCTGACCTGAGCCTGAAGGGTGTTCACTAACTTTGAACAAGTTTTACTTTTGAAGTAACAACCTAAGGCGCACTGGTCCATTTAGGTTCAGTTACGCTAACGTTTATCAGAGACTAAGAAAGTTAACACTAAATGTAACTGTAAAACTTGGCACGGTGTATGCTTGGTGCATTTTACGAAATGTCATATCCATCAATACAAAATAACTCAACTCTTACAGCAAGTCGAAGTTGACGGTCAACAATGTATGCTGGAGATTCTGGACACGGCTGGAACCGAACAGTTCACAGCGATGCGCGATCTTTACATGAAGAACGGGCAAGGATTCGTCCTCGTCTACTCCATCACCGCACAGTCAACGTTCAACGATCTCATGGACCTCCGCGATCAGATTTTGCGTGTCAAAGACACCGATGAGGTACTTTTTCTTTTCAAAAGTGGAATTTGAACCCTCTTTACTTTTAACTTTTAATTCCGAGGCATGATCTTCAAAGGAAACGAAGTTATTAGAAATCAAAATATGGCCCTGTGGCCACAAATTTTTGAGTGTAGCGAAAGTTTACCAGCTAGCAAACGCGCATTTTTTGAATAACTGTTACTCTTAGCGTATCAAGATTTGAAAAAAAAACCGCGGAATCTCAAAAAGTGCCTTAGCCAGTCGACCCCAATCAATAACTTTTGAATCATCTTTAAAAGTTATTTCAAGATTCTTAGAGGAGACTAACCAGTATTGATATCGAAAATGAAGTTAAGATGAAAAAAGTTCATAAATTGCAGGTGCCAATGATTCTTGTCGGAAACAAGTGTGATCTGGAGGATGAACGAGTCGTCGGCAAAGACCAGGGACAAATGCAAGCACGTCAGTTTGGATCTGCGTTCCTAGAGACGTCTGCCAAGGCGAAAATTAACGTTAATGAGGTGAATTTTATGATCTTGATACTTTGGAAGAAAAAAGTAGAAGAGAAACAAAGAGAGACAGAGTTGTACGGAAACAAATGTTTTGAAACTGAATTCGGACGTTTATGAAAAAAGATAAAAAGATAGAACGAACCCGGCTAGTATGTAAATTTGGGTAAAAGTAAATATAAAGAAGGAATTTGTGAAGTATAAAACATGAATGAGATTGAAAAAAATAGTAGAACCCTCACGAGGTTAACCCTGTAGAAAACACTAACATGAAAACACATATTTCATTATTTTTTTCTCAAAGTAGATAATTTCTGCACAATTTGATGAATAAAACGGCATGATTGATGGCCACTTGCCAACTTTCCCACAAAATTGTAAACTAACTCTAGAAAAAAATTAATATAGAGTTAATTGAGTGGCACCAAAAAAATTAACTCGAATGTACTCCGGAATTAACTTCATATAAAGTTGAACGATAACAGAGGTCATAAAAAGAGAAAAGCAACTAAAACTGATTTAAGTAACTTTTGAAAATCATCTCCGGGTCTCTACTATTTCGGTATCCTACTTTCAGATGTTCGCAAAAAAAGTTAATTCCGGAGTACATTCAAAGTTAATTCCGGAGTACATTCAGAGTTAATTTTTTGGTGCCTCAATTAACTCTATATTAATTTTTTCTCTAGAGTAAATATGAGTATATCAAATCACATGCACTAATCGATCACACTTCACAGGTGTTCTACGACTTGGTGCGACAAATCAACCGTCGGTACCCGGAGTCTGGTCGTCGACAAGGACACTCAAACAAGAAGTGCTGCTCGTGCGTCATCATGTGATCTGTTCTCTTCAATTTCACATCAACATTCCAATTCCAAATAGGTAACAACGTGCGCGCCTTTTCTTTTTTGTTCATCAACCTGTCGTTTTTTCTGGAGTCGTTGTTTCTCATTGACAAAGGGAAATTGTAAAAAGCAGACTGTGCGCAGAGCAGCAGAGTTCTTCCTTTTTCACGCTTAGGAAATTCGGACCCTAAATTTCGGAATGTACTTGTGCTTAGAGCATAGTCTAAGTCTAATTAGGATCAAGCCATTTTGGTCAATCCTCAGGCTAAATGCACTAGTGCCAAGCCGTACGTGTAGTTTGGAATTTTCCTGACCCGAAGGTGAGCCCGAAAAAATTTTACTCTGCGGCTCTACGGTCACTCTGCTGTTTACAATTTGCCTTGGATAAAAGATGCATAATAGAGTTCACTTATGGTATAAACCACATCTCCCTGCTTACTGCTCGAAGGTGGGATGTCGCTCTCCAAATTCGCGCACTGTATCGTTGTCGACGTCTCGCTATCTCATGTACTCTCTAGAAAAGACACACATAAAACACTCTCCCACGGGGTGTTGTCTCTGCGTCTCCTCATCTCGACACTATCTCACCTCACGGCGCGTAAACAGGGAGATGTGGTCATAGCCGTCTTATGTCAATCATGAGGCATAATAACAGTAACCCAGAAACGACGTTTTATACACATGTTTGCAAGATTATCCATAGATGTACCATGATTCATACAATTTAAACAACCTGCCTTCTCCCACTTTGTATCATTAAAGGACCAAAAGAGTGATGCGAGCGCACCAACTCGACACATTTTCGTATTCTAAAGCCAAACGCTTTAATCATTTAACACGATGTTCACGATTTATCTATTTGCGCTAACCGTTAGTTGTTTTTCCCCGTGCAGGACACTCGCAGGCTATGGTTGAGCAAGGGGGCGTGGCATGAATCGAAGTGCCACGCCCACTTGTCCAACTGTGCCGTTCTCTCTCTCTCTCTCACTCACGCAACTCGATGGGACCAAAAATCAGACCGTCAGTGCCTTTGTACTCTTTATCTTCTCGTTTTTGTCAAACTATTCTTATTTCACCATGATCATTCGATTTTTGTTCACCAGAAGTGGTGCACCGCGCGTGCAGCATCCGCAGCCGCGACGCACATTTACGACTTGCGACGAAAAGGTGAAACATTGAATCGTGGGCCGTTTCCTTACATGTTAGCCTCCGACGTTGTTACCGGAACGTCGTTTTTTGTCGCCGAGACGTCGCCATATTGTCGCCTCGCGGTAGGGTATACCAAGTGGCGACATAATGGCCACTTAACGGTGACAGAAATGTTATAAAGATGGTGATAGATAACATTGATTCAGCTCACTTTTTCGTTTAAAATCACATGGGGAGCGATACCAAAACACTTCACATATCACATCACTCATCTTGATTTTAACTTTTACACACATCTTATTTACTTAATTGTTCTATATTTATTCTATTCACAACTTTTTAATAAAAATTGAATGAATTGTGCTGGTGAAGTCTTTATTGGGAGAAATATATGGTTGGAAGCAATTTTTCACGGAAACTTGCTAGGAATAAGGCTGGTTGTGCGCATTAGTCTGCGGCGGGCACTGGATGGACACGTGGTGAGCACATCCTAAGTATAGAACTCTCTGGATAATGATGGGTATAAGGCTGGGGTTGATCTGAACGTCGACACGGTGGACATTGGTTGCGGACTGGATGGTTGACTGTTATAACAAGATCAAGGAAATTTGTGATAAGTTGAGTTTAAACTATCTCCAAAACTTAAAATCCACAATTCAGTATGACATCTGTAAAACTTTAGTATGACTTTGGTCACAATTCAGTATGACTCTCAAATACCATTCGGAATGCTGAGGTTTTACTGAGGTAACATTCCGGTATCACTCTGGTAACGCTCCGGTATTGCTCTGGTAATGGTCCAGTATTATGAGGGGTGGCGATACCACAATGTTACCGATGTGTTACCAAACCAGTACCCAAGTCATACCTAACTGGCCTTCTCGATACCGATGTCATACTGAATTGTGGATTTTAAGTTTTGGAGTAGCGGCATGGAAAATATGAAATTTGTAGATTTACATTGTTACGGCCTGGCTATGTCTACATCGTTTGACAGAAAAGTTATCACGACATATTGTAATATTTACTAAGGTAGCCTTCGCAGAACAATCCATTTCTAGGAATCAAGTTATTTTTTTGTAAGAATTCGGCTGGAGCTTGATACATAGCGTAGGTCAAGTGGGACATAATTATGATGACATCGAAAAATTCCTTCAATTTATTTAAATGAGAAGGTGAAGTTTTTATTCGATTATATCCTGTTATATTTCTGAGAGATCCTCAAAAAAGTCTGACGAAAATGCACATAGCTTCCTCTACCTGTAAAAAAATCTGGCCTCCGTAAATCGGTTACTTAGTACTGTAGCAGTTTCGCCTTGAAACACAAGAACGATTAAGTGATGCGCATTTAATTTCAATGAACTGTAAGTAAGAATAATAATTTAAATCCACGAAGATCTAACTGTTCGTTGTGAGAGTCCCGACCCTACCGTAATCATTCTGCAAAATTGAGATTAGAGCGCGTTTGAAAACGGCCATGATTCTAGCGATATATGTGAACAGTTCAATTCACCACAGATCATTTTCTAGTTCATGTAACTTATCATTATTGAATGAAGCATCTCACAAAGGAGCAAGCGTTGTGATAGTCATGATCCCTTTGCTCCAGTGTGGCCGTGGAGCATCTACCAAAGATGTCTGAATTCTTCTTCTCTGTTTACGGCCGATGCAAACAATACAATACTATACAATTCTGATGACAGAGGTGTTACTGTTTGCAGACCATAAAGTTCTCTTGTTTACGGAGCAAATTTAAGGTGCGAATTTATATGACACAGCTATCACTTGAGAGGCCTAGAGCCAGATCTACATATACATAGACAGTTTCTTACAGTTGAAAAAGTTTTTTTCAGCTCGTCAGAAAAATGTAGACCAAGCTATCCAGGCAGCCTACTCTAGGAAAAACCATATCTGAGTTTTTTTCAATTTCCTAGGATCATCATCTATCATAAAATATCAGAAAAAGTGAACGCCCCGTTTCGACTTTGTCGATAAAATCAAAATTTGCTATAATTTCTTTACACTCTGTTTCTCGTCGTTTGAGCATAACTCTGGAATCTGTTGACGAACTTGGATGAAGTTTTCAGAAAAGTTGTGGCCTAATGACCTTAACAAGAACTTTTCATGATTCTCAAAATTTTTCTAGTTACTTCAGAAAAACCCCGTTTGCTATTATTTCTTTACACAGTGTAGTTGAACATCGGAAATTCTCTTCTTGATATGGTTCAATCTCCACCCCCTATTTTTGTTTTTTTTTCATGCGATTCTTTGCAGATGAGAGTGATCATAAAAGATTCTGCGGAAGATGTTGGCCTCACTGCGGCACAGTACGTGATTGAGCTGATGAAGAAAAAAGATGGGAGAATCGTTCTGGGACTCCCTACGGGTACTTTTCCTTTCATTCACTCGAGCCAGTTGTTTCAGGATCGACGCCTTTGGCAATGTACAGACATCTCGTTGAGTTTCACAAGAATGATGGAATATCCTTCAAGAACGTCATCACCTTCAACATGGACGAGTACGTAGGTGAGGTTGAATTAGAGCAGAATTAACGGCATTGACACGAAAAGGGTTTAACAAACTATCCTAAAAATCATATTAATAATCAACAAATCCTCCGCCCACTTTGCCCCGCCCACTTTTACGTAGAAGTCGATTTTTGTGTGGTCCTTTTTGGTTTTCAATCGAGGGAGAGGAAGGGGTTGTGCAAAAGTGGCCAGTGGGGAGATACGAACCAGCGACGAGCTGAGGAAGTTGTCTGCTTTAACCAACCGGCCACCGCTGCACGAAATTTTGTGGCGATCGTTTGCGTTAGTACTCATGGCTGCGGGGGTCAACGCGTGTTCTGGCATTAGTTCTAGCAACACTAACATTAGTTACGGTCCCAATTTGATTGGGCAGGGAAAGAGAGAGAGGGGGGAGAGAGAGAAAGAGAGACAGAGAGAGACAAAGGCAGACAGAGACAAACAGAGAGAGAGAGAGAGACAAACAGAGAGAGAGAGAGAGAGAGAGAGAGAGAGAGAGAGAGAGAGAGAGAGAGAGAGAGAGAGAGAGAGAAAGAAAGACAGAGAGAGACAGAGACAGACAGAGACAAACAGAGAGAGAGAGAGAGAGAGAGAGAGAGAGAGAGAGAGAGAGAGAGAGAGAGAGAGAGAGAGAGAGAGAGAGAGAGAGAGAGAGAGAGAGAGAGAGAGAAAGAGACCTGGCCTCTAAAGACCACTTCTTTTTTTTCAAGTAGAAAGTTTGAATATGTGATTTTGTAATGAAAAAAGGGGCTCTGAGCGTAGCGAAGACTTCCTGCTCGTTTATAACAGTTTTCAAATATCTGTAACGAATTTCAGTCAGTTCATGTGCTATTCAATCACAAATTAAATCTTTCATGTTTTTCGTTTTGATTTCAGAAATATGCTCATTCTTGTTTTTCAGAATACTTCTGAAGTGACATTCATGAATACGACATGAGAAATTTGAGAAAATATAATTGTTCTTGTTTTTGAGACACGGTGATAACCTCGTTCAGGTCTACCACGAAACCATCCAGAATCCTACCATTCTTTCATGTACAACAACTTCTTCAACCACATTGATATTAAACCGGAGAATGTGATGTTGAGAACGGTTTAATTGTGAACTTTTGTTTTGCAGATTCACATTCTGAACGGGAACGCTGAAGACGTTAAGAAGGAGTGTGAGATGTACGAGCTTGCTATGAAAAATACACCTATTGATCTTTTCATCGGAGGTGAGACGTTTCAGAAAAACATGTCAAACCTTCGTTTGGAAGAACTTGGTTCGCCTATTCGCCATTATCACCTCAGTAAAGACTACTTTTGAAGAAAGCTTATGAACTTTATTTTTTATGAATAAAGTTATTATTTTAAAAAAAGATTCGTTGTAAACTCCAGGAGTTCAAACTAAGTACAACCCTACAGGCATTGGAGCCGACGGCCACATCGCGTTCAACGAGCCCGGGAGCAGTCTCAAGTCGCGTACCCGGATCAAAACCTTGAATGAGGAGACGGTTAAGGCTAATAGTCGTTTTTTTGACGGTGATGTCGACAAAGTACCCAAACAGGCGTTGACTGTTGGTGTTCAAACTATTTTGGATGCTGGAGAAGTTTGTAGAGGATATCTTTGTGAGAAAGTTCGATTTTAGGTAATGATCCTTGTTACTGGGAGCTCTAAGGCTGTGGCTCTACATCAGGTTGGTTGAAAATGCTTCCCCTCTCTCTCTCTCTCTCTCTCTCTCTCTCTCTCTCTCTCTCTCTCTCTCTCTCTCTCTCCCTCTCTCCCTCTCCTTCCCTCTCTCTCTCTCTCTCTCTCTCTCTCTCTCTCTCTCTCTCTCTCTCTCTCTCTCTCTCTGTATCCATCTTCATAATCCTTTTTCAGGCAATCGAAAAAGGCATAAACCACATGTGCTCAGCCTCAGCTCTCCAAGCTCATCCAAACGTTCTCTACATCGTGGATGAACCATCGACGGCAGAGTTAAAAGTCAAAACGTACAGATATTTCAAGTCCATCGATCAATAAATCAATATGACAACGTTTATTCATCTTTTCAACTCCTGCCACACAACTGAACAACACCTTTCTTATCGATCCAAGCGCTGTCGAAGAACACTGGCTTCTGCCCCTTTGGAAGACAACGATAGATCTGGATTCCATCATCACCACATCGGAATTCGTGATCTCCTTGAATCCACTTGGAATACTTGTCCACATGGAATGCTGAATCTTCAACCGGGTCTTCAGACGAGCCATTGAAACAGCCTGAAAGAGATAGCATACGGTATCTCTAATTCGACTGTACCTTTGGGCTCGATTCTTGCTGAGAGTTGATTTTTCGCAACTTTACAATACTTCAAAGCGTTGTTTTCGGCCACGAAGAATCCACTTTTGATGATGTCACTGTTCTTGTCGCGGCAACCTGAAATTTGATTGTTTCAGGATATTTCCCTTTCACTGACCTTTAAACCTTCTGGAAATACAGCAAACGACAAAGTTTCCTTTGTACAGATCATCAGATGCGTCAGCAAAGTCTCCACACTTGTTCACATTCACCTCATCCTTCCCCGATTCTGTAATGACCGATTCCAAGAGTTCATAAACTTATGAAACCTTTGTTATGATTTGGAAGACATGCGTATTCTATCTCATCTTCAACGAACTTCTTGGTTCCGACGTCGATCATCGTGCCAGCGTCGGTTATACACTTTAGAATCTGAAAATTGAAAGGGAATGTAGACATTTCTTGTGTTAGAGAATTTCTAAGAATACACCAGAGAAGAAAATCGACAGTCCAAGTAAATCCTCGCCAGTACTGGTGAATCGCACACAGCGTTAAGCGCAGTAGAAAAGCGAGGGGAGGCGACCAATAAGCAGCGAGAACAAACCCCGCCCCTTTGTACGCGTCTAATCGATAACGATCACCCTTAGCTCGGTGTGCAACAGGACATAGCTTCCTCTACCTGTGAAAAAATCTGACCTCTGTAAATCGGGTATTTAGTACCAAAGCAGTTTCGCCTTGAAATACAAAAACGATTTACGTAATGAGTCTTTAATTTCAGAATGGGTTGAAAGTAAGAATAAAAAATTTAAATCCACAAAGATCCAACTGTTCGTTGTGAGAGTCCCGACCCTACCGTACTCATTCTGCAAAATTGAGATTAGAGCGCGTTTGAAAACGGCCATGCTTCTAGCGATATATGTGAACAGCTCAGTTCACCACAGATCATTTTCTAGTTCATGTAACTTATCATTATTTTTAATTATAATAACTTTATTCATTGAGAATAAGTTCATAAGCTTCATGACGACCAGCAAGAGCCGCCACGAGCACAGAATAATTGGATTTATTATTGAATGAAGCATCTCACAAACCTTAATAGACCCATCTGCACAAGTGACCAAGAAGTTCCCATTGCGAATCCATTTGTCTCCTATCGGATGCAATTGTCCATTATCGTCACACTGACATTGAACTCTTCCAAAAAGAAAAAGGAGGAAAGCCAAGAACATGGCGACGGAGTTGGCAGAGAGTGTGAGAACGATCGGGCATATGGTTGCAATCAAGTTTGATTGATGAGCACCACATCAATCTCTATTAAGTGAAACTGACCAGTGTCAATTTGAGAGCTTTGACATTTCTGGTCGATTTTGAAATTGGCGGGAAAGAGTGTTTTTTTGAAAATCAATCCGATCTTCCGGAAAGCCTTGGTGGCAGCATTCCACCATGCTCTATAGTGCCACGTATTATAGTGTCTCTGGCCTGAGCTTAAGCCTGTGGTGGCGGGCCTGAGCTTAAGCCTGTGGTGCCCTCACTATTAATGTCTCTAGCCTGAGCCTAAGCCTGTGGTGCCGTGTATTATAATGTCTCTAGCCTAAGCTTAAGCATGTGGTGCCCTGACTTACAATGTCTCTAGCCTGAGCCTAAGCCTATGGTGCAGTTTATTGAAATGTCTCTAGCCTGAGCTTGAGCCTGTGGTGCCCTGACTTACAATGTCTCTAGCCTGAGCCTAAGCCTGTGGTGCCGTGTATTATAACGTCTCTAGCCTAAGCTTAAGCATGTGGTGCCTTGACTGGTCAGTTTTCGAGAATCATGAAAACTTCAAGAACAAAAGTTGTTAAGGACACTAAGCCACAACTATGTACGGTAGTTTCGGGACTCTCACAACAAACAGTTAGATCTTCGTGTATTTAAATGATTATTCTTGCTTTCAGCCCATTCTGAAATTTTAAGGCTCATTACGTAAATCGTTCTTGTATTTCAAGGCAGAACTGCTACGGTACTAAGTACCCGATTCACGGAGGCCAGACTTTTTCACAGGTAGAGGAAGCTATGTGCACTTTATTCTCCCATTGGAAAAGATGGTATAATCTCTTCCGCAAATCTCGTTCCACAAAGATAAAAAAGCACGTGTTCCAGAATCTAGGTAAAGCGTCCCCCCGCAGACTCATTCACAGTTTATTCTTACTAGTTTTGTATAGCGAGACAATGGCAAACGAGATTGTTCAAATCACACCTGGAACCACGGTGAGTTTCTCATGAAAACGGAACTGAGGCAATGTTTCAGGTCGAGCGGTGGACTATATCAAAGAAGCTAGGGGAAGGAGGTTTCGGAGCTGTCTATCTTGTCACCGATCCTACCGGGAAGTACGCCCTGAAAGTTGAAGGAGTCAACGAGAAGATGCAAGTGAGTACAGGCATATTTTTGAGAAAGGTCGATGCTACAGTAACCTTCTTGATCTACCAAAGATGTAGAGTCAAGGTGATCGAAACTACAGTAACCTTCTCGATCTTTCTATGAATGTACAAAAAGGACAAAGCTACAGTAGCTTTTTTGATCTACCATGAATGTAGAGTCAAGGAGGTCTAAGCTACAGTAGTCTTTTTGATCTACCTAGGTTGTATAGTCAGAGAGGTCGAAGCGACAGTAACCTTTTTGATCTACCATGTATGTAGAGTCGAGGAGGTCTAAGCTACAGTAGCCTTTTTGATCTACCCAGGTTGTATAGTCAGAGAGGTCAAAGCTACAGTAACCTTTTTGATCTACCATGGATGTAGAGTCAAGGAGATCTAAGTTACAGTAGCCTTTTTGATCTACCCAGGGTGTAGAGTCGAGGAGGTCTAGGCTACAGTAACCTTTTTGATCTACCATGGATGTAGAGTCAAGGAGATCTAAGCTACAGTAGCCTTTTTGATCTACCCAGGGTGTAGAGTCGAGGAGGTCAAAGCTACAGTAACCTTTTTGATCTACCATGGATGTAGAGTCAAGGAGATCTAAGCTACAGTAGCCTTTTTGATCTACCCAGGGTGTAGAGTCGAGGAGGTATAAGCTACAGTAACCTTTTTGATCTACCATGGATGTAGAGTCAAGGTGGTCTAAGCTACAGTAACCTTCTTGATCTTTCTATGAATGTACAGAAATGTCAAAAGTAGTGTCCACTATTTGATCTACCTTGAGAAGAGATGGACGAGTCGAAGTTACATTAGCAAAACTCCCATCCACGTGATTTATGCGAAACCCGCGACAGGTCCGCGCAACCTAAACTTCCCCAACTTTCAGGTGCTCAAAATGGAAGTGTTCGTGTTATCAGAGTTGACGAAGCGAGGAAGTCGGCACTTTTGCAAAATTGAAGACAAGGGTCGATATGGGAATTTCAACTACGTGGTGATGACACTTGTTGGGAAGTCCTTACAAGATCTAAGGAAAGCGTCTCCGGCGCAGAATTTATCATTAGCGTGCTCACTAAGTTGTGGTTTACAGTCGCTGGAAGCGTTAGAAGGTGAGAGAGAGAGAGAAAGAGAGAGAGAGAGAGAGAGAGAGAGAGAGAGAGAGAGAGAGAGAGAGAGAGAGAGAGAGAGAGAGAGAGCGAGAGCGAGAGCGAGAGAGAGAGCGAGCGAGAGAGAGCGAGAGAGAGAGAGAGAGAGAGAGAGAGAGAGAGAGAGAGAGAGAGAGAGCGAGAGAGAGAGAGAGAGAGCGAGAGCGAGAGAGAGAGAGAGAGAGAGAGAGAGAGAGAGAGAGAGAGAGAGAGAGAGAGAGAGAGCGCGCGAGAGAGAGCGAGAGAGAGAGAGCGAGAGCGAGAGCGAGAGAGAGTGAGAGAGAGAGAGAGAGAGAGAGAGAGAGAGAGAGAGAGAGAGAATGAAAGAGAATGAGAGAGAGAATAATTTCAGATTTACACAATATTGGGTATCTACATCGAGACGTCAAGCCAGGAAACTACACCATAGGACGTGCAGAACTAAACGAACTCCGCAAGGTGTACATTCTGGATTTCGGAATGTGTAGAAAATTCACCAACGAACAGGTGAGAGAGAGAGAGAGAGGACATAGACAGACAGAGACAATTCAGGGAACCATCAGAAAGCCACGTCAGGCTGCCGGCTTCCGTGGAACCGTTCGTTACGCTCCTATTGCTTGCCACAAGCAGATTGACCTGGGACGGAAGGACGACGTCGAGACTTGGCTTTACATGCAGGTCGAGTTGACTGCAGGACGACTCCCGTGGAAGGAGATTCAGGATATGAATCAGGTGAGATCATGTGCTCTTTTTCATGTTTATGAGCACATCTCCCAGCTCACTGGTCAGAGGTACGGATTCCTAGAAAGACGGGAGTGAGGAATTTGACACATTGTAAAAACCCGTGCTCATGACGTCATGTATTAATCTCAATCTGCAATCTGCAGCCAACAGTTATTTCCTTTTATAATAAGCTTAGGTTAGGTTGGAAGAACAACTTTCGTGAAGACTCTTGGATACCCAAGTACACTGTGGAATTAACCATTTTATGATGTCTCAAATTCCTCACTCCCGTCTTTGTAGCACGGAGTGTTAGAGGTGAACTCTTTCGCACTAACATCACAATATCTCGCCATGTCTGTGTCTCTCCTCACTCACGTACTCTTGCCATCTCCCCGCCCCCCCCCCCCAACCGAGCTAAATGTGATCGTTATCGATTAGACGCGTTGCACGCAAATTATATTGAACTCAAATTTGCTGTAGGGCGCGTTCGCACATCAATATGTTTTTAATCTTTTTCCTACACATAGCTTCCTCTACCTGTAAAAAAGTCTGACTTCCGTAAATCGGTTACTTAGTACCGTAGCAGTTTCGCCTCGAAATACAAGATCGATTCAAATGATGCGCCTTTAATTTCAATGGACTGAAAGTAAGAATAATTAAAATCCACAAAGATCTTACTGTTCGTTGTGAGAGTCCCGACTCCTACCGTACTCATTTTACAACAATGCGACTGGCGCGCGTTTGAAATCGGTCAGACTTTTTGCTAGATATGTGGATAAATTGGAAATGAAAAGTTCTCTGATACAAAAAATATCGATTAGCCCGTAAACTTACACGAAACACTCTAACGGCGAATTGTCTCTGTGCTCTTTTGGTTTTTGTGCATTATCCCAACCCTCCAGGTCGGCCAGTTCAAGAAGAATGTCAGACTGACTCCAGAGAAGATGTTCATCCCGCCGTGCCCGGCTTCCGATTTGAAGGAGATTATGACGATGGTCGACGCCTACCAATACTTTGACGAACCCAATTATGCAGCTATCTATGCGGTGAGCAACGACTCAGTTCCCATCTGAATCCCACCTTCAGATTATGAGACGAGCCTTGGCCAATTGCGGAAAGCCAGAGTTCCCCTACGACTGGGAACCGGGATGTCCACTCGCTTACATGGTTCAATGAATTATTCACGAGACGTTTGAAAGCCCAAGATCAATAAATGTATTAGTTTTGATACGTCTTTAGTTGCAACTTTATTACATTAGCATCAGTGTTTTATCATGAATTTCCACAGGTCTGCTGGATGGCTTGCCAGAGACAGTGAGACTGCGATTCCTGTTATAGCGGGTAAGACTATGGCTGGGGTCACTTTTGATCTGTAAAAGCCACGTCATCATTTACTGAACAATTTGACCGACCTGTAGATGGCGATGAACATTGTCATCATCAGCGAGACGAAGACTGCGGCGACCACGAAGAAAAAGAGATGCCCGTCGTACATTGAACTGTATTTGTTGATGACGTTGAGGAAAATTGCTGAAATTTTTCTTTTTATCTCTCCATCTCTCTTTTCCACCTCTCTCTCTCTCTCGCTCTCTCTCGCGCTCTCTCGCTCTCTCTCTCTCTCTCTTTCTCTCTCTTTCTCTCTCTCTCTCTCTCTCTCTCTCTCTCTCTCTCTCTCTCTCTCTCTCTCTTTCCCTCTCTCTCTCGCTCTCTCTCTCTCTCTCTCTCTCTCTCTCTCTCTCTCTCTCTCTCTCTCTCTCTCTCCCTCTCTCTCTACCTGGAACCATAATGTCCAGTGTAGCTAGACTCTGCTGGCGTCCCTCATTATCCCTCGGCACCGTAATCATAAGCGGTGTTTTGTTCTCACGGGTTACTGTACTCAGTAGATCAACAGCATACAGGAAGAAAAGATCAAATACCACCATTCCCATGGAGAAAATCGATGCTGTCTGGAAGCTGATCGCCTGAAAGGGAATTGTTGTGAAAACGGTGTTGGGATAACGATGGACACCTGAATTCTCGATGAGACGACATAAATCGAAGAGAACGCGAGGATGTTGTTGCTCACCCATCCACCGTAAAATTCATGGATCAATCCGAAGGCAAATGAGAGACTCATCGCTGCTCCGGCCATCGACTCTTCATGATAGTAGAAGTAGAAGGCTGGAATAGGATCGTCAAAGTCTTTCCATACATCTCACACCGCGCTAGGCGCAGTAGAAAAGTGTCAGATCAAGCACCGAGGGGAGGCGACCAATGAGCAGCGAGCACAAACCCCGCCCCCTTCGTAGATCAAATCACAGTTACTGTAGTTTAAAAACTTGTTTCTCTGACGTTTTTTTAAATTCATGATAAAAAGCTAGTTACGAAGGAAAGTTACATGATTTGCAATTTTTCAACAGCAATTGGCAAAACAAATTCGCTTGTTAAGATGAGAAAAATAGGACAAAAGATTGAAAGACCTCCCAGATTTTGCAAAGCGGTTGCAGAGCGGCTACCGTGCCACTTAACCCTGATCTGCAGTGTGGTAGGCTGTCGGTAAGCATGGCGCTTTATCATAAAAACATCCCAAAATACTTACAGACATGTTGTCCGAATAGTTCAAGTAGAATTATGTGAAGACAGATGACACAAGCCCATATGGGAACGTGTATGGCGAAAAGTTCGGATACAATGTCAATCAGTCCCAATTTCAGATAGACTCTCGGTGTCTTGCTTGTTGGTATCAATGCGTTCATCGAGTATGATAACAAGTCCATCTGAAGAAAGGTTGAGATGAGATGAAGTAGTATTGTTGCCGGACCACTTTGTCACTCGGACTCTAACGCACTCCACACGCTATCTCGTCTGTCCCTTACACGTCTACGTCTCGCTATCTCATGTACTCTCTCACACTAGCACGATCTGGCTGGAAAACTTGCACATATCACTCTCTAACGGGGGATTGTCTCTGCGTCTCCACATCTCGACACTATCTCATCCCGGTTCTTGAACAAGAAGGTGTAAGTACTGTGTTAAGAAAACTAGGAAAGCGGTAGAAATCCTAATCGCTAAGACTAAGCCTATGAGCATTTGTTCCAAGCCTAACTAAAATAGAACACTGCACCACTTGTGGTGTCATTGGTGTTTTTTACTATTTGCCATGTATACGGTACTATAGTACAAGACTCGTTAAAAAGTGTAAATGAAAACCCACATCTCCAAATTTGGAGTACAACGACGGAAGGTCTGAACTACTGTCGGTTTCGAGAATATTCCGAGATGATCTTGTCATCAGACCGTTCAGTGAAGATTTCCTACTCGAATCTGAGAGTTTGTTATCTTACGTTGGAAGTGAAAAGTCTACTTCGACTTGTCTCTGCCAGTAACTTCACACTCCCAGCTCTTGATCGCGATTCCATCGGAGTTATAATCTTGGGTTGTTCCGGAACATTTTCAACAACAAAGCGATTCGGGGCTTCTGCGAAGATGTCCCTGGCTGGCTTCGATGATTCTGACACACCTGTCCGTATGGTACTTTCATGTTCCTGTTCGGTTATATCAGACAAGAGCCCTTGAAGAAATAATGAATGAGATTTTTGGTTCCAATACGTTTAATAATCCTCTGCTGATTTTGGTCGGTCTCCTCTGTGTTTATAGACGATTTCCGACTGAAGTCTTTGGAAGCTTTTCTCGAATTGACTTGTGAAGAGTTCTGGAATGAATGACTACTTTAGGTTCAAGAAAATTAGTAGTCAAATCTCAAAGATGCATCAGTCTTGAAAACTCCTAACTCCTAAACTTGGGTTGGACTTGTATTGGACTGGGCCGCACATCGCTAGAAGCATGGCCGTTTTCAAACACGCTCTAATCTCAATTTTGAAGAATGAGTACGGTAGGGTCGGGACTCTCACAACGAACAGTTAGATCTTTGTGGATTTAAATTATTATTCTTACTTACAGTTCATTGAAATTAAAGGCGCATCACTTTATCGTTCTTGTGTTCCAAGGCGAAACTGCTACAGTACTAAGTAACCCATTTACGGAGGCGAGATTTTTTACAGGTAGAGAAAGTGTATATGTGTATCACCCATTTATGTTCCACTCAAATTTTTGGAGTAAGAATGCCCTATTCGATTGATCAACCTTCATTTAGCCATCCTTATAATTTGATAAGAACAATAGTTTTATCATTACGCACGCAAGCGTCTACAGAGAGAACTGATGTTGAGATGATGATATCAGACATGAAAACATTTTTCAAAATAAAACAGTTACTATCAGTTGTTTCTCCCGTTCCTCCGCAATCTTCCTGTCATTCTCCAATCTCGTGTTCCGTTTAGTCCCCAGATAGACGAAATACAGTAGTGCTGAGAGAATCAAAGGGAAGGCAAGGGCATGTATTCCGGTCATGAATACTACTTTAGTCGAGTCCAGCTGAAACCTAAATCTTGCATACGGTATTTTCGCCGTAACAATGTTCTTGAAGATTGAAAAACCTCGAAAAAATAGATGGTTGATGCTCGGAGGCATGAACGATACAGTACCACCCATGAGACGAGAACGATTACGGTGGACGCGAGAACCTTGTTCACTTCGATATTCATGTCTGAAAGTGACGGTTCGAAGATGGCGTCACTACATAAAAATCACCTGTAGAATGTAAAACTCTGATCACAACAAAGAGAAACGGTCAGCAAGGAGAGTATCACGTGGGCCACCAACGCAAGAGTGATAAACAAGTCCAGCCCACTGACAATGTGAAACCCCCCATCACATCACAACAACATTCCCCCCTATTGTTAATTCTGCAATGAACATTGGAATGTGTAGATGAAAATTACGATACACATTTATTCTTCGCAAATTTCCAATAAAACGGTCTCTTGGTGCATCGGATAGAATTGAAACAACGACGCGAAGTTCTGGTGGAATCTCGAGTCAAAACAAAACAGATGGAATAAATTATTAAAAAAGAAAAGTAGCCGTTTTTTCTGAGATACAAGACAAAAGTGTAAGTACGTTTGGAAACAATTTAAAGCAGATTAAGAAAAACGACTCAGATTCCAGACCAGCATGTTTCATACTTAGTTTGGTGTTGGGGAACGGGATCTTGATGCAGAGCGCGATCTCGATCTTGACGGAGAACGCGAGTCTCTTCCAGCTGGAGCGTTTCCACCTCTTGGTGGCGAGCGAGAGCGAGTTCTGTAAAATTAGTGTTAACATTAGAATGAAATTTTCACATGCTCAAGTTTTTTCTAAGAGAACAAAGATTTAGACAAAAATCGAATATGTTAAAAATTTACCTCGATCTTCTTCTGTCACGTGAGTCAGAGCGCGAGCGACTTCTGCGTCTGGAAATTATCTTGTTATAAGTTTTACTGAATGAGATATGCTAAGAAAATTATCAAAGCATTTACGTCTTTCGTTTGGTGACCGAAGAAAAGACGTTCACGACGGAAAGGTGTCGGTCGTTGTGCTGCTGTGGCGTGTGCGGAATACACATGCAGATTGGGCGATTTAAGGGACGAGTTTGAAGAAGAAGTTGAGCATGAAGTGACGGGCGAATGAGCATGGTGAAACGGAGCAGAGCAGATTGGGGATTTGCGCATCTTTTGAACTAAGAGAGGATGGAAGTCGTTTCGAGGTGGAAGGCGGACGCAGTCCGCTAAAATGGGACATTATTATTGAATTTTGAATTTTTTAAAAAGCATCGAAATAAATTTGTTCCGATTTCTACTTGAGAAATTGAATTTTCCGTCGCAAAAAAATTGAGAAAGTGCTATTGAAAAAAGAGTTAACGAAATAATACCTGTCGTCACGTCCACCACGACGGTCATCACGACCATAACGACGATCATCGCGTCCACCATCACGACCGCCACCACCACCTCCGTTACGGCGACGTCCGTGGGAAAGCTCAACACGGGCGCGGACTCCACAGATGCGACTGAAAGTTTTCATTAAATCAAAAAAAACTAATTAAAACTTACGTTCCATCCAATGCTTTCACAGCGTCTTCGGCATCTCTGATATCTTCGTACTCGACGAAAGCGAAGCCTGGTGGGCGACGAGCAACCCAGACTTTTCTGATTCTTCCATAACGGTAGAAGACGTCTTCGATTTCCTGCGAAGTGGCGTCGTTTGGAAGGCCACCAATGTAAACTTTGCAGTCAAGATTCATTCTGAACATGTTAATTTGTATATAGAATATGGAAGAAAAACCGCAATCCGCGGGGAGAGCAAGCATATAAATGAAAGGAGCGTCATACGAAAAAAAGAAAAAATCAATGAGACACCCGCGCCGCACTGGCGCGTCATGCGGTTTCTCCTCCCACTTTACCCTTCGCATAGGGGCACGTTTGCGCATTCAATTCTTTTCTGTTACAGTACGCTTAACTAGTAGGTTCTTTGGGCTGTTTTAACAAAGAATGGAGGTTTTAGAAGTGTGAGATTGAGAGAAAATTGTGAGAAAAACAATTTTGGTTACTTTTCTTTGAAATAAACGTTTGAATAGTTGTAAAAATACCAGTAGCGTCTTCTCGTTTTTTTTTGGAAATTAAAATGAGTCTAAATCGGCAGGTTAAGGACGTGTTTCGAATTTAATCCGAACTTTAACTTGATTTGTTTTTTCGCAAATACAGAACGTACTAGATAGGGTTTATGGTGTTCGAAAACGGCCAAATAGCCTTTTTTCAATACCGAAGACGTGGAAATCGAAAGCGAATAATCCCATTGACCAGGTGTTTGGTGAAAGTTTCAGATACAGTTTCTGCATGAGATTAACCCAGATAGCCGACAAAAAGCGGTGGAAATTCATTGGACCGCGTCAGAACTGGTCATAAAACATACAACACTCAATAACGCAAGGGTAGTGTGATGCTAAGGCATGGCAGATTTTACTTTCGCTTTGCCGTTCAGCACTTTGCTGCTTCAGCCTCGAATAACTAGTTTCGTAACCAATCCATCCTGTACATGTGCACGAGGAACTTTTTTGTCTCGTTCTTCACATGGCTTATTTTCATTGTTCGTGTGACTACTTCACTGTTTTCTTTGTCTGTAGTCTGTAAATGACCTATGTTTCACATAGCTTCTTCCACCTGTAAAAAAGTCTGGCCTCCGTAAATCGGGTACTTAGTACCGTAGCAGTTTCGCCTTGAAATACAAGAACGATTTACGTAATGAGCCTTAAAATTTCAGAATGAACTGAAAGTAAGAATAATAATTTAAATCCACGAAGATCTAACTGTTTGTTGTGAGAGTCCCGACCCTACCGTACATAGTTGTGGCTTAGTGTCCTTAAAAACTTTTGTTCTTGAAGTTTTCACGATTCTCGAAAACTGACCAGTTGTTTCGGAAAATTCCCGTTTGTATTTATTTTTTACACAGTATATATCATTGAATGCTCAATTTCTTAGCTCTTAACAAAAGTTCCTCTCCCAACTTTTTATAAGCCCAGAAGATTGTAAATCAAAATTAGTACATGACGTCATGGACCCTGACCTTCATACTGTCTAAAGTTCCGTATATTCATATACGTACAAAGGCGTTTTTCGTCACATCAGATGTAGATTCCCATACCTGATCTCTGGTTTTCGGCTTTCCCAATAACCGATATAGCCTATGACAAGTGCTTCTAGCGCATTTTCGACGTTCAAGCTGTGAAAGTTGTATGACACCTTTTGTATTACTTTATGGGTGACATTGGACCTTCGGAAAGTGTGAAAAAGTTATTCTATTGAGACCAGGTAAAATTACTCTTGGATGAGTAAGCAAACATTTGTCACGAACGAACAACGAACAGTTAAATCTTTGTGGATTTTAATTATTATTCTTACTTCCAGTTCATTAAAATTGAAGGCGCATTACTTAATCGTTCTTGTATTTCAAGGCGAAACTGCTACGGTACTATGTAACCGATTTACGGAGGTCAGACTTTTTTACAGGTAGAGGAAGCTATGTGTATTTTCTTCATCACACCTATAAATCAAGCAGAAGTTGAGAAATGCCAAAAACTATAATACTACGTTACTGTTCCCAGGCTACGTAGTGTAAACTAGACATACCTAACTTTCGCTAACGAATCATACAACTAACTTTATCCGATATTCCGGTTTTTTCAAGCTTTCTTATCATCACTCCATGCTGACCTTTTCCTTTTCAGCTATTCTCAAATGGTCGGTCTTGTTCACATTTCTCTTTTTCCTCGTTCACAACATCTCATCATAGCGATTCTTTGTTCGCGGTAAGAATTGAAAAACCTGATCTGATGCCATCAGACATACACACGCCTACCACTAAAAGTCAGGTTCCTTTTGATGCAACCAAGCTTCCCTTCTTGTGGACACCTATCGCCTCTTTCTATTGTCATTTGCAAAACATCAACAATCCGAAGATTACCTTTCAATGTTCACGGCTGTTGTTGAGAGCTATTTGAGAATGTATTAGGATTTCCTTTGAGCTTAGTTTGTGAACTCGTCTTTCTCTCTCTCTCTCTCTCTCTCTCTCTCTCTCTCTCTCTCTCTCTCTCTCTCTCTCTCTCTCTCTCTCTCTCTTTCTCTCTCTCTCTCTCTCTCTCTCTCTCTCTCTCTCTCTCTCTCTCTCTCTCTATTTCGCTCGCTCGCCTCTTTCTCTCTTTAACTTACTCTCTCTCTCTCTCTCTCTCTCTCTCTATCTATCTATTTCGCTCGCTCGCCTCTTTCTCCCTCTCTCTCTCTCCCTCTCTTTCTTCCTCTCTCTCTTTCTCTCTCTCTCTCTCTCTCTCTCTCTCTCTCTCTCTCTCTCTCTCTCCTACTCTTTCATTGTCTTGTGAATGACAGATATACCTCATTTTCGTGCTATGGACAGATAGTCTTGGCTTGACCACGGTTTTTCAAGTCCGTGGGAGACGCCATAATCTGCCGACCCTCACGCCTGTATCATGAATTATTCTCAATTTGCTATCTGCAACCAAAAGTAATTTCCTTTTATAACTGGCTCTCTCTCTCTCCCAAAACCATATTCATTCAGGGTTCCTCGTACGATGCCAGAGTGATGAAAGTCCACAACAGCTCATCAGAATGCCCATCTCCGTCGTCCAACGAGCAAGCGTTACATGCGGATCGAGCGGTGCCATTGAACAGTAAACAGGTGGCGGCTACTGTGACCGTCTTGTCCTTTTTCTCATTCCTGTATCTAGCCTATGCTCAACATCATGCACTTCTCTTTTATGTTATGACTGGGTGAGTGCTTCCATTTGGAAAAATGTCCGATTTATCGATTAATTTACTCACCTGAAACAATTGAAAACAGTACACATATATCGCTAGAAGTGTGGCCGTTTTCAAACGCGCTCTAATCTCAATTTTGCAGCATGAGTACGGTAGGGTCGGGACTCTCACAACGAACAGTTAGATCTTTGTGGATTCAAATTATTATTCTTACTTTCAGTCCATTGAAATTAAAGGCTCATTACTTAAATCGTTCTTGTATTTCAAGGCGAAACTGCTACGGTACTAAGTACCCGATTTACGGAGGCCAGACTTTTTTACAGGTAGAGGAAGTGCAGTATTGAACTTGATCTTTTCCAAAAATGTTTGATTCATTCTCTTTTAAGCTTCCAACATGAAATTTCCCCACTCTATAGCTCCCAATCCATTGAAAAACAAATTTGTCATCTTCTTCTAGAAAAGAAACGTAAAAATGAAAAATTGACTTCAAAATTTTTTACTTATTAAAACTGGATTCTCATAATTGTCCAGAACTCCGGCCAGTTCTGATAAATATCGATTAAAAATTAGACCCATTGGAGTCGAAAAATCCTGGATTCAAGAGATCTGGCCAGAATTTTACGAAATCTGGGATGGATTCACCAGGATTAACCCGGAATTGCCTGATTCTTCACGGATCGCCAGAACTGGCCAGGACTTTGTCCATTTTCAATTCTCAGAGGTTGTATCCGTAAAAAAACTCAAAAAAGCCTCACGAATGTTATTACGATGAAAACTCGTTCAGGATGATAGCCATCTACATAGTTCTTGTCTACTCTGCCGGAATCGCTGCTGTTCTGTACATGGTCGTCAAAGATTACGAGACTCCAGCGGAGAAAAATGAAGAGGAGCAGAAAGAGTCATCGTTATAGTTTTCAGGCAATTTATTCCATCAGGATATCCACGGGTTTCCTTTCTGTGAATAAATCAGTTTTTCACGACACACTTGTCTGCATAATTTTTATTTTCACAAGAATCTTTGATGTTACAGTAAGTTCTGATTCAACAGTGATCACGAGGTGGGAAACAAATGAGACAAAGATAGATACAGTAGCGAGCAAAAGTTTAGAAACTCAACTTGATTTTTTGGAGATATTTCAAATTATCTCGTTTTTTTCGTTGAAAAATTTGATTTCCAGTTCCCCATATAGCCGAAAGCAGTGTTTCTGAACTTTTGCTCTTTCTTCTCTGTACGATATGAAAAACAAAGGATTCAACGAAAGGAGTGTTAGTTGTTTTGTGTTCAAATTTGGGAAATTATTAGCAAGAATGGGACAGAAAAAGTGAAACAAACCAATTTTATTGTTGGCCTAGTCTTCTTCCTAGAGCGTCTACATACGCCTGAAACATTAACTAATTTTCTTGTCGTTTCGTTCAAAATTACCTGATGAATTTGTGTGACAAACTGTTCATCTGTCTGCATCAGATGATACATGGCAAGAACAAACTGATTTTTGTCGAGGAGTGGAGTGCTTTCTCCTGAGCCGACTACGAATGATGTGTCCAGCTGTTGGTCAGCCACTTCGGTCTGAAGTATACGATTATTTTTCAATACACTCTTCACATATTCAAGGCGTACAATCAACATTTCAATTCGATACAAATTTTCTGTTATGTTAGAAACAATACCTCTGGGATATCGTTATCCCCATCGCTTCCATGCATCGACCTAGTGGAGAGCGCATTCAAGGAGATTCCCGATGGCGAATTGATAAAATCCAACACCCTAGCGTTTTTCGGCTTCGCGGTGTTGATCAAGTCTTTTTCAAGAACGTCAGATGAGATCTGGGTTCCAGGATCCTTGAAAAAAACGTTTGAAATAGACAGAGACGATAGACAAACCCTGAGTACTTGATGAGGTTGTTCCTGAATCAACAGCTTTTGAAGCATCGGTGGTAGTGACTGCTTCGAGCTTGGTTCTGAGCTTACACTCTTTGGAGCTCTTGAAGATGTGGGTGTAGAGTTTGGTGGTTGTTGTCGCTGAAAAATGACAGGTTTCCAAGGAAACATTGTAAATTTCCTACTACTTCGTCTTTCCACGACCTCAAAGTGTAAGATCGAAATAGTCTAAATGCTAGTTTTCGGATTTGAACGTGTCCTCACCATGACTGTTTCGGCTTTGGTCATTTTACTTTTACAAAACACTAGAAGTATTCACGAGGACTTCTCTATTGTGAAATGAAAATTTGGTCACGTTTGAAAGCTAAAGCCACATGCGATTGAATAGAATTCTAAGAAAATGGCGTAAACGCCTGTTTTCGTTTACGTGAACGTTTCGGCATCCGCCATTTTACTTTTGAGAAACAAGTTTCATGAAAACGAACGCTATCCGAAGCTGGAGACGGTAAGTCGGTGGCACGCGCCTCAGCTTGCAATGTAGAAGTGTTTTCCGAAGACGATGCTGGTGACGTGGCAGCTTTTCCTCTGATCAGTTCTAACAGTTGCATACTTCGTGCGTCTGTGCTAGCTTTTGACTCTTGCTTATCTCCCTAAAAAAAACGATCAATGAGAGTTGGTGGGACAGAAGAAAGACTGACCTGAGCTCTAAGCTTCTCTTGCAAAGCTCCGATAAGCTGAATAATCCGCACCGCGTCATCCGAGTTGTAGAACCAGAGTCCGGAGATCGTTCCTGAATTTAACAATAAATTACGGTTCTTGAAATGTATGAAGAAACCAGGATACGGATGATGCTTACCATTGTTGGACGCGTCTTGTTTAGAAAAGAACATAAAGTTCTTCTTTTCATCTAATGCGAATTTCAGAGTTGGAAGGATCGGTTCGATGTAGTCATTTGGGGACTGTTGGTTTGCGATCATCAAGCTAAAATTAGTCATGAACAGGCAAAATTGAAGTGAATACCTGAAGACAGGTTTATCCACACGCTGGTAGATAAACATTGTGCCTTCAACGTCTTCCTTCTCCCAGCGTCTCGTCTTCTGGGTGAACTTGTACAGAGCAGTGTGAATCACCTGGAATCCAATAATAGATGGTTTCAGAAATTTTCAACAAATCCAGTTCAAGATACAACGAAGGAGATTTCAGACTCATGTAAGCCTTCAAAAAAAGTAAAATCACATTAAACTAACATTGGAATTAGTTAATTACCATCCTAATTTATAATACTGGAGGAAAAATTGAAAAGCTAGAAAATTTACCTTGTCTAGAAGCAAGTTTGCACATGGATCAATCTTCTGAATCTGTGCAAGATTCTTCGCGGCCAAACTGTTAATCTTTTTCTTGTCTGCCATCTGAAATAATCTTGAAGGCAATAATTGACATGCCATATGACTATGAGGGTGGAGGAAAAACAAACAGAAGAATAATCATATAAAATCACAGGAAAAAGAGAGCAGCCACACGCTGCGAGTGCTCATTATCAAATGACCAAAAACAAGAACGCTTTTGTTTCACACATTTTACCTGTCGTAAGAAAGTGTTAAATAAGCGTCGGCTGTGCAATGCGGTGTGAACATTCCGTGGGAGTTTTCTCACGACACTTTCAGAAAAATAATGTTGAAAAGTGCTCTAATGTGAATTTATTTTATTTTTCATTTTCCAAATTCAAAATCGTTCACCTAAAATGATGAAAGCGCTCTATTTTTGTGAACTATACATCATAGAATGTTGTATAGTAGTCATACTCTCATTCTCATTAGTCGTTCTACCGATCTCATCCTTGGAAACACGTTTAAAACTCAGAAATTCAACTGTTAGCTTACTAACATGACGAAGTTTATCAAAATTCCTTTTCGAATGAAAAAAAAACACATCTTGTTATCTGATAACTTTTTGCGAATGATCCATATTTGAGTTATTCTTACACATCATATTTTCTAGTTGTATGGTAAACCACATGGGAATGGTTTTGTTTCCCAGACGCGAATATTGTTTACTCGTAAGCCGTGTTCAGTAATTTCATCTGTGAAAGTTTGTTTTTATTATCGAACCCTTCCATCTCATCTAATTGTTTTCCGTAATATTCAAACATCCATGATTTCGTGCACTTCCTTGTCTATGAAAAGTGTGTGTAAGTCCTATCTTATCGATTTCAGAATGACCGTGATCGATACGGCCCCCATTGACTTCACGGACAGGTTTGTTTTTTTACTAAAAAATTAATATCGCAACTCAACATCTGCATCGACCGGCTGGTAAACTTGGTCGATTGATGATAACCGGCGGAAGGTGGTCTTATCTCCATCTCTTTGTTGTTTTTGGGACACGCGTGGGAGTGCACGTTTTCACTACAATATTTTCTCTCTCCCCCACTACCATTGATCTTCCATATTACAGAAATGCCTTATATGCTCGTTTCGACACAATTCCGACTCGAATGCGGTCCTACGGTTGTTGGAGATGGACAGAGTGACATAGAATTGATGAATTTGCTTCAGGCGAAACTCCAAAAACAACTAGGGAATGAGTTCCAGGTAAATATTCAATTGTTTATTGTCTGTTTCAAGATCGAGTTTTCAGGAATTTGTCACTGAATGGTCACCCAGAATTGTCCTAAATCGCCTAGAAGAGCTGGGTTGGAAAGTTCTAGGAATGTCTGGAATAGGTCAAACGTGTGCTTGGACGTTGCACAAAAGTGCAGAAAATTGATTTTTTGTTTATAAATTTCCATGTTTTTGTTTATTGTGTGTCTATTCGAACTGGTTTTTAGCCAGAATTCATACTTTCATTATTCCATTTATCTCTTACAAACAGATCACAGGGTCGACTGAGACCGATGGCAATATCCCAATTGATTCAATCTTTACAAGGTGAGTTGAAAGATTTTGCTAGAAAGAATGCAAATTCAGATGTCGCCTGGCCAGAATTCCTTCAACCACATGTAGAAGTCTTGCTGTTGTGGATCACTTGGTCGGTCGACTACATTGATTTCGATTATTTGGAGGTAATTTTCCGATTTTATAAAACTGACTTGACTATACCGGACAATGTCTCATTCGATTTTTCGGAATTTCAAAAAACAGAGAGGCAGTGGCAGAACACCTTTTTTCTAGGCTTGGGAAAGATTAGGACCCTAATGTTTGGATATAAGCTAAGCCTACTCTAGAAACGTTGATATGAAGTTCATAGGCTGTTAATGGCGATTTATGAAGTTCATGTGCTTTTGACAAGTTATATGAAGCTCATGTGCTGTTGATAGATGTTTTATGAAGTTCACAGGCTGTAGATATCTATGACCTATGAGGTAAATGCGCTGTTGATATCAACCGCCTATGAACTTAATATCAGCGGTATTTCGTTTCTACAGTACAAACAGTGCGGAAGGGGGTCTCAACATTTTCTTAGCCTGGAAAAAAATGCTCCAGGTCTGTCCGTCTTTTCACTATATTCATGTCATTTTTACAAAGGTTATCTTAAAAACTTCGCCAAGCTTTCGCGACGAACAAAAATAATTTGTATTCTTAAAATCTTGGAATTTCCAATCACTTCATAGAGTTTGAAGAATATTACAAATAAGATTTTTTTCCAGTTTTTCGTAGTCTTTGACTTACTAACTTACCTGAAGCTCTTTTTCTGACCCCTAGCTATGTTCAGTGTTTTCTAACAAGAAAATACAACGGTGAAAAATTGAATATGGTGGGAAGTAAAGTGTACATTATACCTGACTCTTTTTCTATTTCCTCACTTATAGTACTCAATCTCATGGTAGAGTTAATTACTCAGCGCGCTGACAGTTTTTTTTCACCATTTGTGGTCCGACCATGCACGTGGAGCCAGACCAATCGTCTAAACACGAGAGCACACGAGACCCAGGGTGTCAGAGACATAGAACGGATGCGTTCTTTAGACACCCTCTATAGGCTGGCGTATTGTCTATGAGATGTTCACTCTCATTCCTAAATTCGATTTATAATCTTGGTTTCCACATTCGAGACTTCCTCGTTCTGCCACTAGGAGAGCTTTCATCTTACTTATGATATCGTTCGTTTTTCTAAAAGTCTAGAACACCGCGGCAAACGCAGTTGAAAAGTGTAAGCAAAGAAAATCGATAGAGTAGATCAAATTTCAGTTACTGTAGTTTTAAAAAATTTGCTTTTCCTACTTTTTTTCGTCCCAGATTCACAAATCGTAACGTAAAAATGTTTGAAGTAGGTAAAAATATCGTTGGGAACAGTCCGCAACGATCAATATGTCTAGTGAAACATTTTTTAAAGTACAAACACTTTCAAAAATGAAAGCGGAGGTTGGCAAAGCGGTTGCGACGCGGTTTTATTGCCTTATGTCTTTACCGAGGTGTGTCTAGTACAGAATAACAGAACTTTGAATTGGAACATAAAATGTGTTCTAAATAAGGTTAGGGGCAAAGTTACATATCAGTTGCTGACCTGTCCTTTTTTTATCACTGCTCAGCTGATAAGGCTTCTCACAAGCATTTTTCCATGCTGTTTTGTTACTTTTCCCAACTAGCCTGTTTGTGTTTTGTGTATTAGAGTTTTCTAGATCAAAGGTTCTTATAAAGTTTCTGTTTTAACGAAATCGGTTATCAATGAATCAAATTTTATTCCAAGTTTGATGGAAAAATTACGTTAAATCAGTTGAATTGTAGTTTAATTACTGTTTTCTTAAATTAAACATGGTTTGTAATCCTTAATTTATAATGAGTTTTTTTCAAACTTGACGAATGCGGTATTTGTTAAATAAAAAATTATTCAAATTCGAGAACTTTGAAGATTTTTTATCAACGATTTTTAAAATTTTAACGCATTCGGTGATCGTCTATTTACTTGTTAAATTAAAGTTTTTTTTCCAATTTTAAGAAGTCCGATAACTTCGATTACAGTTTTTTTTTTGAATTTGACGAATCCTGTAAATTTCCAATCTCCTAATGATCTCTGTTCTAAACTAGAAGAAGTTCTCTTTTTGAACATTTGACGTGAAATTGGTGAAAAAGAGCCCAATTACTCTATAGCCAGCCATAATTCATGCAATGAGATTTGAATTGCACCTCACGTCGTCCCAATTTCACATGTTCTTTCTCTCTCATTTCATTTCTCATACGCACATCCACGTCGTCTTCTCCTAATTCAATTTCCATCTCTATCAGCAAGGCCTGAACCCCATGAACTTCGAATGAACATAAGCACATGGTACGAAAGTATCCCTCTACTATCTAGTTTTCTACAGCTAATACCCGAGGTGAGTTGGAAAGTGACTGCACCTTATGGTAAACGAGGTTGAAAACTGGGTTTTAAATAAAAAGCTTTCCATCGCTTGCCGCATCCTGTTTTTTTCGAACTTTCCCAATCACCTTGTTTTTTTAAGGATTAGGTTGAACCTTTAGCCACCCAATCTTGAGCCTAAAAGATGTGTTAATGATAACGCACACCACGTTTTTCACTTTTGAAGAACGGGGTGCGACTCGGCAAAGGCATAAGACAATATAACCGCTTCGCAACCGTGTTGCCGACCTCCGCTTTCATTTTCGAAAGTGTTTGTACTTTAAAAAATGTTTCACTTGACATAATGAACGTTGCGGACTGTTCGCAAAGATAGTTTTACTTACTTCAAACGTTTTTCCGTCCCGGCGCGGCAATCGACATAGTAGATCAAACTTCAGTTACTGTAGTTCAAAATTTTTTATTTTTCTACCTTTTTTCATCCCAGGATCACAAATCATAACGGAAAAATGTTAAAAGTAACTAATATGTAATTGAGTTTTTTGTTTGGAAAAAACTGAACATAGCTTCCAACCAGGAAAGGCTCTTCAAAATTATGAAATATTCAGTTGACAATTTTTTTAAATTACAGTATCTCATATGGTTAGTATTACCGTTCTTCCTCCTTTTCGTCATCCCAATATTCTTGGTAGTCTTCATCTATGGATGTGTCATCTTTCTCCACATCTACGGACTACGACACAGGATTCAAGAAGCTTACCATACCAGGTATTCATTTTTTGAAAAAAGTTATATTCCCTTCTCGGGAAAAATCTAATTAGACCTGCTAAACGTGAAAAAACAATGGCAAGAACTAATTTTAACATAAACAGGGTTTGTATGAATATTACCAGGACTTATATGAATATTACCAAGTCTTAAATAAATTTTGGTAATTTACAATACTTGAAAATATTCATATAATTCTTGTAACGTTCATACAAGACCTTGTAGTATACATACAAGACCTGCTAATGTTCATACTTTTTAAGACCTGGTTATTCCGGTATAGGGGTCCTGCCATAGTTTTGTTCGTGTTTACCAGGCCTTAGACCAAAATTGTCAGATTTAATTAGGTTTTCTTCCTGAGTCACAAATGTGTAAATCGAGAGGGAGTCATGATAGTGATTATGCATTATTGAGAAAGTTTCTCGAAAAAAAAGTTGGTTGTAAAATTTTGACCAAATTGTGCCAGAAAGAATGAAAATTTCTAAATTTCTGCTCTTTACACTAGGAACTAGTCAGCAAACGGGAGTTTAATCATAACAATTTTTAAGTTGCTGATGTGATTGAAGTAAGGTAGGTGTAACACTAAATGTAGTTGAACTCGAAATTTGACAAATGTTTCCGAAAAATACGTTTTTCAGTTACTGGAATGGAGCTCGAGTCGCGATCGCGTCATTCTGGGATGGAGTCGGTCACGTTTGGCACGGTTAGTGATTTTGTTTCAGTCATTGATACCAGAGTACAGTGTACAACTTTTGGCCATTCCAAAAGTGGGCGTGTCGGGGCGGGACAACCGAGAATGGTCGGTCAAAAATTGCTTACTTGCTAAATTATTAAAGCGAGGAGCGGAAAATTTAATCTATTGATTGGGGTCGACTGATTCGCGCCTTTTTTGAAACTCCACCCCCTTTGATCTTGGTACACCGCAAATATCTAGCAAGAAGTCCGACCGACTTCAAACGCGCGCCAGTCGCATTTTTGTAGAATGAGTACGATAGGGACGGGACTCTCGCAACGAACAATTAGATCTTTGTGGATTTAAATTGTTATTCTTACTTTCAGTCCATTGAAATAAAAGGCGCATTACTTAAATCGTTCTTGTATTTCAAGGCGAAACTGTTACGGTACTAAGCACCCGATTTACGGAGGTCAGACTTTTTTTACAGGTAGAGGAAGCTATGTGCATCACCCATTTATGGTCCACTCAAAGTTTTGGAGTAAGAATGCCCTATTCGATTGATCAACCTTTATTTAGCCATCCTTATAATTTGATAAGAACAATCGTTTTATCAAAAAGTCAAAAGTGAAAAAAGTCGAAATTTTTGTGATTGATTCTACGAATTGGTGATGCATCAGTTTCTCAAATGACCATTCAGGCTATGAACTGCACGGCCTTGAGAACATCCCAGACGATGGCAAAGCTCTGTTCATCTACTACCACGGTTGCCTACCACTAGACGTCTACTATCTGATAGCGAAAGTTGTCTTGTACAAGCACAGATCACTTCATTGCGTGGGAGACAAGTTCATCTTCCAGATACCAGGTATCTTTTTAACCTTACTCACTAGAAAAATGCGGTTTTTCTTTATCCAATAATACTAATTTACACAAGGTCACTCCATCACTTATCATTTCAGTGTGAAATTAGAAAGATCGAACACTGCGGTAAACGCTGTTGAAAAGTGTAAGAAGAGCAAAGAAAAGCTATGTAGTAGATTAAATTTTAGTTATTGTAGTTCAAAAAAATTCTTTCTTCCTATTTTTTCATCCCAGTATACGGTAAAATGTATTACTCGTGATTCATGTTTCAGTCCATTTTTTTGTTGAAAAATGTCAAAGTATCGGATAATCTCTTATCCAAAAGATACAGTGTGTATAAAAAAACGTCATGTTGTGCTTTTTTGCTGATTTTCTAGGTATTTTTGAGAATAACAAAAACTTCTGAAACAAAAGTTCTTGATCACATTCAGATACAAATTTCCTGAAAAATTCAACTTAATCCGTCCACGAGCTCTCGAGTTATGTCTATTGAACGAAAATGGGCCTGTATAAAAATAACGTCATGTTCATTAAAAACCAAGATAACGAAAACAGAACACTGAGAAATCAAATTTCTCTTGATGAACAATCATTTTATTAATCCTTAGAATAAAAAAATCATGTTTTGTAGAGGTTTACAAAAAACTTAGAAGCCTGGAGAGCAGAAATTGCCATTTTTGCTCCAAAGAGCCATATGAGCTTCTTTCAGCTGATAGACTATTCAATTTTGTCACAAACTGATGTGAACATGTAACTCTACATTTCATGCGAATTTTACCGTCTTTCAAGCCATTTTTGACGGTTCAATATTAGACTTCTAATAAAACGCTTATTGAAATTCTATGATCAGTGAAAACATAACAAATTGTTCAAAAAGAGCCTCTTCTTACCTTTCCAATGTTCTGCCCAAAGAAGTTTCGTTTTTGGGCTGGACTATGGCCCGATAAACACGTGCCAAGTGAGGGAAGTACAGTATGCGGATGAGAACATTGATTTTCTAGAATGAAAGGCACTTTGTAGGGTTGTGTAACATTATAAGAAATGTAGAGTTACATGTTCACATCAGTTTGTGACAAAATTGAATAGTCTATCAGCTGAAAGAAGCTCATATGGCTCTTTGGAGCAAAAATGGCAATTTCTGCTCTCCAGGCTTCTAAGTTTTTTGTAAACCTCTACAAAACATGATTTTTTTATTCTAAGGATTAATAAAATGATTGTTCATCAAGAGAAATTTGATTTCTCAGTGTTCTGTTTTTGTTATCTTGGTTTTTAATGAACATGACGTTATTTTTATACAGGCCCATTTTCGTTCAATAGACATAACTCGAGAGCTCGTGGACGGATTAAGTTGAATTTTTCAGGAAATTTGTATCTGAATGTGATTAAAAACTTTTGCCTAAGAAGTTTTTGTCATTCTCAAAAATACCTAGAAAATCAGCAAAAAAGCACAACATGACGTTTTTTTTATACACACCGTAGTAAATGTGATTTAAAGATTATGTCTGAATTGAAGTTCATTTATGTTCTTTATAGCACATTTTAATGTGATTGATTACCATTCTTCACTTTTGAAATGTCTAATCTTTAAATGACATCCGGTGTACATTTAAAAACTCTTTGAAGTCATCTCAGAAACGCCTAATATTTAAATGGAATTCAAAGGTGCCATAAAGATATCTCAGATGTCTTTAGCATTTAGAAAAAATAATGGCATTTAAAGGTGCCATGAAGAAATTTAAATGGTCTTTATAGATTCTTATGGCACCTTTAAATCACATTCATTTTTTCCGGAGTTAACCCGATGGTGATGTTATGAGAAAAGTGATTGCAGGATGGCGTCCACTGGTCAAAATGTTCTCGATCACGGCAGGAACAGTAGAAGAGTGCACAAAAGAACTGAACGAGGGAAATTTGCTATGTATAGCTCCTGGAGGTATTTTTTTCACGAATTTAGTAAAATGCATCCAGTTTTCTCCAAACCTGCATTATTTTGCCTGGAATGTACCAATCATTTTTAAGCCTATTTTTGAGAGTTGGAGTAGACTTTAAAGTAGCCCAAACCTAACGTAACAAAACAAAGCCTGAAAAGAGGTGTCCATTGTCCGAGCTAAAGGTGATCGTCATCGATTAAACGCGTTGCACCCGAATTATATCGAACGAAAATTCGCTGTAGGGCGCGTTCGCACATCAATATTCTTTCAATCTTTTGTCCCATTTTTCTCATCTTAACAAGTGAATTTGTTTCGCTAATTGCTGTTAAAAAATTGCAAATTGTGTAACTTTCCTTCGTAACTAGCTTTTTATTATGAATTTTGAAAAAAAAACGTCAAAGAAAGAAGTTTTTAAACTACAGTAATTGTAATTTGATCTACAGCGGTGCAGGATTTACGTAGGGGGCGGGGTTTGTGCTCGCTGCTTATTGGTCGCCTCCCCTCACTGTTTGAATTGCCGTGTTTTCAAGTGTGATAAGGGTCGATTGATGAGTTTTAGGAGTTCGTGAGGCTCTCTTCTCAGACCCTGACTGTTATGACATTCTGTGGGGGAAGAGACTTGGATTCGCGAGGGTTATAATCGGCAGTCAGTCGGTATGTTTTCAATTATTAAAATCGAATTTTATAATAATAATAACAGTCTTTTATTCCATAAGGCGGAAAAATGGAGAACATTTCGAAGTCTTACCGATTATATTGAACATATTTTGACAATTGTTTTTCTCGAAAAGGACCTTAACTGAAAGTTGTAACAAACTATATGGAACTATGCGGAACTTGTCAAAATTGTAGTTGAAGTTGTTCCATTTTGTGATTTTAGAAGTCTTATGGTATGAAATACGCGCCCTTTCTTTTTTTGTGCCTCATTTATTATACAAAATCCACTTTTAAAGAAGCAGTCATCAGAATCTTGAGTCGTTAACATGTAAGCTTACAAGGTGCATATATTTTTTTGTAATAATTTATTTCAAGCTTTGGTCGAATCTTAGTTTTGTACCTATCTAGTGCTTTACCTGATCCCAAAATTTAAGGTATTCATAACTATATATCACGATAAATCAAAAATGATTCGTGATTATGATGACTATTTTGTTATGAATTACAAAATCCGACGTTTCAGCCGGTCATCCCGATGTTCACCGAGAATTGTCGCGAGTCGTTCCGAACCCCGGCATGGGGACGATCGTTCTTCCGGTGGATCTACGAAAAGACCAAAGCCCCTCTGTGCCCGATTTACGGTGGATTCCCTGTCAAAATGATCACACATCTGGGCAAGCCGATTACCTTTGACTATGAGTCTGTGACGCCGGAAGAGGTAATTTTAGATATTAAAAAGGGACATTCTGAAAGTATCGAGTTGATTCCAAAAGAAGTAGGATTCGCATTTTCCCACACTGCGGATCAGGGCTGAGTGAATATAGCCGCTCTGCAACCGCTTTGCAAACTCTCCGCGGAGCGCATTTTATTTTTTTGTTTCCGAATATTTTTGCGCTTCTCTTTTTCCATCTCTATAAACGTTGGGGATCGCCCCAAGGTCAGTTTTATCTACTTTTAAAAAAATCCGTTACGATTTGTGACTTTGAGATGAAAAGGTTTTAAAAAAGTTTTTTGAACTACAGTAACTGAAATTTGATCTACTTTATCGATTGCGCCGTCCCCCTTGCTTTGCTCAAACTTTTGAACTGTGTTTACCGCAGTGTACTTTCTGGTTTTTCATAAAAGTGTACGCATTCTAATTATCTCCAAAAACAATGCGCTTTTTCAATAAAGAATAAGTAATTTTAATTCGAAAACAGAAAACGAGAAATAAGATTTTCAGGTTCGAAAAGTCATCAAAAAGGAGATTAGATCGATGATCCGTCAGCACCAAACACTACCAGGAAGCGTCTGGAGCGGAATAGCGCAGAGGTTCCAAAAGAAGAAGAAGAAGACAGCGGATGAAAAGACTCCGGAAGAACTCGTGGGTGTTGTGAGATTTTGCATGCATCATACTAACCTCATATGAGTCAGGGCTGTTTACAAGAGTAACGATCTAACACACTGTGCTAAGCACAGTAGAAGAGTGTTTGATCAGGCAGCGAGGGGAGGCGACCAATAAGCAGCGAGCACAAACCCCGCCCCTTCGTAAATCCTGCACCGCTGTGGATCAAATTACAGTTACTGTAGTTAAGAAACTTTTTCTCTGACGTTTTTTTCAAAATCCAAGATAAAAAGCTATTTACGAAGGAAAGTTACATAACTTGCAATTTTTCAACAGCAACTGGCGAAACAAATTCGCTTGGTGAGATGAGGAAAATAGGACGAAAGAATGAAAAAATATAGATGTGCGAACGCGCCCTATAGCGAATTTTAGTTCAATATAATTTGCGTGCAACGCGTCTAATCGATGACAATCACCTTTAGCTCGGTGTGCGTTTAACGGATTCGTTAAATTGGAAATTTTGTAAACAGCCCTGATATGTGTATCACTTAACTTTCTAACGAGTCGTGAGAAGTGAAAGCTTTGATTTTTATACGAGAAATCTGCATGTTTGCCAGTTAAAATTTTGCCGAAATGGTGTTTTCTGAAGTTTGGTACATAATTACTTCTTGTAGCACTGCACAGCCGATTTTTAACCGATTTCGGTAAACTCGGGAATATGAACATTTAGGTAACCTTTGCATAAGTCCTAACTCGACATACGTTTTTGAAAGAGTAGTTTGACGGTCTCTGAATCTCGCAGCGACTTTTTTTTTAATGAAATTGATCAATAAAATCCCAATTTTCTGAGTTAGTTTGTTGACATTCTCAAAAATAAATGTTAGCGCTCTCGTGAATTTTCATACTAATACGATTATTGCATGGTATTTGCATATGCATGGAAGGGTTTTAACCACATTTTGTGTTCTAAATGTTTGCTAAACGTTTCTTGCGACGAAGATATTCAGGAGTTGCTGACGGTTAACGGCAATGGAGTGTCAACAGCTCTCAGCGACGAGCAGTTGTCGCGAGAAGACGAGCTGGACCAAGAAAATGGAGATGATTCGGAACGGCACGAAGTTGGCGGACTCTGATTCCTTATGGTGATTTGAAGACGTTTAGATTGGAATAGAATCAGATTTTTAGATTAATTACCGGTAGAATTCTCAAAATCACACGGTTTTCGCTGTTTTCTAATCTCGATCTGTAATCTGCAGCCAACAAAAAGATCTGTAATCTGCAGCCAAGTTAGTTGGGAAAACAATTTCGTGAAGATCTTATTCTTGAAAACTAAGAAAGAAAATAATTATTCGATAAAATCGTCAGATAGGGAAAAAATCTCGAAACTGATTCTATTCCAAGTCATGAGAAAAAGATGCTGCCTCCCACATTTCTGCATTATAATGTAAATCAACAGATAGTCAACATGTAAAACCAAAAAAATTCCCTGTATACAAGTACAGCTGTATCTCTCCTTAAGCCAAGGTTAGTGTAATCTTGTAAATAGATAAAAAAGAAAATAACAACCCAAGCGCATTTGAAATTAACCCATCCATCCCCCACGAACCACACGATTGTGATAACGCGTAATTTTCATCATCCATAATATCATGAATAATCGCCCACCCTAACATTATAACAGATGAAAATTTATGATACCCAATGATTAATCGATAATGATAATAATAAATAATTTTTTTACAATCACATGCGTAATAAGTTGACGGGTTTCAAACACCCACTCTATTTGTTGTGTCGTTTAATCATCTTTCCCTCCTTTCTTCTTGCTCTCCACGTCTTCATCTTCTCCCCATTCCCAGTTCTCGTCCTCTCCCTTTCCACCAGATACCGTGACGTCATCGGCGGAAATCTGATTAGACATGTCCGGAGAAGTTAGTGAAATCTCCGACAGCTCAGATGTTCTGGGTTGAGGTTCTGTCTCTTGATTAGTCTCGAGAATAAGTGGTTTCAATGAATCTGACTCTGTCTCGGCTTGAACCACCGGTGTACGTTCGTAATCCTCTTCAATCGAAGAAGGCTCTTGGACGACACTAGTGGTTGAGTCCACTTGTGTTGGTTCCATAACAAAGGTGTGATCGTCTCTTTCTGTGACCACCTCAGAATCCTTCTCTTCCGCAATAGGTTCAGAAGTCTCAGATTCTTCATTCTCTACACCAGCCTTCAGAATCCTGTCAATGTCCAGATTCTCAACAGTGATCTTTTGCTTGTGGGGGGCTATGAGTTCCTGTAAAAATTAATTTAGAATATTAGTAGAACTATTGATGTGTACCTCGATTCGCTCAGAATTGTCACATGAAGCTGCCAATTGGCCAATGTCGATTTCCAAGAATTGTTCCTAAAATCATTACGTTTCATAGTTAACGCAGCCAATGTTACATATTGCTGGGATGTGATGCTAGAACCAAACAGATTTGTGATTGACGCGAATGGGAACAGTCCGTGTAGACACTGGTTCAGGAACGGAACCAAAGCGGTTGCGATGATCTCGAAGCATCTGGTGAGATTTGGTGATCCCGAATGAGTTGTCGCAAGCCAACTGAGAATAGTTCTAATTGCGTCTCGAACATGCGTTATGGTCGTTGAGATCTGTAATGAATTAAAGTTTTCGTGCTTTTGATAATGAGTTGATTATGGAACACATCTCCCTGTTTATGCGCGGAGGTGAGAACAGTAGCGAAAATGAGAGAGCACAGAGACAAACCCCCGGTCATAGAATGTTTTGTGTAGGTTTACGGTGGCTTATCGATATTCTTTTTTCATGGTTCCGTATTACTTTTCGTCTTCAATGAGTATTTTTCCATTTTTTTACATTCATATCTCCCCTCAAGTGTTCAAAATATGTTAACTGTCACTAACGAGCGCTTCAAATCAAAAAGTTTGGAAATTCCTCACAAAAATTGAAAGTAAAATCGCGAGTTACCGTAGGGATCACTGCTTGCGAATGGGTGAGAGAATTCCACAACTTCCTGTAGGAGGTGGTGAAGACTCTGTGCCCTCTCCTCTAAACGCACTCTCTCGCCGCCGACGTCTTACAATTTTACTCGATGAACCAACTAGGAAAAACGAACCAATGCTGGGGTGATCGTGAATCTGATGAGATTGAGTGCGTCGACTAAAGAATTTGTGAATTCTGCCAAGTCATCCCAGATAGAAATGGTGAGAGCTGCCGGCGGAACACTAGACGCTGCTTCCATTTTGGCCAGCGTTGTCGGGTCGACACCAAGAAGTGAAATAGAACGCACGTTTGATGTCAATCTGAAGTTCATTCTACCTCAAAAAATGATTGAAATCAAACTTGGCAGTTGCCTTCTTGACGCCATCTCGGAACCGATCAGCGACCATCTTGTTGAGTCTCGCGACGATCAACGGTCGAAAGTCGACTCCCATACGGCTGATCGAGGCTGACATGGACATAAGCTTCGTCCATACTTGAGCCATGTCGACTGTGTGCCTGTTAAACGGAACATGTGATACTTCACTGTAGGAAATCTCACTTGACATCGGCCGCTTGAATCGTCTGAAGTAGTTGCTTGACGTTCGTCACTGCCCATTGACTCAATACAGACGAGGGTGGCATGATCGGCCAAGACTTCCATCCTGTTTTGATATCTGTCTGAAAATGTTGTTTATCAATGGAAAAAATAGTTTTCAACAAATCACACAATATATCGAAGACACAGAGTGTATCGATGGCAGTCCCAGATAAGAAGTATCTTTGGAATCTATCTTTAAAGTTGGAACGAGTTCAGAATAATGCATTTTTCTTTCCAAAAATAGCCGATTTTCGTTATTATACGGATAAAATGTCATAATAGAAGTAGCCCTCATTAGTGAGTGCATCAGTGAAAAGGCTAACCCCCAAAAATACTCACATCTTTTCTGATAAACTCATTCTCTTGAAAGACGGCCTGATAGAGAACCAGTGTTTCGTACATGACATTCTTGTAGATCTCAATAGCACGTAGCACGTAGTCATCTGAGCCCTGGAAATGATGACATTTTCATGATTACAAAACAACATTCGCGCCGTTCGATTGTCCCTTATCAAATCAACAAACGTGTGCCGATTCAACTTTTTGAACCATCTAGATTCAGATGAAACTCGGAGACGTCATTCCAGACTTTAAGGCTGAAACTGACCGTGGTGTCTTTGACAGCTTCTACAACTGGGTTGGAGAAGGAAAGTGAGTTTGGCTCATTTATGCAATAGTAATAGAGAAGCCTTCAGATGGTCTATGATCTTCTCGCACCCTGCCGATTTCACGCCTGTTTGTACGACTGAATTGGCAAGATTGAGCATTCTCGCTCCGGAGGTAAACTTCTATCACTGATTTTTAACCGGTTAAAATTTGAAATTACCATCAGTTTTTCATCGATTGAACACACTGCGCTAAGCACAGTAGAAAAGTGTCGGATCAAGCAGCGAGGGGAGGCGACCAATAAACAGCGAGCACAAACCCCGCCCCTTCGTAAATCCTGCACCGCTGTAGATCAAATTACAGTTACTGTAGTTAAAAAAAAAACTTTTTTCTCTGACGTTTTTTTCAAAATTCATGATAAACAGCTGGCAAATTGTAAAAGGCACCCTGGCGGACCGGCACCTCGGCACCATCTAGTCTGCCATGATGGGAGTGGTGCCGCGAACAGTGGTGCCACTTTTTGCGATTTGGCACCACTGTTCGGTGAGAGTGGTGCCGTGGTGCCAAACTGAAAAAGGCACCACTGCGTCCTCTGCACTAGGCATGGGCATATTGCCAAATTTTTTTTTCGAAATTTGAAATTTTTTGTGAAGTTGATTCAGAATCTGACATTCGATTCTGACGTCATTGTCAAAAACATCGTCGGTGACGTTGTCAAAATTTTTTCTTGAAAATCGAATAGTGATTTCAATTTAGAATCTGAAATTTGAATGTCAGATTCTCAAAAGAATCGGATTTCAGATTCTGAATTGAATTCAGAAAAAAAAATTTTTTTTCGACGACGTCACCGACGATGTAGTCGACAACGACGTCAGAATCGAATTTCAGATTCTGAATCGAATTCACAAAAAAATTTCGAGTTTCAAAAAAAAATTTGGCAATATGCCCATGCCTAGTGCAGAGGACGCAGTGGTGCAGAGGACGCAGTGGTGCCGGTCCGCCGGGGTGCCTTTTTCAGTTTGGCACCACGGCACCACTATCACCGAACAGTGGTGCCAAATCGCAAAAAGTGGCACCACTGTTCGCGGCACCACTCCCATCATGGCAGACTAGATGGTGCCGAGGTGCCGGTCCGCCAGGGTGCCTTTTACAATTTGCCTAAACAGCTAGTTACGAAGGAAAGTTACACGATTTGCAATTTTTCAACAGCGAAACAAATTCGCTTGTTAAGATGAGAAAAATAGGACAAAAGATTGAAAAAAATATTGATGTGCGAACGCGCCCTAAAGCGAATTTTCGTTCAATATAAGTTGCGTGCAACGCGTCTAATCGATGTCGATCACTTTTAGCTCGGTGTGTTGAACATTGAAAATTATGTGTCTAGTGAAAAGTTGGATTGTTTTTTGAAAAATTTGACTATGTGAAGCATGAGGCTCTACCCGTGGAAGTAAGAAAAATGTGATCTGTAAAATGGACGAAAGTTGGAGTATTTTCGAGATAAAAAACAACTCAGTATGTAAACATTGATTTCAGTTTGAGAGAAGAAACGTTAGAATCATTGCGATCAGCATCGACTCGGCCGAGACTCATCGTGCCTGGGCAGCCGACATCAACAGTTTCGCGGCATGCAGCAAGCGTGGGAATATGAACGAACTTCCGTACGAGATAATCGCCGACACTGACAGATCGATCTGCACAGAGTTGGGAATGATCGACCCAGATGAGGTCAACTGTGCAGGCGTCGCGTTGTCAGCGCGTGCGGTTCTTTTGATTGGACCGGATCATCGACTGAAGTCGAAGATTCTCTACCCGGCAACCTGTGGACGCAGCTTCGAGTTGGTTTTTTTCTCTGTGTTTGATAAAAATAACTTCAAATCTATTCCCACGCGCGGTACCGGTTCTTCTAATACACTAAAAAAGAAAAAAAAGTTATGGTTTAAGAACTTAATGTTAAGTTATTCATGTTTCCACCAAATCTGATGAGAGGAAATTTTTTTTTCGAAATTTGAAATTTTTTGTGAATTTGATTCAGAATCTGACATTCGATTCTGACGTCATTGTCGACGACAGCGTCGGTGACGTTGTCAAAAAAAATTTTTTTTGAAAATCGAATTTTTTTGATTTCAATTTAGAATCTGAAATTTGAATGTCAGATTCTCAAAAGAATCGAATTTCAGGTTCAGAATTGAATTCAAAAAAAATTTTTTTCGACGACGTTACCGACGATGAAGTCGACGACGACTTCAAAATCGAATTCACAAAAAATTACGAATTTCAAAAAAAAATTGGCAATATGTCCATGCCTAGTGCCGAGGACGCAGTGGTGCCGAGGTGCCGGTCCGCCGGGGTGCCTTTTTCAGTTTGGCACCACGGCACCACTCTCACCGAACAGTGGTGCCAAATCGCAAAAAGTGGCACCACTGTTCGCGGCACCACTCCCATCATGGCAGACTTGATGGTGCCGAGGTGCCGGTCCGCCAGAGCGCCAGTTTACATTTTGCCTAATTTTCGAAACCAGCCCTGGTGCACACTGCGCTAAGCGCAGTAGAAAAGTGTCGGATCAAGCAGCGAGGGGAGGCGACCAATAAGCAGCGAGCACAAACCCCGCCCCTTCGTAAACCCTGCACCGCTGTAGATCAAATTACAGTTACTGTAGTTAAGAAAACTTCTCTGACATTTTTTTTCCAAAATTCATGATAAAAAGCTAGTTACGAAGGAAAGTTACATGATTCACTATAGTGAAAAGTGAAGAAATGAATTTTCAGTGAAATCCTACGAATGGTTGATGGTGTGCAATTGGGAGCTCGCCTCCCCGTCGCCACCCCAGTTGACTGGCAACCAGGAGCACCGGTGATTGCTCAGCCCAACCTCAGCACCCGTGACGTAATCGAGCAGCTCTGCAAGGGAGACGAAGACAAGTGCACAGTAGTCCAGTTCCCGAGTGGAAAGGAGTACATGCGATTCGTCGACCCATCAACACTCCAGTAACCTTTGTTACAGTACCTCGCTATCACTATCCCTGGTGAATTTACATACTCTTACTTTGTCACGTGTTACGACATGCACAATGAATGAATTTGTTGAATACGAGAAAATTTACCGAAATCTCAATCAAAAGCTTGTCCAAGTACTGCGATCTGTGTTGTAGGATCGCGATTCGGAGCTGATTCGCGCTAAGATGAGGCATTTTCCGGACGTTGTTAACAACCTGGAAATGGATGTTATGAGAACTCAGAACAGGGCGAGAACCTTTATCGCCTCAGCAAGATCCAAAGGCCAAGCAAACTTATTGAAGAGTTCCTCTAGAAGATACAGACGTGCTTCGACTAGCTTGTCGGCAACTCTCTGGAACAACATCTGTAATAGTTAGCAGAAGTGCAAACTGACTTTTATGCTTGGATTTTTGATAAGCTGTGGCTGGTTTTGCAATTGAACTCCGTAATTTGTGAGCGAGTACGCAAGGTCATAGTAGCCAGCTCTGATGCAGACGTCCATCCTCTGAATTTTTCCTTGAAATAGATTTTTGAGACGGACAAACCGCTGGAAGCCCGAGCAGTTCCCAAAGCGGGTTGCTCTTGTCGAGAGCTCTATTAGATAGAGCCATTTCTTGAGAGCATTTCTTAGCTTCGGTTCGGAACTCTTTGAAAGCATCCGTTAGTCCTTCTACATCTTTCGTCAAATCAACCGTACTGTCCTTGAGCTCTCCGAACTGAAAGTGCAGCTTTAATTTTGTTCGAGTTAAGTCAAACTCACAACTTTCGAGCAGTGATGAGTTGCACGACCGGCGTCAGCATAAGTTCCATAGTTGTTGAAAGCCATATCACTGATTTGAGCATCAATGGCGCTCAGCTCACTTGCCAGCAGAGCTTTTTCCTGTTCTGAAAACCAAACTCCGTTTTAAATGGTCAGTAAAGTTTAAAATAAAACTCACTGATTTGTTCGAGGCCCATGTTTCGAATCTCATTCTCAATTTGAAGTTCGATTTCCCGATTCATTCCTTAAAACTAAGAATAAAATTAAATTAAAGAAAATAAAAATTACGTGGCAAAATACGGGGAGAACGTTGTTTCAGATAACACTGCCTGTTCAAATTTTATTTTATTTTTTTTTGAAATCTTTCTTTATGTTCCTTTTATCTCCTCATTGTGTCCTGTTAACTAGTGTGGTTTATTTTATATGCAAGGAACTGTATATCAGATGCTGCTAGACAATGTTCTACCACCATCGGAATCGGCGAAGTTTGTTCTAGAAAATGGAAACCTTGTGAAAATCAATAAAAACGGCGTTCATGAATATTCGAAGAAGGTATTTTCCTATTTTTCATGAATGATGATCTAATTTCAGATTCTTGAAGCGGTTCGAGATGGTTCCATCGAGGTTTCCGCTTTCACAGCCCACAGTCTCCATCCGAAAACCGCGGATGCTGAAGCTTTACAATGGTAAATTTATCGTTATATGATGAGACGGGAAAAATTCCCAGGGTTCTTCTAGCCGACACTATAAACTTTTCGTTCTGGCCAGATGAGGGAAAGAAGTATGACGTTACCTACAATGGCACTTCTTATACCGGTTATTTTGCTGGTTGTGCTGCTATAAACAAGGTTAAAAATTCTGATAGATCTCATGTTTGGGTACTTCTTCAGGCGATTGATGCCAGTATCCCAATGCTCAGTGCGGACTGGATGTCAAAGGCATCGTTGAGTGAAATTGACAAAATTTTCAAGTCAGACTCAGGATCTTCTATTCCACTGGTCGAGGAACGCGTGAAAGCTATAAACGAATCGGGGCGTGTACTTCTTGAAGTTTTTCAGTGTCAGATCGCTTGCAATTTTTGAATTCAGAAGTTCGATGGACAGTTCATCAACGTAGTCAAGGCAGCGAATGGCTCCGCGCAGAAGTTGCTCGAACTGATTGTTGAGAATTTCATATCTTTCCGTGATTTTGCTACTTTCAATGGGACTCGAGGTATGTTTCATTCGGTTAGAAGTTACAGGGTGAACCTTAATTATTGGTCGGTTGTAAAACCGCTGACACGTGGCGCAGAATTCATAAAATGTCTTCAAATTTTCACATTTTGACTATCAACAATATGGAAGTTCTGCAGGATGCGGTAAATTTAAGATTTCGTAACATATTTTTCTTGACAGCTTTCACTAGGGCTGGAGTTAGAACTGTGACGGAAAACCCACTCAAAGGTTTTACACGAAGTGTGTCTAGCGTTTTAAACAGTTCCGATCTCTAGAAAAAATTAATATAGAGTTAATTGAGTGGCACCAAAAAATTAACTCTGAATGTACTCCGGAATTAACTCTGAATGTACTTCGGAATTAACTTCATATAAAGTTGAACGATAACAGAGGTCATAAAAAGAGAAAAGCAACTGAAACTAATTCTAGTAACTTTTGAAAATCATCTCCGGGTCTCTACTATTTCGGTATCCTACTTCCAGGTGTTCGCAAAAAAAGTTAATTCCGAAGTACATTCAGAGTTAATTTTTTGGTGCCTCAATTAACTCTATATTAGTTTTTTTTCTAGAGGATGTTTCCCGGACAAGGCATCGAGGAACGTCGAGCTCTTAAAAAATCTGGTGCTTTCCCTTCTTCGACTATTTGAAAAGTGAAGTGCTATATGATTATGGTGTCACTACTCTTGTTAAAGTGAAAATAACAAAAATAAATTTCGAGGATATTTTCCTAAAGGTTCACTGGAAATAGTGAAAATGAAAAAGTTATATTTTGCCTACTACCCGGCCTCAGTGTCTTGGTGTAGAAATTTATCTTTGAAGGAGCAGAAAAGTATAAAAGGCAGTCTTTCCTCTCCTCTACTCTCATACCTTATGAAACCAGTGTCCTTATGATATTTTCCCATCTTCTTTCTCTTCCCACAGTATTATCAGTCATCTTCTCCCTTCTATCAACCAGATAGATCCTCCTTTGCTACTGATTTTTTTAAAAATTTCTTTATGTTTACCATTCTCTATTTTTCCGCCTTACGGAATAAAACATTATTACACGCAAAGTGATCGACCAATATTTATGGTTCACCCTGTATACGAATAGACAGAAGCAAATGTTTAGTCGATGTTTTTAGTCTCCTTCCTGAAGCGTGCTCAGATCCTTGTTGCCGATGTCTATGGAGCTCTGGAAGGTAAAGACGAGATAGGGAATTTTGAGGATATTGGGTATTTTTGAAGTTATTTCATGACGGAATCTTCGTTCAGCATACTAACCATGTTCGCCGACTATCGTGTTCCACAAGCACTTGCATATGTGGGAGTTCTTGAATACAGTCAGGAGCTTCTTGACAAGCTTGGTGAAGGAAAACGACTGGAGAATGGGAGCTCGGAGGAAGTACAGCTAAGAGCTGCGTCCATTGCAGCTTGCGATGTGAGTTCATTGTACATTATACGTCGTTCTGTGTCTCTCTGATCTAACTCTGGAATCTATTGAAGAATCTGGATGAATTTTTCCAGAAACGTTGTGGTTTAGTGTCATTAACAACTTTTGTTCTTGAAGTTTTCATGATTCTCTAAATTTGTCGAATTATTTCAGAAAAAGTCGCGTTTGCTATTAGTTCTTTACACAGTGTAATTTTTGAAAAATTGAATCCTTCGATAAAAATTTTAGATCTTCGTTTACCATTTAACAACGGCCCTATGTGTTAAATTTTGAAATGCCATTTTTTGAATTAAAATATCTCGCTTGAAACAAAAAACGCGCAAAAATGTTCTACATGAAAAATTCATTATTCAACCTGCTTAACACATCTGGAGAGAAGCCAACTCTCAGGCAACTAAATACAACCGTTTCCGGTGGTATTTTCTCTTTCCGGCCGTTTCCGGTGTTTTCCGACCGTTTCCGATGATTTCCGGCCGTTTTCTAAAAACGGCCGTAATTCATCGGAAACGACCGGATTTTACTCTCAAGCAAAACCCGCCCGTTTCCGGTCTCGGAAACGACCGGATTACACCGGAAACGACAGTTTTCCAAGGAGTAAGGCAAGCCAAAGCTAAAGAAGGAAGGAAAGTGGCGCACTAAAGTGAAGAGCGGCTCCGACTCTTCGCGGGTTTCGCCGATCTCACGATTTCAGGCTTTTTTTGAGCTTTTTCGATCTGTAAAAAAGCATAATGGTTTATAATTTGATAAAAATGACTTTGAATCATCTTACAAACCGATTGATAGCTTTCTAGTGACAGAAAATATTCAATTTGAGTTTAAAACTTATGTTTTCTCTGTTCATACTTACATTTTGAGAAGTTTCCTTAGCTCCATGAGATAGAGAATGATAAAAAACCCCAGTGGAGTTATCAAAAACTTCTCAAACTTCACAGGAGTCGCGAAACACGTTTGTGCGGCGAAACCCGCGGATGGTCCGCGCGTGGATGGATGTATAAAGCGCGTGCATTTCATTTGGCAAGCTGGCTATCCCAAGAAGAAATGTGATGAGCGAAAGCGATATTCGGATCAAAGGGTTGTAGATCCCACGATTTTTGTTCTGGCCTTCCGGTGGCGTCTCCGGTGACCTTCTCCCAACGTAGGGGAGGTCACAACTCTTTTGCTTTTATATCGTTTCCGAGAATTTCCTATCGTTTCCGAGAATTTCCTATCGTTTCCGAGAATTTCCTATCGTTTCCGAGAATTTCCTATCGTTTCCGAGAATTTCCTACCGTTTCCGGTGTTTTCCGACCGTTTCCAGTGATTTCCGACCGTTTCCGATGATTTCCGACCGTTTCCGAGAAAAACGGTCGTTCCCGGTGATTTCCGACCGTTTCTGGTGTTTTCCACGCCGTTTCCTGCCGTTTTTTTCCGGGAAAACTCCGGAAACGGGGCGGAAATCACCGGAAACGGTTGTATTCAGTTGCCTGAGCTCAGATTGGATCCAATCACATCTAGTTTGGGAAAATTGGAATCCAATCTGATCTTTTCTGGATTCAATCAGAGTTGACTTCTCTGAGTAGATCTCAACTCTGGATGTCAATAACGTTCAAGGTAAACTCCTTTTTAGATAGAAAACAGTTGATATACCCATTTGTGTCTTGACCATTAGTTTCTGAGCGTAGCTTTAAAAAGTTTGGTTTGTGAACTCAATGAAAGTATTTAGGGAATCTATATGAAAACTTATTGAAAATTAATTTTCAGCAAATCGTCGAAGAAATAAACCGTCTTCGACAAACTGACGACCAATTCGCCGGGCTACGTGCAGTTCCAGCGATGGAAGTCGACGTCTTCACCTGGGTCCTCAGAAGACAACATGCTGAAGAGGTCGAAAAGAAGGTTCCCTTCCACAGAACCAGATGTATTTACTATTGATTTCACCCTAGAATTTTCCATAGTTTCAGAAGTAGAAATTCCTTTTGCTGAACATTCCAATTATCTTGTCGTCCCAACGTGTCACCTCTATTGTGCAATAACCTGTGATATCCTTAACTTTGTGATAAATTTCATCTCATTCAGTTGTTTCTTCTTGATGTTGGTTCCAACCATTGAATATCTTAATTTCAGTTTTCACACATTTTTCTCATATGATCTTTCAGGATGTTCAAGAAGTTTGATGAGAAGGAGGATGTTTCTGGAGCTACCCAGTTGAAGTCGAGCATTCAGGTGATTTTTTGTTTGATCTCTCTCCCTCTCTCTCTCCCCCTCTCTCTTTCTCTCTCTCTCTCTCTCTCTTTCCTCTCTCTCTCTTCCCTCTCTCTCTCTTCCTCTTTCTTACAGTCATACTTCTTTCCAGAAAGGAATCAGAAGGAAGTTGATCGAGTGCTACCCACACATTGAGCCACATCTGGAGGATATTCTTCCAAAAAAGGTACAATTCACACTCTTGATAGTTTTAATAACACGATGGCTTTATTCACATAAGCTTCGTGACGACCAGCGAAAGCCGCTTCGAGCACAAAATAGCGAGTTCAGATGAATTAGTTTCCGATTGCAGGAGAACTTCAAGCTCATCAAGTGCAGAGACCATGTTGAACTTCTCGCCGACCACACTGGCGTCGTCAGATTTGTCAAGACGAGAAACACAGAATTCGTGCCGACTCTCAGAACCCTTCACAAATACCCGTTCATTCTTCCACTGCAACAGGTTTTTTTCGGTTTTGCCAACTTTCTGTATACGTTGTTTGAAATGATCTCGCTCAACGCTGAACATGACAAGAGATCGATCTCACTCCCAGTCGCGTGTATGATGTGAGTACAACGAGCTCACCATTCTCTAAAATACTGGACTTATATGAAGAGTTTTCCGATTTGTTGAAAACAAGACAATTTTTTAAATGTGAAAAGTTACAGTCCATAATCCACCACTCAAAATGTCGAGCCAAATATGGCTCCCAAAAAACCAAACTTTGAAAATACTGTCGAAAAGTTTCTTTGTCACACACTTTCATAAGATACAAGCAGGTAGTTCTCGCTACGCTCAGGGCCCTTTTCTCTTTTTTTGCATAAGATATATGAGACGTTTCACGAGAGATTCAACCAAAAAGTGCGCTAGGCTCCTGATGAACCGATTGAGTTGAAATTTGGTGAACAATTAGATTTGAGAACGCTGAATTCAAATATATAGGTTTTGTTTCATTTGGTCCTGCCAGAGTCTTGCAGTACTGTCCCAAACTTCGCACTTTTTGGAGTTTAGACGTTCATAACTTCCTGGAAAAGTGTTTTCATTCCAACATACTTTGGAAACTTGAAGAGTTAACTATGAAAAATCGATCAACGTGAAAAAAATTTCAGATTATTGATTGATTTTTACGTCACAGAGTTTTGTCAATAACTTTTTTCATCGACGAGCGAGCACCGTAATTTTTTGTCAGGTGAACGCGAATGAAAAATACGCTTTGATTGATGTACAAAAGTCAAAAATAAATTTTTATCAGCGGTATGTTATGGACCATTGAAAAATAATTTTTCCAGAACTACCCTTCAAAATGGTTTTTTAGACTTTTTCAATGACTGGATCGTGATTGTACCTCAAAAAACACCATAGTACAAAAATTTGCACGAAAAGTCTGAACATTTCTCAGGATACGGTACTCACTTTTTTCAGTTTTCTGCATGTTTGAGCACATGTATCTCAGTAATCATAAAACCTTTTAATCTTTTCTTTGAACTCAAAAACATCAATCGATCTAGATCTTCAGTTTGAGAGTAATCTCAATGTATCCCGTTCAAAATCAGCAAAGTTATCACAATTCAAAAAAACCCTACATAAAATTCATATTCACATCATTATTGACTGTCTGAAACAATTACTTTAAGTTTGTTTCATGGGGTTTTATTTGTTCACTTGATTTATTGAAAAAAATAGCTTGTTCGAGAAAAAAACACTCATTTTCATAGTGAAAACTTGATTTTTGTGAAAAATGAACAATTGCAGAGTTACAATACAACCTAGAACATCGAAACTACCACCAATCGACGTGAAATAATTTTCTGATCCGATTTAACACAGAAATCTTAAAATTTGGTCCAATATTAACAAAAATACACACATTTTAAAGAAAATGGACCGGAAAAAAAGAAGTGAAAACAACAAGAGCGCACCTACAGTAACTGCCTTCCTCCTCTATTTTATTCTATCTGTTGAGTTTTTCGACGTTTTGCTGCGTATTTTCGTTGATATTGGACCAAATTTTAAGATTTTTGTGTTTAATCGGATCAGAAAACTATTTCACGTCGATTGATGGTAGTTTCGACGTTTTAGGTTGTATTCTAACTCTGCAACCGTCCATTTTTCACAAAAATCAAGTTTTCACTATCAAAATGACTGTTTTTCTCTCAAATAAGCTACTTTCTTCAACAAATCGAATAAACAAGTGAAACCCCATGAAAAAACCTGCAACAATTGTTTCAGACAGTCAATAATGATGTGAATATGGATTTTATGTAGGGTTGATTTGAATTGTGACAACTTTGCTGCTTTTAAACGGGATACATTGAAATTACTTCCAAACTGAAGATCTAGATCGATTGATGTTTTTGAGTTTTAAAAAAAGTTAAAAGGTTCTATGATTACTGAGATACATGTGCTCACTGAGATACATGTGCTCAAACATGCAGAAAACTGAAAAAAGTGAGTACCGTATCCTGAGAACTGTTCAGACTTTCCGTGCAAATTTTTGTACTAGGGTGTTTTTAAGGTACAATTACGATCCAGTTATTGAAAAAGTCTAAAAAACCATTTTGAAGGGTAGTTCTGGAAAAATTATTTTTCAATGGTCCATAACATACCGCTGATAAAAATTTATTTTTGACTTTTGTACATCAATCAAAGCGTATTTTTTATCCGCATTCACCTGACAAAAAATAACGGTGCTCGCTCGTCGATGAAAAAAGTTATTGACAAAACTCTGTGACGTAAAAATCAATCGATAATCTGAAATTTTTTTCACATTGATTGATTTTTCATAGTCAACTCTTCAAGTTTCCAAAGTATGTTGGAATAAAAACACTTTTCCAGGAAGTTATGAACGTCTAAACTCCAAAAAGTGCGAAGTTTGGGACAGTACTGCAAGACTCTGGCAGGACCAAATGAAACAAAACCAACATATTTGAATTCAGCGCTCTCAAATCTACTTGTTCACCAAGTTTCAACTCAATCGGTTCATCAGGAGCCTAGCGCACTTTTTGGTCGATTTTGGTCGTTTCTCTCGTAAAACGTCTCATATAACAAGCTTCAAGATTATGAACATTAGAAGGAGATGGGAGATTTCACTCCAGATCTGAAGGGTCAACAGTTTCCATGAGTACGAAAAGCTTCGGAAATCAAATCTAATGAGAGATAGACACAAGTAAATACTGCAACTGTGAGTTTCGGTTGATCTCCAAGTTTATGCAAAAAGTTCACAACTTCAGTGTATCGTGGTGTCAATTACATGTAAGAACTTCACTCATTTATAGGTAGACAAAGGCGCAATTAAGTTCATCCTGAACGGATCCGCTATCATGTGTCCAGGACTGACATCTCCAGGAGCCAAAATGACTGCTGGTGTGCCGAAAGGAGCTGTCGTCGCTGTCATGGCTGAGGTATTGTTCTGAAAAAATGATATTAAAACTTTTTAAGCTCTCATAAATACCACACTGCGGCAAACGCAGTTGAAAAGTGTAAGCAAAGAAAATTGATGGAGTAGATCAAATTTCAGTTACTGTAGTTCAAAAATTTTACTTTTTCTCTGTTTTTCGTCCCAGACTCACAAATCGTAAGGGAAAAGTGTTTGATGTAGGTAAAACTATCGTTGGGAACAGTTCGCAACGTTCATTATGTCAAGTGAAACATTTATCAAAGTACAAACACTTTCGAAAATGAAAGCGGAGGTCGGCGAAGCGGTTGCGAAGCGGTCATATTGTCTTTTGCCTTTGCCGAGGTGTGTATTATTAACAAAATTTATAAAATGATCAAAAACTGCTCAACTTCAATTTTATATTTTTCATATCCTCGCAAGCTTCCGAAAAGTAAAAATGAAATTTAAATGTGCTTTTTTCTAGGGAAAACAGCACGCTTTCGCAATTGGACAGATGTTGATGAGCAGTGAAGAGGTTTTGTCAGTCAACAAAGGTGATTTTTTGTTTTTTTTGAATCAAAATGTTTAAGTTTCATACATTTTCGAAGTTTTCTAAGCTTAATTTTTCGAATTGTTCGAGTTTTTTAAAAATAAAATTCAAAAAAAGAAAATTTATAACATTTTATCGTCCTGCATTCCGGTTTTTTTCAAACTTTAATAACTTTGCTCAGAACAGCCCAATTACCTTGTTCTTAGGTTTAGGTTGAACCTTAAGCTAGCCCCAACCTAACCTAAGCCTAAAAAAGAGGTGTTTCATAGTAACCCACATCACGTTTTTTACGTTTGAAAAAAACGGGATGCAACGGGATGCGTTCTACTAAATGCCGGAAAAAATACAGAAAATATAGATGAGTTTAGGTTATGGTGTGGAGAACATACACTATCTGAACGATGGCTTGTGGCATCTCGGTGAAAAGCCCTTGAACTAGGAACCCCGGTATGGTTAATCGTCTTTTTTCACATCTTGTTGATTCTTTTATTTTATTTCGTTTTCAAAAACAGTTTATAATTTCATATTTATTGCATTCCATGAGTGGGGTTATGTATTGTACACGTAATGTTTCAAAGTGAATGAATTTTACAAATCGTAGAGGTCGTCGCTTGATTGGCCGTTGTTCGATTGCTGTCCACGACCACTCTGGCTGCTTCCGTATCCGTTGGGTCCTCCCATGAAGAAAGAGCGTCCTTGGCCTCCCTGTCGTCCACCGAAGCCTCCCTGCTGTCCTCCGAAGTCTCCTTGTGGGCCACCGAAGCCTCCCTGTTGTCCTCCGAAGCCTCCCTGCTGTCCTCCGAAGCCTCCCTGCTGTCCTCCGAAGCCTCCTTGTGGGCCACCGAAGCCTCCCTGCTGTCCTCCGAAGCCTCCTTGTGGGCCACCAAATCCTGGGTTCATCATTTGTTGTCCACCGAAGCCTCCACGGCCTCCTTGTTGTCCACCGAAACCTCCACGGCCTCCCTGCTGTCCACCGAAGCCTCCTTGTGGTCCTCCTTGGCCTCCCTGTCGTCCACCGAAGCTTCCTGGTCCTCCTTGTGGTCCACCGAAGCCTCCACGGCCTCCTTGCTGTCCACCGAAGCCTCCTTGTGGTCCTCCTTGTGGTCCTCCCTGTGGTCCTCCTTGGCCTCCCTGCTGTCCACCGAAGCTTCCTGGTCCTTGTGGTCCACCGAATCCACCTTGTTGACCATCTCTCTGTCCACCACGACCGCCCTTTCCACCACGACGTCCACCTTGCTGTTGCTGGCCGGAAGGATCCTGTTGTCTGAGCATACCGAAGCCAATGTCTTCTTCAGAAGAAGACGAGCTGTCTGGTCCTCCTGGTCCTCCTGGTCCACCTGGTCCTCCTGGTCCACCTGGTCCACCTGGTCCTCCTGGTCCACGTCTTCCACCACGACCACCTGGTCCTCCGGGGCCACGTCTTCCTCCACGGCCTGCTGGTCCTCCTGGTCCACCAGGTCCACCGCGACCTCCAGGTCCACCACGTTGGCTAGTCAGACGAAGAGCGAACTGGAGAAGTGAAACCTCCTGAATGCCTTATTGCTGTTTTGCACGAAAAACAATGGCCAACCTTTGGATAAGTTTGACTGATATTGAACAGATTCATCTTGATTTCTTGTCTTGTCTGGGTCTCGTTGCTCAGGACAGTCTCGATAATGTCGAGAACGTTAGTCACGTTGGTCAGCAATTGAGTGATGTTACCCTCAGCGTTGGCGATCATCTGCTTCTTCTTGGTCTGCAGGGCTTGGACTGCTTCCTGAAATGGCTTGCTCAGTCCCATTCAGATGTCAGTGAACTCACAGTGGCGTTGTTTTCACTGGCCCACTCGGAGATCTGCTCGTTCTGCTCTGAGATGGTCAGAGAGTCGTTCTTCAGGATCTTCCAGAAGTCGTTCCTGGCGTCCTTGGAGACGTTCTGGAGGAATGGCATGTCTGGGAGTCCGCCGCGTCCTCCTGGGCCACCACGGCCACCACGGCCTCCTGGGCCGCCTGGGCCACCAGGGCCACCACGACCACCCATCTGGTTAAGACCAAACTGTCCAGAGGACAAGCCGATAACGGCAGCGACGATGAGGAGTTTGATCATTCTGGAAAAGAAAGAGAATAAGTATTCATTTGTGAGGAAACTGTATGAAGTCTTCTAAAAATGAGTTGAGATCTTTCGGAACCTGTCAACTGAACGTGAAAGTTCGAAGAAAAGGAGGCTGATGACAGTCAAGTCCACTGCGCGTGTTTATATAGTGAGCCGACGTCAACCTTTACTCCTCCCCAAACCGTTTTTTTTCTGTCGAAACGAGCTGGTACGTTTGTTGTGTGTAACCGAAGGGCAGACAAGCTGACCAAACCGAGACTGGGTGTTTTCTGAAGGCGACCTCACAGGTGAATCAACATCTAGGAGCTGATGACACCCTGGGGATATTATTGTGTTGACATTTTAATTGTACGATTGGCGAGAGATGATCAAGAGCGTTTGATGAGAACTGCACTCCGAACTAAAGGTGATCCTTATCGATTAGACGCGCAAATTATATTGAACGAAAAATCGCTTTAGGGCGCGTTCACACATCAATATTTCTTTCATCCCTTTCTCCTATTTTTCTCAAGTTGACAAGCGAATTTGTTTCGACGATTGCTATTGAAAAATTGCAAATTATGTAACTTTCCTTCGTAACTAGCTGTTTATCATGAATTTTGAAAAAAAAACGTCAGAGAAAAAAAGTTTTTTAACTACAGTAACTGTAATTTGATCTACCGGAGTGCAGGATTTACGAAGGGGCGGGGTTTTTGCTTGCTGCTTATTGGCCTGCGCCTCCCCCTATAGCTCTTCTGAAGCAAGAAAATAAGATTTGTGGCACGAAATGAGGAAACGGCCAAACTTTTCATGAGACGAATATTTTTTTGGTTATTTGAGACGGACGCAATAAAAAGACTGAACGATCACGTTTTGTCACTGATAGATCCGATTCAAATGATTTTATCTCCACACGATCTCTTCCGGAGCAAGAGCATAAGATCCGTAGTAGATAATTTAGTTCTTTGTCAACTTGAGTTAGTTCTAAACGTCGCCTTTAGGGAAAATACAAGGAAGTTCAAGAACACCTCTTCTTTTGTTTATTCGACCTCGCACTGTTCGTACCTGATCTGTGGAACTCACAAGTTACTTACCACTGTTCGCACAGAGCGAAGGGAAATAAAAGAGGCTGGCGTCGGCAAGTGCGTGCGTAGTGCAAACACATTTCGCGCGCATTACTTGACGACGCAAACCTTTTATTTATCATCTTTTTTCCATTTCTCTTCAAAATACTCTTCGCTCTGATAATTATGTTTCATTGCTTATGTATAATCATTGTATTATCATTTTCTCATTATTTCCTCTGAATAAAGGTTTAATTACCCTAGTTTGAGGTCTATCAAGCAAGGGGAGAACAGAGCATTCAACTACCGTGGACACCATCGTTTTATGGTGCATCAAGGATTGGATCAAGGCATCAGAAGACCCGCGTGGCAGCAAGACACAGAAAAGTGAGCTTTGAAAGTACAAGATCAAAGTTTCCCTTTTTGACAAAACAAATTTTTACGGAACCAAAACCAAGAGCAATCAAGCTCTAATTTCTATCGTTTTTCACCCAAGTTTCTCAGTAGACAAAAAGAGTCGGCGTCTCCACGCAACATCGTCAAATCATTTACGGTGTTGTTTCCACACACAGTGGAGACTTCGACAGAAAACCAGTAGGAGGTGCACCAACACCTCACTCAATACTCCATTCCCACTTATCAGAACTCAACAAATCATTGTTGCAAGTTCGACCCAGACTCAATTCAAGTCACTAGAGCACAACATCCAGTTGTCAGCTCAAAACACAGTCCATTCACTTAGTTAGTAGAGTACAACATCCAGTTGTCAGCTCGAACACAGTCCATTCACTTAGTTAGTAGAGCACAACATCCAGTTGTCAGCTCAAACACAGTCCATTCACTTAGTTAGTAGAGTACAACATCCAGTTGTCAGCTCGAACACAGTCCATTCACTTAGTTAGTAGAGCACAACATCCAGTTGTCAGCTCAAACACAGTCCATTCACTTAGTTAGTAGAGTACAACATCCAGTTGTCAGCTCGAACACACAGTCAATTCACCCATCATGGCTCACGATCAGCCAACAATGGGAAGAGTCAAGACAGACTCACAAGACAACCCAGACGTTGAGGGCACGGAAAATCTCGGACCTCGTCTGAAAAATCAGCTGGTGTACGCCAAAAGAACACTGACCAGAGAAGTCAACCAGCTACAGCAGTTCATCAGCAGGTGGCTCAAGGAAGTCAACAACGAGGAGAAACTCCGAAAAGCAGACGAGAGAAAGAGCCGACCTGCCGAGTACTGGGACACAGTAGTAAGGTTGTGCGACGCCAGAGAAGAAGACACGAGACAGCAATTGTCGAGACTGGACAATGCACTGTTGAGTGTTCGCCACCACCTAACAGACGAAGAAGAAAGACGAGAAACTGATGACGTCAATGCTAGAATCGACACGGCTGTGACAAAGATGTCAATGCTGACGGAACTTCGCGAGGCAGCAGAAGAGTACTGCATCAGCAACCAAATCGAACAAATCGTGACCGTAGTCGAAGAAACTAGGGACGTAAGGCACGACCACACCGAGACAAGAACGATGCACGAACATCGCAGACCTCGATACATCCGAGAACCGGAAGTCGATCTACCAAAGTTCAACGGATGTGAAGACAACGACTTTGAACACTTCTGGAAACTGTTTAAGGAAGTGGTCGATGCAGACCCAACAACCACGAACGATGTGAAAATCGCCGTACTCCAGTCGAGACTCGTCGGAGAGGCCAGGAAGAGATTCGCGAACTTGGGATGCGACGGATCCCAATATGAGTACCTCAAAAGTCAACTAGCAGCCAACTACGGGAACAAAGAGGGCAACAAGATCCGACGGCTCGAGAAGAACCTACGAGGACTACGAAGAGAAGCCGATCACTATCGTGCGGAGATCACGCTTCTGCAGCAGACACGGAACCTGATCTACCTGTTGGAACAAGAAGGGGTCGACACGAACAAGAAAGAGTACAAACGAGAAGTACTGAGTAAATTCCAGCCAACCACAATTCGAAGAACGGCTCGGGAGGAAGCTCAACGACGACACGCACCATGGTCAATGGAAGAAATGCTTCAATTCATCGCACTGACTATCGAAGAGATCGAGTATGAAGAAGAGATTTTGAACGAATGTCTAGAAACCGCAGAAAAAGAACAAGCCTACCGATCACGACGAGAGAACAGCCGACAAGAAAGTCGAGTCACCACCCCAGATCGCATGGAAACAACAGCAAACGGCAGAAAAGGATGCACCTTCTGCCAAAGTACAACACACCAACCAGATGATTGTCCGATTATCACAGACTCCGAAGAGAGGAAGGAGAAGCTGAGGGGCGATCATCTTTGCTTCATCTGTCTCGATCCGTCTCATGGATCACGGCAATGCATAGACGCAAATCCATGTAAACATTGTCACACTCGGAGAAGTCACCACTCAAGTATTTGTCGCAGGAGAAATACAAGCTCCGAAGAAGCGACACCCATATTCAACTTCGTGCATGTCAAACCGGCACCAGACGAGGATAGCTTCGAAGAAAGCACCGACAGGCGTCCATACGGTCAAGAAACTAACAGCAACGAGGAAAATCGCCCGAAACTTCTTGAACCAAAGTACCGCTCGGTTATCTGTCAGAAGAAAAAGGAAGGAAGCAGTCGACGATCAAACACTAGAACACCAAACAAAATCGTCCAAACGGAGACAAGCCCACATGTCGGTTTCCAAAAAACCGTCCATGTGAGAAAGAAAGAGTCGAGATCCAGATCAAGGGACAGCCAGTCCAGACAAAAGTCTCCATCTCGAGTTCCAGACTCTCGAAACTACAGTTCTACACACGTCACACCGATCGAGGCACTGGAGAGACTCTTCAGTCAACCCGATCCATACGTCGAAGAACCGCCTGAAGACCTCGGGCAAGGAACCACAACACATCGTCAGCCCGTTTAGAAGGAAGAAAAGTCTACCGTACCACAACCCACCCCCCCCCCAACAAAAAAAACTTACGTATGTTTTCACCCCCCCCCCCCTCCCACATGGTATTAAATTTTTGTTATTCATGTTAACGTCCATGATTATTTAAACTTTGCAAAAAAAAAAACAAAAAACGTCAAAAAAAAAGAAAAAATATATATATAAAAGAGCGAAAACGCCAAAAAAAAAAACGTATAGATTCATCTCCAAAAATAAAGGAAAAGCTCAAACAGTCTACACAAATCAGTAGACCTACATCAACATTGTCCATCGCAGGAGCCAACCTGAGGGGCCCAGGGTTGTCAGAAACAAGATGAAGAAGCGACCAGCGACTGGAGAAGAAATGATCGACGAAGGGTAGTTGTCTACAGTAAACCTCGATGTCAACTCCATCCACCACCAAGACCAAGGCTATGATGTACTAGAAAGAGCGAAACCCAACGAAGGAACTGATAAAGTTGGTAATTCTAGCACGTGCAAGTTCATAAGGTACCCTCAAGGATCAAGAGGAGGTGACAAGCACAAAGCCAAGGGGTCAGAAGATGAAAGCCAGTTCAAGAAGAATGAGAGTCGGTCAAGTCTCTAAGGTATCTGAGACGCTCCATGAAGAACGACACTTTCAACAACCGAGCGACAGCGAGATGGCAACGACGTTTCCAACAGGCAACAGACCATTCGGATATTTCTACAGCACGCTACACTCATCAGTGTCAGACGCCACCAATCTCACGACAACATGTCGTGAGCCCCCATTTGTGAAGGCCCCAGTGTTCGCACAGAGCGAAGGGAAATAAAAGAGGCTGGCGTCGGCAAGTGCGTGCGTAGTGCAAACACATTTCGCGCGCATTACTTGACGACGCAAACCTTTTATTTATCATCTTTTTTCCATTTCTCTTCAAAATACTCTTCGCTCTGATAATTATGTTTCATTGCTTATGTATAATCATTGTATTATCATTTTCTCATTATTTCCTCTGAATAAAGGTTTAATTACCCTAGTTTGAGGTCTATCAAGCAAGGGGAGAACAGAGCATTCAACTACCGTGGACACCATCGTTTTAACCACCGAAATGATGGTGATTTTGTTAAGTCTGTTTACTCACTGCACCTTTTACCGTCTCTCGTGCTCTGTCCATTTCACTGGCACATCGGTCTCAGTTTTGTTGGTATTGAGATCAATAGGGCGTTCGATTGCAGGAGTACAATACACATCAGCTGATTTTTTTCTTTGGCAGACAGTAAATGGCACCACTGACACCGTTGGGAACAGTCCGCAACGTTCAATATGTCAAGTGAAACATTTCTTAAAGTACAAACACTTTCGAAAATGAAAGCGGAGGTCGGCAACGCGGTTGCGAAGCGGTTATATTGTCTTATGCCTTTGCCGAGGTGTGCACTTTTCAACTGCTTTGCTGCAGTGTGTGCCAGAGGTGTCGCGGTGCTGGGATCCCTGGTTTATCGTGTCTCTAGCTTAGAACCTGAGAGCCTAATTTCCTAACCTATGCCTAATTCCCTAAAAATGAGCAAGAATGCACCGGTGACAAGCTTAAGCCATTACCGCTTGCACCTTTTTCTAGTGGTGCTTTTTACTCTTACCCTTTCTACAACTCATTATTGCACGAAAAGGTTATTGTTTCCCAATCGAAACGCTACTGTTCACACCGCGCTAAGCGCAGTAGAAAAGTGTCGGATAAAGCAGCGAGGGGAGGCGACCAATAAGCAGCGAGCACAAACTCCGCCCCTTCGTAAATCCTTCACCGCTGTAGGTCAAATTACAGTTTCTGTGGTTAAAAACCTTTTTTCTCTGACGTTATCTCAAAGTTCATGATAAAGAGCTAGCTGCGAAGGAAAGTTACATGATTTGCAACTTTTCAATAGCAATCGTCGAACGAAGTTATGATGTGCGAATGCGCTCTGTAGCGAATTTTCGTTCAATATAATTTGCGTGCTACGCGTCTAATCAATAACGATCACCTTTAGCTCGGTGTGCTGTTGGATATTTGTCTGAATTTTCAAAATGTAGCGTTGATCGTCAGAAATTAAACTTGTAGAACCTTTCGAGATCATAATTTTCACTCATCTTTCAGTCACTAAATTGTTCTGAAGATTCGACTATGAAAACAATACGGTACTGCGTGATTACAGTGAGTCCACGCCTACCAACAAAAACGTCTTTCAAGAAGTCTTTGGACTATGATGAATCATGTCGATCCAGAGATGATCTTCCTTTTGTTTGAACAAGAAGTTTATTGGTCATCCCGTATTTGTAGTTTGTACACGTATCGTAAACACAAACGGTTCCTAGACATTACAATTTTGACAGTGAAAATTGAAGACGTGAACATGTGGATTCTAACCATGACGGACAACACTTCCAGTTTAGAAGGATGATGTTGACCTTTTTGAAGGTCTTGTTCGAGGATGCCGCGTTGAGGATGGTCTCGACTTCGCTGAAAATTTATATTGAGATGAAAAGTATTATTATTTTCGAACATTTTGAATTCCCGCCTCGAAATAAGCTTTCACGTTTCCACGTTTTTACTCCCTTCTCAATACCGTATCCAGAGGGTAGGTCAAGAGTTTGATAAACATTTTGAATTCCCGCCTCGAAATAAGCTTTCACGTTTCCACGTTTTTACTCCCTTCTCAATACCGTATCCAGAGGGTAGGTCAAGAGTTTGATGAACATTTTGAATTCCCGCCTCGAAATAAGCTTTCACGTTTCCACGTTTTTATTCCCTTCTCATTACCGTATCCAGAGAGTAGGTCAAGAGTTTGATAAACATTTTGAATTCCCGCCTCGAAATAAGCTTTCACGTTTCCACGTTTTTATTCCCTTCTCAATACCGTAACCAGAGGGTAGGTCAAGAGTTTGATGAACATTTTGAATTCCCTCCTCAAAATGAGTTTCACGTTTCCACGTTTTTATTCCCTTCTCAACACCGTACCCAGAGGGTAGGTCAAGAGTTTGATAAACATTTTGAATTCCCGCCTCGAAATAAGCTTTCACGTTTCCACGTTTTTATTCCCTTCTCAACACCGTACCCAGAGGGTAGGTCAAGAGTTGGTGAAAATTTTGAATTCCCGCCTCGAAATAAGCTTTCACGTTTCCACGTTTTTATTCCTTCCTAATACAGTACCCATCAACATTTTGAGTTAATATTCAAAAAAACACTGTACCTTTTCTTCAAGTCGCGATTTAAGTGGAGTGAGACACGACTGGCTCGAAGCTTCTCAATATGAAGCAGACTAGAATCTCCGCATCGAATTCTGATGTCCAGATTCTCTACGTGAAGTGATTCTAGCTCAGATGGTTTGATCAACCTGAAGAAGTTAATGATGCCTTGTCCAAAGTAGTTTCTTACTTCTTGCTGATATCGTTACTCTCGCCTTGTTTAGTGATGGAAGTGACGGTTGGACTGTGGTCAACGTAAAGGTTCCTGATAAGCTGCTCTCGGTATTGCCGTCGTTTTGAACTGCAAAAGAGTACGGTAGAAAAGTTGCGGAGCAATGCAATACCCCGATCGAGCTCTCTGGGAATCGAAAATCAACCATGTCCAGGTAAATCCTGGCCAGTTCTGGTAAATCCATGCCAGATCAGGTAAAACAGGTAAATTCAGGTTTTTTTCGACTAAAATGTGTCGGATTTTACCAGAACTTGCCTGAATCATTTCCTGAGCTCCAAAACTTTTGGCGGACCGTAAATGGGCGACAGATGGACCGGGCGACAGATGGACTGTAGCCGGGCGACACATGGACCGGTGGCGGGGAGAGTGCGCTGCGTGTCAAATTTGGACGGGCAATGGATCGTAAATGGGCGACACATGGACTGGGCGTCACATGGACCGGACGACACATGGATCGGGCGACACATGGACCGGGCGATATGTCCGCGAGTGGCTGCAATGACCTATCTAGCGCTCGACGACTTTTTAGATCGTTTCTTTCCTGCACTTCGGAGTAGGAACGATTGTAAGCCGAACTATAGCATGTAATGTGTGTTCGCACATGTCAGTTCCAACATTGGACTATTTTTGAACTGATGAACATTGGGCTATGTTTGTCCACTTAGGTTCAGTTCTGGCTTGAAAGTGGTACCCACTATCATATATCAGGGGTCCGGATATGGAAGGAAAGTATTTCATGTGTCATACCCCCGCAAAAGTTATGTGTGTCCACATAATGTATCAAACTGATATTGAACAGTGAATGAATTGGACAGTGCGACTATGAGTGGGCGACACATGGACCGGGCGACACATGGACTGGACCGGCATCGGACCGTAAATGGGCGACACATGGACCGGGCGACACATGGACCGGACCGGCATCGGACCGTAAATGGACCGGCATTGGACTGTAATTGGGCGACACATGTCCGGGACGACTGTCGCCCATCTACGGTCCAATGCCGGTCCACGAAAAGTTTTGGAGGAGTTTATACTCAGAGAAGGCAACTCAGATTGGATCCAACCACGTCTAGTTTGGGAAAAACTGGAATCGAATCTGATTTTTTCTGGAACCAATCAGAGTTGACTTCTCTGAGTAGCAGTCGCTACTAATGCGTATGAAACTCATGAACAAAGTTATTATTAATGCCACTATTCTCGAGTTCGTTAGACATCAAAGTTATCACAAGAATTGACCAATCGTGCGTTTTTTTTTCAAGAGATGATAAGCAACTTCTAATCAGTGATCAAACTTTTACTTACATTAGAATGGCATTCCAAATAGAGCATGTTTT
>OZ022253.1:15127010-15142010 GCA_963978915.1 Caenorhabditis parvicauda | reverse complement strand
AAAATCTCAACAATTTTTTCCGGACCGAAAATCGAAAAAATCCATGGGCTATAGCCTTATATGATTTTTTGACCCAAAAATTTTGTGTCTCCGAATCTCTCCGAACCTATCCAGAATCATTTCTTAAGTGGTGAAGAACAACGGAATCACAAATTGGAGGTTTTTTTGATCAGTTTCCCCCAGTTACCAAAAGCGAGAGTTGCCTAGGGGTATTCCATGGTTCGAGGACTGTAACAGCAAAACGAAGGCTCAGAACCTCGTGAGAGTAACTTTATTCTGATTCTCAAACGTTTCCTGATCATTACCATTAAAAATCTCAACAATTTTTTCCGGACCGAAAATCGAAAAAATTCATGGGCTATAGCCTTATGTGATTTTTTGACCCAAAAATTTTGTGTCTTCGAATCTCTTGGAACATACCCAGAATCATTTCTTAAGTGGTGAAGAACAACGGAATCACAAATTGGAGGTTTTTTCAATCAGTTTCTCCCAGTTACAAAATGCTAATGTTGCCTAGGGGTATTCCAACGTTCGAGGACTATAACAGCAAAACGAAGGCTCAGAACCTCGTGAGAGTAACTTTATTCTGATTCTCAAACGTTTCCTGATCATTACCATTAAAAATCTCAACAATTTTTTCCGGACCGAAAATCGAAAAAATTCATGGGCTATAGCCTTATGTGATTTTTGGGGTCAAAAATTTTGTGTCTCCGAATCTCTTGGAACATACCCAGAATCATTTCTTAAGTGGTGAAGAACAACGGAATCACAAATTGGAGGTTTTTTCAATCAGTTTCTCCCAGTTACAAAATGCTAATGTTGCCTAGGGGTATTCCATGGTTCGAGGACTGTAACAGCAAAACGAAGGCTCAGAACCTCGTGAGAGTAACTTTATTCTGATTCCTGAACGTTTCCTGATCATTACCATTAAAAATCTCAACAATTTTTTCTCGACCGAAAATCGAAAAAATTCATGGGCTATAGCCTTATGTGATTTTTTGACCCAAAAATTTTGTGTCTCCGAATCTCTTGGAACCTATCCAGAATCATTTCTTAAGTGGTGAAGAACAACGGAATCACAAGTTGGAGGTTTTTTCAATCAGTTTCTCCCAGTTACAAAATGCTAATGTTGCCTAGGGGTATTCCAGGGTTCGAGGACTGTAACAGCAAAACGAAGGCTCAGAACCTCGTGAGAGTAACTTTATTCTGATTCTCAAACGTTTCCTGATCATTACCATTAAAAATCTCAACAATTTTTTCGGGACCGAAAATCGAAAAAATTCATGGGCTATAGCCTTATGTGATTTTTGGGGTCAAAAATTTTGTGTCTCCGAATCTCTTGGAACATACCCAGAATCATTTCTTAAGTGGTGAAGAACAACGGAATCACAAATTGGAGGTTTTTTCGATCAGTTTCCCCCAGTTACCAAAAGCGAGAGTTGCCTAGGGGTATTCCAACGTTCGAGGACTGTAACAGCAAAACGAAGGCTCAGAACCTCGTGAGAGTAACTTTATTCTGATTCTCAAACGTTTCCTGATCATTACCATTAAAAATCTCAACAATTTTTCCGGGACCGAAAATCGAAAAAATTCATGGGCTATAGCCTTATGTGATTTTTGGGGTCAAAAATTTTGTGTCTCCGAAACTCTCGGAACCTATCCAGAATCATTTCTTAAGTGGTGAAGAACAACGGAATCACAAATTGGAGGTTTTTTCAATCAGTTTCTCCCAGTTACAAAATGCTAATGTTGCCTAGGGGTATTCCAACGTTCGAGGACTGTAACAGCAAAACGAAGGCTCAGAACCTCGTGAGAGTAACCTTATTCTGATTCTCAAACGTTTCCTGATCATTACCATTAAAAATCTCAACAATTTTTTCGGGACCGAAAATCGAAAAAATTCATGGGCTATAGCCTTATGTGATTTTTTGACCCAAAAATTTTGTGTCTCCGAATCTCTTGGAACATACCCAGAATCATTTCTTAAGTGGTGAAGAACAACGGAATCACAAATTGGAGGTTTTTTCAATCAGTTTCCCCCAGTTACCAAAAGCGAGAGTTGCCTAGGGGTATTCCATGGTTCGAGGACTGTAACAGCAAAACGAAGGCTCAGAACCTCGTGAGAGTAACTTTATTCTGATTCCTGAACGTTTCCTGATCATTACCATTAAAAATCTCAACAATTTTTTCTCGACCGAAAATCGAAAAAATTCATGGGCTATAGCCTTATGTGATTTTTTGACCCAAAAATTTTGTGTCTCCGAATCTCTTGGAACATACCCAGAATCATTTCTTAAGTGGTGAAGAACAACGGAATCACAAATTGGAGGTTTTTTCAATCAGTTTCCCCCAGTTACCAAAAGCGAGAGTTGCCTAGGGGTATTCCATGGTTCGAGGACTGTAACAGCAAAACGAAGGCTCAGAACCTCGTGAGAGTAACTTTATTCTGATTCCTGAACGTTTCCTGATCATTACCATTAAAAATCTCAACAATTTTTTCTCGACCGAAAATCGAAAAAATTCATGGGCTATAGCCTTATGTGATTTTTTGACCCAAAAATTTTGTGTCTCCGAATCTCTTGGAACATACCCAGAATCATTTCTTAAGTGGTGAAGAACAACGGAATCACAAATTGGAGGTTTTTTCAATCAGTTTCCCCCAGTTACCAAAAGCGAGAGTTGCCTAGGGGTATTCCATGGTTCGAGGACTGTAACAGCAAAACGAAGGCTCAGAACCTCGTGAGAGTAACTTTATTCTGATTCCTGAACGTTTCCTGATCATTACCATTAAAAATCTCAACAATTTTTTCTCGACCGAAAATCGAAAAAATTCATGGGCTATAGCCTTATGTGATTTTTTGACCCAAAAATTTTGTGTCTCCGAATCTCTTGGAACATACCCAGAACCATTTCTTAAGTGGTGAAGAACAACGGAATCACAAATTGGAGGTTTTTTCAATCAGTTTCCCCCAGTTACCAAAAGCGAGAGTTGCCTAGGGGTATTCCATGGTTCGAGGACTGTAACAGCAAAACGAAGGCTCAGAACCTCGTGAGAGTAACTTTATTCTGATTCCTGAACGTTTCCTGATCATTACCATTAAAAATCTCAACAATTTTTTCTCGACCGAAAATCGAAAAAATTCATGGGCTATAGCCTTATGTGATTTTTTGACCCAAAAATTTTGTGTCTCCGAATCTCTTGGAACATACCCAGAATCATTTCTTAAGTGGTGAAGAACAACGGAATCACAAATTGGAGGTTTTTTCAATCAGTTTCCCCCAGTTACCAAAAGCGAGAGTTGCCTAGGGGTATTCCATGGTTCGAGGACTGTAACAGCAAAACGAAGGCTCAGAACCTCGTGAGAGTAACTTTATTCTGATTCCTGAACGTTTCCTGATCATTACCATTAAAAATCTCAACAATTTTTTCTCGACCGAAAATCGAAAAAATTCATGGGCTATAGCCTTATGTGATTTTTTGACCCAAAAATTTTGTGTCTCCGAATCTCTTGGAACATACCCAGAATCATTTCTTAAGTGGTGAAGAACAACGGAATCACAAATTGGAGGTTTTTTCAATCAGTTTCCCCCAGTTACCAAAAGCGAGAGTTGCCTAGGGGTATTCCATGGTTCGAGGACTGTAACAGCAAAACGAAGGCTCAGAACCTCGTGAGAGTAACTTTATTCTGATTCCTGAACGTTTCCTGATCATTACCATTAAAAATCTCAACAATTTTTTCTCGACCGAAAATCGAAAAAATTCATGGGCTATAGCCTTATGTGATTTTTTGACCCAAAAATTTTGTGTCTCCGAATCTCTTGGAACATACCCAGAATCATTTCTTAAGTGGTGAAGAACAACGGAATCACAAATTGGAGGTTTTTTCAATCAGTTTCCCCCAGTTACCAAAAGCGAGAGTTGCCTAGGGGTATTCCATGGTTCGAGGACTGTAACAGCAAAACGAAGGCTCAGAACCTCGTGAGAGTAACTTTATTCTGATTCCTGAACGTTTCCTGATCATTACCATTAAAAATCTCAACAATTTTTTCTCGACCGAAAATCGAAAAAATTCATGGGCTATAGCCTTATGTGATTTTTTGACCCAAAAATTTTGTGTCTCCGAATCTCTTGGAACATACCCAGAATCATTTCTTAAGTGGTGAAGAACAACGGAATCACAAATTGGAGGTTTTTTCAATCAGTTTCCCCCAGTTACCAAAAGCGAGAGTTGCCTAGGGGTATTCCATGGTTCGAGGACTGTAACAGCAAAACGAAGGCTCAGAACCTCGTGAGAGTAACTTTATTCTGATTCCTGAACGTTTCCTGATCATTACCATTAAAAATCTCAACAATTTTTTCTCGACCGAAAATCGAAAAAATTCATGGGCTATAGCCTTATGTGATTTTTTGACCCAAAAATTTTGTGTCTCCGAATCTCTTGGAACATACCCAGAATCATTTCTTAAGTGGTGAAGAACAACGGAATCACAAATTGGAGGTTTTTTCAATCAGTTTCCCCCAGTTACCAAAAGCGAGAGTTGCCTAGGGGTATTCCATGGTTCGAGGACTGTAACAGCAAAACGAAGGCTCAGAACCTCGTGAGAGTAACTTTATTCTGATTCCTGAACGTTTCCTGATCATTACCATTAAAAATCTCAACAATTTTTTCTCGACCGAAAATCGAAAAAATTCATGGGCTATAGCCTTATGTGATTTTTTGACCCAAAAATTTTGTGTCTCCGAATCTCTTGGAACATACCCAGAATCATTTCTTAAGTGGTGAAGAACAACGGAATCACAAATTGGAGGTTTTTTCAATCAGTTTCCCCCAGTTACCAAAAGCGAGAGTTGCCTAGGGGTATTCCATGGTTCGAGGACTGTAACAGCAAAACGAAGGCTCAGAACCTCGTGAGAGTAACTTTATTCTGATTCCTGAACGTTTCCTGATCATTACCATTAAAAATCTCAACAATTTTTTCTCGACCGAAAATCGAAAAAATTCATGGGCTATAGCCTTATGTGATTTTTTGACCCAAAAATTTTGTGTCTCCGAATCTCTTGGAACATACCCAGAATCATTTCTTAAGTGGTGAAGAACAACGGAATCACAAATTGGAGGTTTTTTCAATCAGTTTCCCCCAGTTACCAAAAGCGAGAGTTGCCTAGGGGTATTCCATGGTTCGAGGACTGTAACAGCAAAACGAAGGCTCAGAACCTCGTGAGAGTAACTTTATTCTGATTCCTGAACGTTTCCTGATCATTACCATTAAAAATCTCAACAATTTTTTCTCGACCGAAAATCGAAAAAATTCATGGGCTATAGCCTTATGTGATTTTTTGACCCAAAAATTTTGTGTCTCCGAATCTCTTGGAACATACCCAGAATCATTTCTTAAGTGGTGAAGAACAACGGAATCACAAATTGGAGGTTTTTTCAATCAGTTTCCCCCAGTTACCAAAAGCGAGAGTTGCCTAGGGGTATTCCATGGTTCGAGGACTGTAACAGCAAAACGAAGGCTCAGAACCTCGTGAGAGTAACTTTATTCTGATTCCTGAACGTTTCCTGATCATTACCATTAAAAATCTCAACAATTTTTTCTCGACCGAAAATCGAAAAAATTCATGGGCTATAGCCTTATGTGATTTTTTGACCCAAAAATTTTGTGTCTCCGAATCTCTTGGAACATACCCAGAATCATTTCTTAAGTGGTGAAGAACAACGGAATCACAAATTGGAGGTTTTTTCAATCAGTTTCCCCCAGTTACCAAAAGCGAGAGTTGCCTAGGGGTATTCCATGGTTCGAGGACTGTAACAGCAAAACGAAGGCTCAGAACCTCGTGAGAGTAACTTTATTCTGATTCCTGAACGTTTCCTGATCATTACCATTAAAAATCTCAACAATTTTTTCTCGACCGAAAATCGAAAAAATTCATGGGCTATAGCCTTATGTGATTTTTTGACCCAAAAATTTTGTGTCTCCGAATCTCTTGGAACATACCCAGAATCATTTCTTAAGTGGTGAAGAACAACGGAATCACAAATTGGAGGTTTTTTCAATCAGTTTCCCCCAGTTACCAAAAGCGAGAGTTGCCTAGGGGTATTCCATGGTTCGAGGACTGTAACAGCAAAACGAAGGCTCAGAACCTCGTGAGAGTAACTTTATTCTGATTCCTGAACGTTTCCTGATCATTACCATTAAAAATCTCAACAATTTTTTCTCGACCGAAAATCGAAAAAATTCATGGGCTATAGCCTTATGTGATTTTTTGACCCAAAAATTTTGTGTCTCCGAATCTCTTGGAACATACCCAGAATCATTTCTTAAGTGGTGAAGAACAACGGAATCACAAATTGGAGGTTTTTTCAATCAGTTTCCCCCAGTTACCAAAAGCGAGAGTTGCCTAGGGGTATTCCATGGTTCGAGGACTGTAACAGCAAAACGAAGGCTCAGAACCTCGTGAGAGTAACTTTATTCTGATTCCTGAACGTTTCCTGATCATTACCATTAAAAATCTCAACAATTTTTTCTCGACCGAAAATCGAAAAAATTCATGGGCTATAGCCTTATGTGATTTTTTGACCCAAAAATTTTGTGTCTCCGAATCTCTTGGAACATACCCAGAATCATTTCTTAAGTGGTGAAGAACAACGGAATCACAAATTGGAGGTTTTTTCAATCAGTTTCCCCCAGTTACCAAAAGCGAGAGTTGCCTAGGGGTATTCCATGGTTCGAGGACTGTAACAGCAAAACGAAGGCTCAGAACCTCGTGAGAGTAACTTTATTCTGATTCCTGAACGTTTCCTGATCATTACCATTAAAAATCTCAACAATTTTTTCTCGACCGAAAATCGAAAAAATTCATGGGCTATAGCCTTATGTGATTTTTTGACCCAAAAATTTTGTGTCTCCGAATCTCTTGGAACATACCCAGAATCATTTCTTAAGTGGTGAAGAACAACGGAATCACAAATTGGAGGTTTTTTCAATCAGTTTCCCCCAGTTACCAAAAGCGAGAGTTGCCTAGGGGTATTCCATGGTTCGAGGACTGTAACAGCAAAACGAAGGCTCAGAACCTCGTGAGAGTAACTTTATTCTGATTCCTGAACGTTTCCTGATCATTACCATTAAAAATCTCAACAATTTTTTCTCGACCGAAAATCGAAAAAATTCATGGGCTATAGCCTTATGTGATTTTTTGACCCAAAAATTTTGTGTCTCCGAATCTCTTGGAACATACCCAGAATCATTTCTTAAGTGGTGAAGAACAACGGAATCACAAATTGGAGGTTTTTTCAATCAGTTTCCCCCAGTTACCAAAAGCGAGAGTTGCCTAGGGGTATTCCATGGTTCGAGGACTGTAACAGCAAAACGAAGGCTCAGAACCTCGTGAGAGTAACTTTATTCTGATTCCTGAACGTTTCCTGATCATTACCATTAAAAATCTCAACAATTTTTTCTCGACCGAAAATCGAAAAAATTCATGGGCTATAGCCTTATGTGATTTTTTGACCCAAAAATTTTGTGTCTCCGAATCTCTTGGAACATACCCAGAATCATTTCTTAAGTGGTGAAGAACAACGGAATCACAAATTGGAGGTTTTTTCAATCAGTTTCCCCCAGTTACCAAAAGCGAGAGTTGCCTAGGGGTATTCCATGGTTCGAGGACTGTAACAGCAAAACGAAGGCTCAGAACCTCGTGAGAGTAACTTTATTCTGATTCCTGAACGTTTCCTGATCATTACCATTAAAAATCTCAACAATTTTTTCTCGACCGAAAATCGAAAAAATTCATGGGCTATAGCCTTATGTGATTTTTTGACCCAAAAATTTTGTGTCTCCGAATCTCTTGGAACATACCCAGAATCATTTCTTAAGTGGTGAAGAACAACGGAATCACAAATTGGAGGTTTTTTCAATCAGTTTCCCCCAGTTACCAAAAGCGAGAGTTGCCTAGGGGTATTCCATGGTTCGAGGACTGTAACAGCAAAACGAAGGCTCAGAACCTCGTGAGAGTAACTTTATTCTGATTCCTGAACGTTTCCTGATCATTACCATTAAAAATCTCAACAATTTTTTCTCGACCGAAAATCGAAAAAATTCATGGGCTATAGCCTTATGTGATTTTTTGACCCAAAAATTTTGTGTCTCCGAATCTCTTGGAACATACCCAGAATCATTTCTTAAGTGGTGAAGAACAACGGAATCACAAATTGGAGGTTTTTTCAATCAGTTTCCCCCAGTTACCAAAAGCGAGAGTTGCCTAGGGGTATTCCATGGTTCGAGGACTGTAACAGCAAAACGAAGGCTCAGAACCTCGTGAGAGTAACTTTATTCTGATTCCTGAACGTTTCCTGATCATTACCATTAAAAATCTCAACAATTTTTTCTCGACCGAAAATCGAAAAAATTCATGGGCTATAGCCTTATGTGATTTTTTGACCCAAAAATTTTGTGTCTCCGAATCTCTTGGAACATACCCAGAATCATTTCTTAAGTGGTGAAGAACAACGGAATCACAAATTGGAGGTTTTTTCAATCAGTTTCCCCCAGTTACCAAAAGCGAGAGTTGCCTAGGGGTATTCCATGGTTCGAGGACTGTAACAGCAAAACGAAGGCTCAGAACCTCGTGAGAGTAACTTTATTCTGATTCCTGAACGTTTCCTGATCATTACCATTAAAAATCTCAACAATTTTTTCTCGACCGAAAATCGAAAAAATTCATGGGCTATAGCCTTATGTGATTTTTTGACCCAAAAATTTTGTGTCTCCGAATCTCTTGGAACATACCCAGAATCATTTCTTAAGTGGTGAAGAACAACGGAATCACAAATTGGAGGTTTTTTCAATCAGTTTCCCCCAGTTACCAAAAGCGAGAGTTGCCTAGGGGTATTCCATGGTTCGAGGACTGTAACAGCAAAACGAAGGCTCAGAACCTCGTGAGAGTAACTTTATTCTGATTCCTGAACGTTTCCTGATCATTACCATTAAAAATCTCAACAATTTTTTCTCGACCGAAAATCGAAAAAATTCATGGGCTATAGCCTTATGTGATTTTTTGACCCAAAAATTTTGTGTCTCCGAATCTCTTGGAACATACCCAGAATCATTTCTTAAGTGGTGAAGAACAACGGAATCACAAATTGGAGGTTTTTTCAATCAGTTTCCCCCAGTTACCAAAAGCGAGAGTTGCCTAGGGGTATTCCATGGTTCGAGGACTGTAACAGCAAAACGAAGGCTCAGAACCTCGTGAGAGTAACTTTATTCTGATTCCTGAACGTTTCCTGATCATTACCATTAAAAATCTCAACAATTTTTCTCGACCGAAAATCGAAAAAATTCATGGGCTATAGCCTTATGTGATTTTTTGACCCAAAAATTTTGTGTCTCCGAATCTCTTGGAACATACCCAGAATCATTTCTTAAGTGGTGAAGAACAACGGAATCACAAATTGGAGGTTTTTTCAATCAGTTTCCCCCAGTTACCAAAAGCGAGAGTTGCCTAGGGGTATTCCATGGTTCGAGGACTGTAACAGCAAAACGAAGGCTCAGAACCTCGTGAGAGTAACTTTATTCTGATTCCTGAACGTTTCCTGATCATTACCATTAAAAATCTCAACAATTTTTTCTCGACCGAAAATCGAAAAAATTCATGGGCCTTATGTGATTTTTTGACCCAAAAATTTTGTGTCTCCGAATCTCTTGGAACATACCCAGAATCATTTCTTAAGTGGTGAAGAACAACGGAATCACAAATTGGAGGTTTTTTCAATCAGTTTCCCCCAGTTACCAAAAGCGAGAGTTGCCTAGGGGTATTCCATGGTTCGAGGACTGTAACAGCAAAACGAAGGCTCAGAACCTCGTGAGAGTAACTTTATTCTGATTCCTGAACGTTTCCTGATCATTACCATTAAAAATCTCAACAATTTTTTCTCGACCGAAAATCGAAAAAATTCATGGGCTATAGCCTTATGTGATTTTTTGACCCAAAAATTTTGTGTCTCCGAATCTCTTGGAACATACCCAGAATCATTTCTTAAGTGGTGAAGAACAACGGAATCACAAATTGGAGGTTTTTTCAATCAGTTTCCCCCAGTTACCAAAAGCGAGAGTTGCCTAGGGGTATTCCATGGTTCGAGGACTGTAACAGCAAAACGAAGGCTCAGAACCTCGTGAGAGTAACTTTATTCTGATTCCTGAACGTTTCCTGATCATTACCATTAAAAATCTCAACAATTTTTTCTCGACCGAAAATCGAAAAAATTCATGGGCTATAGCCTTATGTGATTTTTTGACCCAAAAATTTTGTGTCTCCGAATCTCTTGGAACATACCCAGAATCATTTCTTAAGTGGTGAAGAACAACGGAATCACAAATTGGAGGTTTTTTCAATCAGTTTCCCCCAGTTACCAAAAGCGAGAGTTGCCTAGGGGTATTCCATGGTTCGAGGACTGTAACAGCAAAACGAAGGCTCAGAACCTCGTGAGAGTAACTTTATTCTGATTCCTGAACGTTTCCTGATCATTACCATTAAAAATCTCAACAATTTTTTCTCGACCGAAAATCGAAAAAATTCATGGGCTATAGCCTTATGTGATTTTTTGACCCAAAAATTTTGTGTCTCCGAATCTCTTGGAACATACCCAGAATCATTTCTTAAGTGGTGAAGAACAACGGAATCACAAATTGGAGGTTTTTTCAATCAGTTTCCCCCAGTTACCAAAAGCGAGAGTTGCCTAGGGGTATTCCATGGTTCGAGGACTGTAACAGCAAAACGAAGGCTCAGAACCTCGTGAGAGTAACTTTATTCTGATTCCTGAACGTTTCCTGATCATTACCATTAAAAATCTCAACAATTTTTTCTCGACCGAAAATCGAAAAAATTCATGGGCTATAGCCTTATGTGATTTTTTGACCCAAAAATTTTGTGTCTCCGAATCTCTTGGAACATACCCAGAATCATTTCTTAAGTGGTGAAGAACAACGGAATCACAAATTGGAGGTTTTTTCAATCAGTTTCCCCCAGTTACCAAAAGCGAGAGTTGCCTAGGGGTATTCCATGGTTCGAGGACTGTAACAGCAAAACGAAGGCTCAGAACCTCGTGAGAGTAACTTTATTCTGATTCCTGAACGTTTCCTGATCATTACCATTAAAAATCTCAACAATTTTTTCTCGACCGAAAATCGAAAAAATTCATGGGCTATAGCCTTATGTGATTTTTTGACCCAAAAATTTTGTGTCTCCGAATCTCTTGGAACATACCCAGAATCATTTCTTAAGTGGTGAAGAACAACGGAATCACAAATTGGAGGTTTTTTCAATCAGTTTCCCCCAGTTACCAAAAGCGAGAGTTGCCTAGGGGTATTCCATGGTTCGAGGACTGTAACAGCAAAACGAAGGCTCAGAACCTCGTGAGAGTAACTTTATTCTGATTCCTGAACGTTTCCTGATCATTACCATTAAAAATCTCAACAATTTTTTCGGGACCGAAAATCGAAAAAATTCATGGGCTATAGCCTTATGTGATTTTTTGACCCAAAAATTTTGTGTCTCCGAATCTCTTGGAACATACCCAGAATCATTTCTTAAGTGGTGAAGAACAACGGAATCACAAATTGGAGGTTTTTTCAATCAGTTTCCCCCAGTTACCAAAAGCGAGAGTTGCCTAGGGGTATTCCAGGGTTCGAGGACTGTAACAGCAAAACGAAGGCTCAGAACCTCGTGAGTGTAACTTTATCCTGATTCTCAAACGTTTCCTGATCATTACCATTAAAAATATCAACAATTTTTTCGGGACCGAAAATCGAAAAAATTCATGGGCTATAGCCTTATGTGATTTTTTGACCCAAAAATTTTGTGTCTCCGAATCTCTTGGAACATACCCAGAATCATTTCTTAAGTGGTGAAGAACAACGGAATCACAAATTGGAGGTTTTTTCAATCAGTTTCCCCCAGTTACCAAAAGCGAGAGTTGCCTAGGGGTATTCCATGGTTCGAGGACTGTAACAGCAAAACGAAGGCTCAGAACCTCGTGAGTGTAACTTTATCCTGATTCTCAAACGTTTCCTGATCATTACCATTAAAAATATCAACAATTTTTTCGGGACCGAAAATCGAAAAAATTCATGGGCTATAGCCTTATTATTTTTGGGGTCAAAAATTTTGTGTCTCCGAATCTCTCGGAACCTACCCAGAATCATTTCTTAAGTGGTGAAAAACAACGGAATCACAAATTGGAGGTTTTTTCGATCAGTTTCTCCCAGTTACCAAAAGCGAGTGTTGCCTAGGGATATTCCGAAAAAATTCCAAAACAATTCATGGCAAAATTCATCTCTCTGTCACTGTCTCTGTCTGTCTCTCTATCTCTCCCTCCCTCCCTTTCTCTCCCTCTATCACTCTCTCTCTCTCTCTTTCTCTTTCTCACTCGTGACTATTGTTGTCTTGAAAAATGTACCGTAAAGTTGAAAACCAACTCTCTAATAAATAAGAGTTTATCATTGAAATCACGTAATGTATGTTACAAAAATGCATGGCGATGGCACACATGTGGTGGGTTGTGTACAACTTCTCAGGAAATCGGATTCGGTAGTTTTGAAAAGGAACACAAAAAAGTGTTTCGTTGGAGTAAAACGCTAAGCTGCTTTGAAGTTTCAAAAAAGGTTAAATTGTTATCCAATGTTCAAGGATATATTTTTGTACGCGGTTTTCAATTTATCAAAGCGTTGATCATCTCATTTTGGGTAGTTTTGCGAGTTCTAGCTTTGAAAATCATGACAATTATTTTTTTTAGTGAATGGAACTGTTTTCTTTAAAACGTCCCGGTGTTTCAGAACTATACGTTGAGATGTGCAAAAATGATTTTAGATTAGTTTTCTTTTTTTGTACCGTATCCGAATGGCTGAGATTGTGTGTTTCTCTGTAATTTCAATGTGGTAGGAACGTGGCGTGAATGTGCCCGGAATGTGGTCGCAAAGCCGTGGAGAAATAAGAACGTGTGCCTGCCCCCTTTCAAGATGCGTTCCTGCCACAAGTTGGACACAAGTTTGATGTGTGGTCGCCATGACTTCGGTTGTGGCAGACACGTGGTTATATTGTGGCGGCCACGTGTCTTTATCCTGGCAGACACATGGTTATATTGTGGTGGGCACGTGTTCTTATTATGGCAGACACACGTTCGAGCTGTGGCAGACACGTGTCTAGATTGTGGCAGGCACTCATCTCAATTTCTCCACGGGTATATCACACTCCGGACACAATCAAGCCACGTTACTGCCACAATGAAATTACAGAGTTGGTTGGTCTAAAGCATCACGGTGTCGGGATTGGAAGTGAACGGGGGACACAATTGGTTATAGAGAGAGAGAGAGAGAGAGAGAGAGAGAGAGAGAGAGAGAATGGGTCAGGAGGGGAAAGAAACTGGGATCACCATTGTTGGATCATCGATGGGTTGTACACTTGTGGTGTGAGATACGGGTTGTAGAAGAGGTTTGGTAGTTGTGGTTGAACTAGTGAGGGTGCCAGCAGGGCTGTCAAGTCCGGCAGTAGAGATGTGTTCGCTTGCGTCTGGAATTTTTATAAAATTTGAATCATGTAGAAGAATTAACAACCAGCAACCGTAGTGATCCTACAAAGTGTCTCAGATTGGATCCAACCACATCTAGTTTAGGAAAAACAAGTAAGTAAGTAAGTTTTGAATTCTCCAGATGTACTCGAAACTTGAGTGAACAGATAGATCATGAGAAAAGTATTATGGAATGTATGATCATGATGTGTCATCATGGTTATAGGCCCATTTTCCATTTTAAAAACTGCTAATTGGATCCAATCTGACAAAATCCTTCAAAAATGCCCCGGAGAATAATTTTCTCGCCGAACCCAGAAAACACGATGAATCTTTGGTCAGCACGAGTATTTTGAAATATTTTTAATTCCGATTGGAAACACAACTCTGGTTCTAATCTGACTTTTTCTGGATCCAATCAAAGTTGACTTCTCCGAGTGCATCGAAATTTTTTTTTTAAAAATCGTTTGAAGCGGAGAATCGGAAAAGGCACGCTCTGGGAATTAAAAATAGACAAAGCCCAGGTAAAACGAAAACCTGGATTTACTAGAGATTCACCTATTCTGGTATGGATTAACCTGGGAAAACTAGACGTTTCCCGCATGGATCGCGGAATCTGGTATGGATTCAGCAGAAGGCCAGGATTTACCTAGACTTTGTCGACTTTCATTTTCCAGAGAACCCAATGTTAATCAGTATTCTAATAAATGTTGAGTAACTTTACTCCATGATAAACATTTCAAGACTCACGTTCTGTACCCTTCCCCATGAGCACCTGATCGTATTTCCTCCAAGCTCCTTTCCATTCATGTCCATGATAGCATGTGTCGCGCACTCTTTCTTCTCATACCGGACGAAGGCATATCCTGGAATTTTAATTTTAGATGAAACCGATAATTTAACGTTTTTGTTGAAAATGGTAAAACTGTTAATTTAACGTTCAAAGGCTTTGTTAAAATTGAAAAAATCCGTTAATTTAACACACCGCGATAATCGTAGTAAAAAGTATCGGATCAAGCAGCGAGGGGAGGCGACCAATAAGCAGCAAGCACAAACCACGCCCCCTCGTAAATCCTGCACGGCTGTAGATCAAATTACAGTTACTGTAGTTAAACAACTTTTTTCAAAATTCATGATAAAAAGCTAGTTACGAAGGAAAATTACACGATTTGCAATTTTTCAATAGCAATCGTCGAACCAAATTCGCTTGTTAATTTCAGAAAAATGGGAGAAAAGGATGAAAAATATTGATGTGCGAACGCGCCCTATTGCGAATTTTCGTTCAATATAATTTGTGGGCAACGCGTCTAATCGATAACGATCACCGTGAGCTCAGTGTGCAGTTTTGTCAAGTAGGAAATTTCGTGAACAACCCTGCTATGTATTGAAAAACAAACTGCACCTTGAGCTTTGAAAAGCCGAACTTCTGTGATCTCTC
>OZ022253.1:15120355-15122855 GCA_963978915.1 Caenorhabditis parvicauda | reverse complement strand
ATGTACACATATGAAGATGGGCTTTTGCTGGAAGCCATTAAATTTATGTCAATTTCATTCCGATTGCGGGCTGTTATTAATTCGATTCTGGTGGTTTGGTTTAGTCAAAATTTGGGGTTGGTGAGGGGCTCCTTGTGTGCTCATGCCGTGTGTTGAGAGGACTATCAAGCGTGGGAAAAAGGACGCTATGGTAACTTTACATATCAATAGAACGTGTGAGGTGGCGATGGGATACTGCTGCAGAGGTTTTAGTCATTTTTTAAAAACAATTATTCATAGTTCAAAATCCAACCTGATTTTTGCTGGACCCAATCAGAATTGACTTTTCTGATTACTTTTAAATCATGATGTACTCGAAACTCGAGTTAACAGATAGATCATGAACAAAATTATTATGGAATGAGTCATAAATGATATGTCATCATGGTTATAGGCCCATTTTTTATCAAATCGACTGGATCCAACCTGATAAAATCCTTAAAACAACTATAATGCCCCGGAGAAATATTTTCTCGCCGAACCCAAATAACACGGTGAATCTTTGGTCAGCACGAGTATTTTGAAATATATTTCATTCCGATTGGAAACACAACTCTGGATCCAATCTGATTTTTTCTGGATCCAAACAGAGTTGACCTCTCTGAGTTTGGTCAAAATCACAGAGTCACAGGACCTGCTTCAACTCTTGCAGTCTTTTGACATTTTTCTGCTGTTTTTTCATGGAAAATGTGAACAAGACCTTGATTATCATAAGACCTGGTAACCTTGGCATAAGACCCACAAAATATCGCTAGAAGCATGACCGTTTTCAAACGCGCTCTAATCTCAATTTTGCAGAATGAGTACGGTAAAGTCGGGACTCTCACAACGGACAGTTAGATCTTTGTGGATTTAAATTATTATTCTTGTTTTCAGTCCATTCTGAAATTAAAGGCCTACTACTTAAATCGTTCTGTATTTCGAGGCGAAACCGCTACGGTACTAAGTACCCGATTTACGGAGGTCAGACTTTCTTACAGGTAGAGGAAGCTAAGTGTATCAGTAAGGAATGCTGCTTGCTGTAGAGCTGTGGAAAGGATGAGTGATGGTCGACAGAGACGACAGGGAATACAAAAAATCGATGCGGAAAGAGAGGAAAAAAAATGCAGCTGTGGTTCGTACGCTCTCCATTCAAAAATAGCACCTGCAGAATGTTTTCACAAGCCAGACAGAAATCAGGAAGTTGGAACATGTTAAGACGAGCACATACTGAAATCTGATTGATGGTATTCTGAAGTGTCAAGTACTTTATTCAGAGTACTAAAGTCAAGGGTTGACGAAAAAATGTTGTGGCCATGTTTTATTGAAACAGTTTTTCTTTTTCTCTTAATAATAACTTTATTCATTGAGAATAAGTTCGTAAGCTTCATGACGACCAGCAATAGCCGCCTTGAGCACAGAATAATGGGCTAGATCGAGCAGTACTGATGTGATCGAGCAGTACTGATGTGGCTTTAAACCACCTGTTGCCCGGTCCATCTGTCGCCCATCTACGGTCAAATGTCGGTCCGCCAAAAGTTTTGGAGTTTGTTCCAGTCAAAATTGAAACATCATCTCCAGCCTACGAAAAAAAATCAATACATTCCCACCACCCGATCACAGCTGAATCGACCGGGGAAAGGAAGATGGAGCCATAGAAAAAATCGTTGAAAGCTGTCAGGCAAGGTTCAAATATGTCAAAGTGTTGTTTAGCAACCGGGTGAATTGAGTTTGTGCAGACCACCGGGAAGTTGAATGAATAATAAAGTGTATTGGATTAATCAGATGTACAGAAATCTCTTAAATTTTCTGTGAACAGGCATCATATAGGCGTCAGATGGGCTATAAATGGGCCGACAGGAGAAGGGTGGTGCGGAAAGTGCGCTGTGCGACAGATGGACTAAAAGACAAAAATTGGGTTTTAACTTTTTGAAGTGATGCTCCGAGGTCTTCAGGCTAGAATCCCAATGCTGTACTTACGTACGACATGTGTCTTACGAGGGGCACACGGACATTTTACTGGTCTCCTAGATTTTCGAACAAGCTGGTGGTGATAGAACAGGTCTCAGAAACTGCTTCATCAGCATGGTTTTCATGTACAACACAGATATTATATCATATTAATGAAGGACAAATCCTCGGCTCATCAGTTTTAGTCATACTTGCATTGGTTATGGTCGAATTCAGCTTGGAAAAGAAAGAGAGGGAGAGAGAGAGAGAGAGAGAGAGAGAGAGAGAGAGAGAGAGAGAGAGAGAGAGAGAGAGAGAGAGAAAAGAGAGAGAGATAGAAAGAGATAGAGAGAGAGGGAGAGAGAGAGAGAGAGAGAGAGAGAGAGAGAGGGGAGAGAGAGAGAGAGAGAGAGAGAGAGAGAGAGAGAGAGAGAGAGAGAGAGAGAGAGAGAGAGATAGAAAGAGAGAGAGAGAGAGAGAGAGAGAGAGAGAGAGAGAGAGAGAGAGAGAGAGAGAGAAAGGGAGAGAGAAA
>OZ022253.1:15105355-15115355 GCA_963978915.1 Caenorhabditis parvicauda | reverse complement strand
TATGTTGAACCTCAACAGGAGAAGAAGCTGATACCTTCAATTTGAAAAAAGTTTAAAATCAAAATACTCTATAAACTGAATACCGTTGATATGAAGTTCATAGGTCGTTGATAAAAGTTTATGAAGTTCATAGGTCGTTGATAAAAATTTATGAAGTTCATAGGTCGTTGATAGCAGTTTATGAAGTTCATAGGTCGTTGATAGCAGTTTATGAAGTTCATAGGTCGTTGATAGCAGTTTATGAAGTTCATAGGTCGTTGATAAAAATTTATGAAATTCATAGGTCGTTGATAGAAATTTATGAAGTTCATAGGTCGTTGATAGCAAATGAACTTCATAAATTTTTATCAACGACCTATGAACTTCATAAATTTTTATCAACGACCTATGAACTTCATAAATTTTTATCAACGACCTATGAACTTCATAAATTTTTATCAACGACCTATGAACTTCATAAATTTTTATCAACGACCTATGAACTTCATAAACTGCTATCAACGACCTATGAACTTCATATCAACGGTATTCAGTTTATAGAGTTGTTATGATAAAAATGATTCTGAACATTTGAAGATCAATACACCCAAACTTCCTTTTAAAAATGAAGAGTGTTATGACGAATAATTGTGCATTATCATAACCTGAGCAGTTGTGAACCTATTGAAGAGTAGAATTACCTCAGAAAAATAGGTAAACGAGTGAGTGCTACCCTTAGACGTTCACTTAGTGAATAACCTCGTTGTTTTTAGACAACCTGTCTGATTCAAGTCAGAACTTACTGTGTGAATGGAATGAACAAGTTCTACAATAAAATAAAGCGAATGACGGAAAAACAAAAAAGTGTAAAACATGGCATGGACTTTATGTTTGCACTGTCATTCACAAGAACTATGAGAGCATTTTCTTTTGATGGCTCCCCGCCAAATCCGACCGCGTCGCGAGGCGCGTTGCGGTGAAATGGGATTGAATAAGATGAACTTTAGTGAGAGTTAGTAAGAACCAGAGTTGGAAGCTGCTCCAAGAAAATATGAAAATTTTTAAACATCTTAATTCTTTTTTAACATAATTTTGTAACTCTTCACTGTTATACGCAAGTTCTTAGCGACTATGATTAATCCTAATGAAGAAATAGGTATCATACAATGTGAATATAGCACCAAACATGTCAATTTTGTAGTTTTGGGGCTTTTCGAAGTTTTGAAAAAAAGGAATAAAGCGAGTAACTTGGCTGGACGGCAGGCATAATAAAATCAAAGTTTCTTTGGCCGTCAAAAAAAACCAACTGTTCTTGCATGGTCTCGGCTGTTGTAAAGTGGTTGGATGTAAACAATTTTGTTTATCCGGAGTTACAAGAGTACGACGCTCCAGCTAACGATACTTTTGATCTTACGCGTCTGACGTAGGACGTAACTGTAAGATGATACTTCATGAACACAGCAAACTCGTGTGTTCTGATCGTCAAGTGGCTGTGACCATACTGTGATTCATGCACTCTGTCTTGTGTAGTCTGACTCGGCGAAACCCGCGAAAGGTCGGACACTCTGTTCAGTAACCCCAGACCAACATGTCTTCATACCAGAGTTACGTTTAACAAACGATAACGCGTTACCTCACTACGCTCGGGAATTCGTTTTTTCTACATAATAAAAATCACATACTCAGATTTCTTGATTGAGAACAAAAGTGGTTTTTTTGAGGCAACTCTGATTCTCTCTCTCTCTCTCTCTCTCTCTCTCTCTCTCTCTCTCTCTCTCTCTCTCTCTATCTCTCTCTCTCTCTCTCTCTACTTCTCTCTCTACTTCTCTCTCTACTTCTCTCTCTCTCTCTATCCCTCTTTCATTCATTCATTCATTCTTTCTTTCTCTCTTTCTCTTTTTTCTTTTTGACTCTTCACTTTTCAATCGTTCTCTTTTCTCTCCGTCTTGTCTCTCTCTAAATCTTGTGCACCAGTATAAAGCTCAAGCATAAGTCCAAATGCCTAAGAAAGCCTAAATGCACTAAATGCACAAAAATACCAAATCAAACATCATTTCCATGAACCTCTACAGGAAATGCTGTGGATAACTTCAGATCAATGTTTTTTGAGAACCTCATAAAATCTCTTCCTCCATATTCCGTTTTTAATCTATCGCGTTGAGAAATAAATGAAATGCCAATTATTGTTATTATTATTCACATAACACCTCGAGAGCAAAGCACAAATGAAGATTTATAATTCATTTCTTCAAGCTTGGAGGCTACGTTAATCAATTCTTAAACAGTTTGCGCAAAAAGCTGGAAATTGTAGTCTTCATACGGTAACTTCTCCATTTCTGTAGCCTACGTTTTTTAACAGCGTTTTGGGCAACTTTTGTGAACACTAAATTCATTATGATATAGATTACGGAAAATGCAACTTCATTTTTGTGCTATGAATATTTTCAAAAAAATGGAATTTGAGGTAAAAAAAGACAACAAAATCCTTTTCATTTCATCCAATTTTCGAAACAAGCAATTTTACAGTATTTTCAAGTGTATTCCACTTTTTTCTCACAATTCGTGTTTCAAAAAGTATCTAATTCGTTAAGATTGTAATGTTAATTTAAGTTTTATCTAAACTGACATCAATTGTGTAAAACTTATAAAGTAAAGCCGATCATGTGTAGTGTTATTATAATCACAATGATGTTCTTACGCCTCCAGTTGGCCAGTGGTCAGTGAGTTGATAATTTGTTAGACAATTGTTTGTTTATGTAATGATCTCCAAAACTTTGAGTGGACCGTAGATGGGCAACAGATGGGCCGGACCAGCATTGGACTGTCTAGGACGGCTGTCGCCCATTAACGGCCCAATGCCGGTCCACTCAAAGTTTTGGAGATTTTCATAAGACTTGGTGATGTTGCTCTGAACTCCAACTTTCAACTTCCGACTTCCGTGAAAAAATTTCACATCCGACTTCCGTTTTTCCACTCCAGAACCCCTACTCAAAAATTCCGTTCAAAGCATTCTGCTTCCGACTTTTGTTTAGAGAAAAATTACTGTGTAGCTACTTGAGCTACGATCTTTCATGTTTATTTTCTAAATGTACTGTAAGAAAATAAATATTATTATTATTATAGTCGAGGTATTTTTGAGATTCATTAACTAGATCTCAGAAAATTGAATCTTTATAAAACCTGCTGATACCCACTTAAAACCCCATGTAACCTTGTAACCAGATTCCTTTGAGCTGAAAAGAGCAAAGTCACCAGGTCTTACCTGGAACCTTTTTCTAGTTATGCTTCAAGAATATCAGAATACCGTATAAAGTACCGTCCACAAAGATACGAACTATGAAATTATCAGAACATTTGGAAGCACGAAAACTTTTAATGGATTTAAACAAACGAAAAATTAATGTAAAGTGGGAAAATTCGATTTTGTGTTTTTTTGTCAAAATTATTTTTATTTTGCGAAGTTTTGTTCTACTATTTTTCTTATTCCAAAAACAGCGCATAAAAATGTTCTCTTCGACATATCTGAAGGCTACAGACCAATCCGAAACTATGCCAAAAATGTCAGAGTTCGTATCTTTATGGACGGTACTGCACAGTAGGTCCTCATCCTAGGTTACAACAACATCTTACAACGTTTTTTGCGAGCTTAAACACTCTCTGGTCTATCACAGAACACTCCACAGACGGACTCAACAAAACATCTCCCATTGGAACTTTATTAATCATCGTGACTCACAATAGAGATTCTGTCATTACTTGAAATACCAATCCACCCACATTCTTCTGTGATATTTTCATTCATTCAACTTTTCTTTCAACTTCTCAGCTATAAATTCTAGTCAGTAAAACCAAAAAAACTGACGAATGAAATATTTTAAGTAGTTATTTTTTTTTGATTCTAGGCATAGACATATCTGGATAGAGAGCCAAAATCATTTCTCGTCCAGCTTCAACTTCTCAAAGAGAGCCTGATTCAAAAATCTTAAGACTTAATGAAGTTTGAATCATTTTAGTTGGAAAAAATTTGAAAGTCAAGTTGTCTTGGAACTTCTGTTTCCAGATATAACTCACGAAAATTTTTAAACGCTGAGCGCTCTAAAAAAAATTCTTCTTCACAATCTTCATAAACAGTACTTTCACAAGCTACATATTAGAGAAGAATTTGAAAAAAATTAGAAGGCTATGGGTAATGTCACTTCAGATCTGGTCCATCTTTTTTCTAGATCTGGGTGCCAACGGTTTTCTCAGGCAATCAGAAATACGCTGAAAATCTGTAAAACGGCTATTTTTTACGTATCTTCTCCATAACTTTCGAAAAAAAGGCAAAGGCTTAGGGCAAAGACATGGAAGTTTTGTCTCGCTATGAAATTTAGTACGTATCATGATATATCTTGAGACATCTAGCCATCTCCAACCAGCGGCGGGTCCGCGACTGATTGAGGTTGGACTCGGTCAATTCAGGAATTAACTAGGAGAAACGATAGTATCTGTTCTTATCGTATTAACTTCCACTGTGACTGGAACGACAATTTTTGGGGCAGGAACCGAACTTATGACGTCATTTCGCAAAATTTTTGTATAAATTCCGAGATACTGGATCCACATTCAACAGATCAAATTAATTCACAGATCAAACAAAAATTCTTGCCACTCGATAGCGAAATTTCTCCATATCTCAGGCAATCAGAAGTACGCAGAAAATCCGTAAATCAGCCATTTTTTACGTATCTTCTCCATATCTTTCGAAACAGAGGCAAATGCTAGAGTTAGGGCCAAGATATGGAAGTTTTGTTGCGCGTTGAAATTTAGTACGTATCAGGACATATCTTGCAACATCTCGACATTTCCAACCAGCGGCGGGTCCGCGACTGATCGAGGTTGGACTCAGTCAAATTGGGAATGAACTAGAAGAAACGATAGTATCTGTTCTTATCGTATTAACTTCCACTGTCACTGGAAAGAATATTTTTGCAAAAAAGAGATGGAAGAGGGCAGGAACCGAACTTGTGACGTCATGTCGCAAAATTTTTGTATAAATTCCGAGATACTGGAATCACATTCAACAGATCAAAACAATTCATAGATCAAACAAAAATACTTGCCACTCAATAGCGAAATTTCTCCACATCTCGCTCTTAATTTGGCATATCTAGATACAGTTTTTTAGGGAAGTTCCGTAACTCGTACGTATCTTGATATATCATGTTGCGTATTTCTGATTGCCTGAGATGTTACTCTTAATTTGGCATATCTAGATACAGTTTTTAGGGAAGTTTTGTAACTCGTACGTATCTTGATATATCATAGTGCGTACTTTTGATTGCCTGAGTTCTCGAATTCTTCAAGATCTAGACAACAGTCGGAAAACCTCCCTTGTTGCGCGAAACTCCAGACATCAGGTTAGAAGTTCGCATCATTTTTTACATGCTTCGTCATTAAAATTAATTGAGCACGAGGCCAATTAGAGCACAGCATTTTCTGCAGCACCACGTGTTCCTTCTGTTTCCGCATTTTTGTAGTCATGGCTGGGAAGAGTCAAAGTGCTCCAATTTGAATTGGTTTAGTAGTCAAACCAGTATACGGTGATAATATAAGATTATTAAAGTCCCAGACAACTTTTGGCAGTTTTTCTTGATAAAATAATTGTTTGGTAAGTTTTTCACTCACAAAATAAATTTTCAATTTTATTTCATAGTATCTAAAAATATTTTTAAAAAAAGCTTATGATAACTCAGGCAACTAAATCCGGCCCTTTTCGGTGACCTTTTATATTTCAGATATTTTCCGATCGATTCCAATGAATTCCGGTAGTTTTCTAGTGATCAGTGAAAGCTACCGGGTTTTACAAAAAAAGGGCCAGATTATCTTGGAAACGGAAAGTGTCAAAGCACACATAGCTTGCTCTACCTGTAAAGAAGTCTGGCCTCCGTAAATCGGGTACTTAGTACCGTAGCGGTTTCGCCTTGAACTACAAGAACGATTTACGTAATGAGAGTTTAAGTTCAGAATGGACTGAAAGTAAGAATAATAACTTAAATCCACAAAGATCTAACTGTTCGTTGTTCGAGTCCCGACCCTACCGTACTCATTCTGCAAAATTGTGATTAGAGCGCGTTTGAAAATGGCCATGCTTCTAGCGATATACAGTAGCGGTCAAAACTTTAGCAACTTTTTATTTTTGGCCATAACTCGGTTCAAACTCGAGCGATCACCTTCAATTTTTCTCTGAAGTTACTTCAAACAATTAGAAACATTTCAATAATAATAAAATGTGAGTTTCCTTTTTCCTTCCAACTAAAAATTTTTTTTCATGAAACAGTCCTATTTTCGTTCACTAGTTCATACAACTTTTTTCAAATATTTTTCTGTCGTATGATTTTTTTCATTTCTCTTTTATGTATCCGCTTCTGAAAACTTGTTTTTCTATTTGATAAAATGTTTCTCATAAAAAACGAACATGAAAGAGAAATGAAAAAAATCATACGACAGAAAAATATTTGAAAAAAGTTGTATGAACTAGTGAACGAAAATAGGACTGTTTTATGAAAAAAAAATTTTAGTTGGAAGGAAAAAAGGTAACTCACATTTTATTATTATTGAAATGTTTCTAATTGTTTGAAGTGACTTCAGAGAAAAATTGAAGGTGATCGCTCGAGTTTGAACCGAGTTATGGCCAAAAATAAAAAGTTGCTAAAGTTTTGACCGCTACTGTATGTGAAGCATATTTCAGACAATCGATTTCTAATAAAACTGTCAAATTTCTCAAAAAAACATCACTTTTATCTTCTGAGAACTTGAGTTGTGTAAGTTTGATAACTGAAACATGAAACAATGTTCATTTTTCTAAAAGATAATCGTAAACGGCATAAATTGACCCGATGTGAAGTATTTCCAGTTTCCTTCTTTGATTTCCCAAACAGATCGTCTCAAAGTCCGCTTAATTAAGTCAAATTTAATGAATCAAGGGTAAACATTCCATTTTGGTCAATCTCCACCCTCAAGGGTAAAAATGGAATTCCTAGAACTTTGGATGAATTAATTATCCGGTCATACCCGCGCAGAATGAGATTATCTTGTCCATATTGTATGCCGTCACGGGCTCCGCATTCGTATTATTCTGTACTTGTTTTTTTCCAAGGGGCATTCTTTATATGGTTCAGAACGAAGATTCAAAAGTAATTTTTCTCACGTATAAGCCCCTAAGCCTGAGTGGACCAGTCCCGGGCCTAAGCCTAACCGGAGACCGTGGAGTGATGCCTTTTACTAGAGTCAAGTAGAAAAAACTGAGTTCGAACGCAAACTTGCTTAGAATATTCGAAAACTGAACAAAAAAGAAGGAAGTTTTAAAGAAGAAAAAGTTGTTTCTTTAAAAAATTCATAAAAATTGTTCTTCCATAAGAGCTCTAGCAACAGTTGTTTAGCAATCAGTATGAATAAATTTCGCTCGCAAGGTTCCCGACCTGAAACATGTCACTCCTTCAACGTACTTGCCTACAAATTGGTCTAAAAATACCTAGGTTATGACCTCAATAGCCATCATTTGAATATCAATTTACATAGCTGAACGAGGTTGTTCTAACTCCTATTTGGTTCTCTCTCGTTCTCTCTCTCTCTCTCTCTCCCTCTCTCTCCCTCTCTCTCTTTCTCTTTCTCCCTCTCTCTCTCTCTCTCTCTCTCTCTCTCTCTCTCTCCATTTATCTCCCTTCCAGACAAAATTTGCAAACTGTTCTACGGACAGCTTATTGTCATTAACAAAATCAAAATAAGCCAAAATACTGATAATCATAACTTACGAGCACGGCTCAATGACAACATTGGTTGCAATCACATTTTCTACTCCGAGACCAAATTACCAAGTCTTTTACCAAAATTACTGACCTGCCCGAGCTTATAGCCGGTCGTTACTCTAGAAACGAAATATAACTGATATGAAGTTCATAGGCGGTTGATATCAACAGCGCATTTACGTATACGTCATGGATACCTACAACCTATGAACTTCATAGCACATCTATATCATAAAAAGTATCGAAAATACATCGTTCACAAGTTTTAGGTAGTTTGAAGCTAATACACACTCCATAATATTTTTGTCGCCATTTGGTTTGCCTTACCAAACGGCGGCATACTGGTGACTATACGGCGACAAAACAGCGACGTACCGGCAACAAATGAATGACTTCGCCATATTGTCGCCGGATGCTATCGAATGCTATATCGCACACATTGACAAAGGCAGAAGACAGTAAAACCGCTTCGCAACCGCTTTGTCGACCTCCGTTTTCATTTGCGAAGGTGTTTGTACTTTAAAAAATGTTTCACTAGACATATTGAACGTTGCGGACTGTTCCGAACGATAGTTTTACCTATCACAAACATTTTTACGTTGCGATTTGTGAATCTGGGACAAAAAAGAAAGGAAAGTAAAACTTTTTGAACTACAGTAACTGAGATTTGATCTACTCAATCGACTTTCTTTGTTTACACTTTTAAACTGCGTTTGCCGCAGTGTGTATCGAATGGCGACAGCGAGGCGACGTACCGGCGACCTACTGGCGACAAATTTATTACGGAGACACTTCAAGGTTTGCCAGGTCTTACGTAAAAGTTACATGGATCCACCAAAAATTCTCAGAATACTTTTGTATCCAAATCCGGCTACAAGATGTGTATTTCTTTTTTGAGATCAACAATCTTTCAGTCTGAGTTGGACGGCTAGGGTACGGTCTATAGAGAAAAATGAGGGCAAAAAGGCGTCAGTCCGTCGACCCTAATCAATACATCCAATTTTCCGCAAAAAATCGATAAAGTAGATCAAATTTGAGTTACTGTAGCTCAAAAACTTTTATTTTTCCTACCTCTTTTCCTCCCGGAGTCGTAACGGAAAAACGGTTGGAGTAGATCAAACTAACCTTGAGAACAAACCACGACGTTATAGATGTCGAGAAAAATAGGTTCAAAAATTGACAAAAATAAAAAAGGAGGTATGTGCGCTCCATGGAGAGCCTTGCAAAGCGTCTGCGGAGCGGCTATATCCTCTTATCCATGACCCGCAGTATGAGATATCGAAACCGTAGTTAAGCTAAAGTTTTGATAAATTTAAAAGTAAGTGATTTTTAGTACCACCGTCGAGAGAAAAGTTTTCCAATAGAGACCCCGGGACCAGAATCTTTATCCAATTTGGTCTGTGAGGTGATTGTTTCGGCCTCTTTTGAACACTTCTATCACTCTCATTGTTTTTCTCGTTGGGCCGAATGCTATTACTCTATTGTGACCATGAAATAATGACTATTTCCTGGTCGGCTTGATCGAAAAGCCTGAACAATCGTCTGTGGTAGAGATCGTCTACGTAGGCGATGAATCTTTTTCACATAAGGCGGTGAATCTTTTACATAAGGTTTGTCAGACACTTCAAAGACATCTCTCTCTCTCTCTCTCTCTCTCTCTCTCTCTCTCTCTCTCTCTCTCTCTCTCTCTTTCTCTCTCTCTCTCTTTCCATCTTTTCACTTTAAGCTCACTGAAACTTTGAGCTTTTGTGTATTTCAATCTTGTTTTCGCAAAAATATCAAAAACCGTTGAATAACCAAAAATATAATTAAGAGGTAGTGGAAATGTCTATCTACCCCGTTATTATTATTATTTCCCCTCTCTTTCCTCCAAAAATTTATTTCTCATTTTTCCGTCTTGATTTTCTGTAATAACATACCGTTATCACACCCTGTCAACTGGAGTGTCGTTCTCCCAAGACGAGAAAACCCTATTTCATCAAGAAAAGTGCAGTGTTTTGTATGCATGTGCGTGTTTTCTTCCGTTTTGGAAGACCTTTGAACTTGAAGAAAGTAATTATCTCTCTCTCTTTCTCTCTCTCTCTCTCTCTCTCTCTCTCTCTCTCTCTATCTATCTCTCTTCTCTTCTCTTCTTTTCCTACCTCTATTCTCCTCTCCTTCTTTTCAAAAGAACAATCGTCTTCTGATTTTCACCGTCCAACAAGGAAGCAGAATCTCGAAACACTTCTAATGTT
>OZ022253.1:15069614-15100155 GCA_963978915.1 Caenorhabditis parvicauda | reverse complement strand
CAATCAAGCGTGTGAAGCGGTGAAACAGCTGATCCTGAACGAGGGAAATGGATTCTTACACTCTCTGCCAATTAGAATCGACGTCGGGAAGAATTTCTTCGTTGACTACAGGCTTCTACAGACTGCGACGCGAAAAAAGTAAGATGAGTGTTACGGTTTCCTAAAGTTACTGTACAATTCAGCGAGTATGCACGTTTCGACTTGTCCACTAACGTTGTTTACGGAAACGTAACTTGCCGACCACGCACTGACGTGATTTTCAATGGTGAGTCTCTCTCTCTCTCTCTCTCTCTCTCTCTCTCTCTCTCTCTCTCTCTCTCTCTCTCTCCCTCTCTCTCTCTCTCTCTCTCTCTCTCTCTCTCTCTCTCTCTCTCTCTCTCTCTCTCTCCCTTTCTCTCTCTCTCTCTCTCTCTCTCTCTCTCTCTCTCTCTCTCTCTCTCTCTCTCTCCCTCTCTCTCTCTCTCTCTCTCTCTCTCTCTCTTTCTTGTTTTCTCTCTCTTTCTCTCTCTCTTTCTTGTTTTCTCTCTCTCTGTCTCTCTTACTCTCGTTCACCCTGTCTGTCTTTCATTTTTCTTTTTCTCGCTATCTCTTTCTCTCTATCACTTTTTATCTCTCTCTCTCTCTCTCTCTCTCTCTCTCTCTCTCTCTCTCTCTCTCTCTCTCTCTCTCAATACCCATTTCAGACGCAGGTGAAAAACCCGGGATGTTGACGGTCTGGACGACCAGCGACACCGCAAACTGCCTTCTCTCCAGCGCCCACAAGGCGTCCATCATAGCGTTTCCAGTGACCAAAGATATTGCAAAAGTTGCTTCTTACCTGCGTACCAATTGCCTACTTCCAGTGTGCATTGGATTCTTTTTTCCAGAGCTCGGCAAAAAGTTCCCAGACCAGTATGTAGATTTGTATTTCCATACTCTTGAGGTATATTTGTTGGTTATGTCTTTGGATCAGAAACTTCGTTCAGAGCCCACGACTGACGTTTACGACTGCAGGCGCTGTTTTGAACTCGACATTCGATGTGGATATCTATCAGAATCCGTGGAAACAACATAAGCAGGATGTGCTGGCAAGATTAAGTGAGGAGAGGGAGAAAGAGAAAGATAGATAGAGAGAGAGAGAGAGAGAGAGAGAGAGAGAGAGGGAGAGAGAGAGAGAGAGAGAGAGAGAGAGAGAGAGAGAGAGAGAGAGAGAGAGAGAGAGAGAGAGAGAGAGAGAGAGAGAGTGATCCATTCAGTCGTGAGCACCGAATACGACGTTTCTCTGAATGTCAAAAATGGACTGATCAGGGGAAATCTCAAGAACTCTACGACTTGGATGAAAGAAGACTTCTCCAAGATTGGAGATTTTTCAAAATCGTGAGTTCCAATTCTCCCAGACGAATACTAGACCGACATCCTCACAAGACTTTTCAGATTCCTCAAGGCATTCGATGAAATCTTCTCACTGACGACCAAGGAAGTCATCAAGACCTTTTTCAATATAGGAGTGCCGATACCGAAGTTCGATAATGTTACTATCGCAGGTGGAATATAGTTTATGATAGCTACACTAACAAAGATTCAGATACGACTAGAATTTCCGTTTTCGATGGATTCGCCAGGGTCAACGTTGACTTCAAGACTGTACAATTGAATTGACTTAAAATTTTTGTATCTATCAATATAATTGCACAATAAAGATAATTTCCTTCATTATCTTCTACAAAAAAGTATGATCAAAACGAGGATGGTCCGTCGAAAATTGTTCATTTGCAAAGCTAAAGAAGTTAACTACATTTCACATACATCGCTAGAAGCATGGCCGTTTTCAAACGCGCTCTAATCTCAATTTCGCAGAATGAGTACGGTAGGCCTACCCTAGGGTCGGGACTCTCACAACGAACAGTTAGATCTTTGTGGATTTAAATTATTATTCTTACTTTCAGTCCATTCTGAAATTAAAGGTTCATTATGTAAATCTTTCTTGTATTTCAAGGCGAAACTGCTACGGTACTAAGTACCAAGGAAGCTATGTGCATTTTTGATATACTCCTCTAAAAATTTTTTTGGATGAGGAAAAATTTGGGGATACATGAAATAAACACCAATAGACATCTGCAAAGCGGTCATCCGGAGCGAAAATCGAATTTATTGATTGGGAGCAACTGACTCGCACCTTTTTTGATACTCCGCGGAGCTCCGCCCTCTTGATACATTGCGCACCGTACTCCACTACAAACTCCGCTTCACACATTTTTGACCGACTGTATAATCGATTTGTGTCTATCGTGTTATCATTTACCCGTGTGCTCTCACTGTTATCTCTACAGTCAGTTCTTTACCCAGTTTGTACTGTTCTGCTACCGCCGATCATCTATGTACGTTTTTGCGAAAATCATCATGATTTATTCAGACACAATGGCGGAGACGTGTTCTCTGCTTTCCGGTGGAGTCAGTGAGTACGGAGCTGCGTTGTCAATTCCACAGTCGACTTTGGAGACTGTCGAACCGATTTGTCTCTCGTGGAAGAATATCAGGTTTTTGTTACAGTAATAAGCTCAGGGAAACCGTTCGGTGTCTCTATGGCTCTAAACAAAGTCCGAATCGGTAATTTTTGAATTCCGTTTGGATGCATACACACACCAAACGTTTTCCCTGAGATTTATACGGTACAATCTGACTTATTACCATAACCATTATCGATCAAATTATTAACTAGAAGTTCGAATTCGGTCCTTTTTCGCGGTTTTTATTACTTCGAAGAAACCCCACATTTCAGAGTGAATTTATGAAAATTTCGAGATAAGTGATCATATCTGACTTATTGCCTCAACCATTATGGATCAAATTATTAACTAGAAGATCAAATTCGGTCTTTTTCGCGGTTTTTATTACTTCAAAGAAACCCCACATTTCAGATTGAACTTATGAAAACTTCGAGATAAGTGATCATATCTGACTTATTACCATAACCATTATGGATCAAATTATTAACTAGAAGATCAAATTCGGTCCTTTTTTCGCGGTTTTTATTACTTCGAAGAAGCCCACATTTCAGAGTGAACTTATGAAAATTTCGAGATAAGTGATCATATTGAATTATCTCAACCCTAATCGTCATGCCCAAGCTTAAATGCGCTAGTTCCCAGCCTAAACCTGAGCCCAAAAACCTAAGATAAAACACCACACCGCTGCTGCTTTTTCACATTCGCCATTTTTACCCCAATCATCAAAGTCAACTTTCTTAAGCATTCGTTCTAAAGCCGGAAAAGAGATCCTCCGGAATGTATCCGGTCAAGCACGTCCTGGCAACCTGATGGCTCTCATGGGCGCTAGTGGTGCTGGTAAGACGACTCTGCTCAATATGCTTCTGGCAAGGAATCTTAGAGGACTGGACACTGATGGATCTGTGATGGTCAATGGAGTTGAGGTGGGTTGTCTGCTTCTAATATGATTTTTTGTTCAGTTCGAGAAAAAAGTTTTTGAACTACAGAAACTGTATTTTGATCTACGGCGATGCAGGATTTACGGAGGGGCGGGGATTGTGCTCGCTGCTTATTGGTCGCCTCCCCCCGCTGATTGATCCGACACTTTTCTACTGCGCTTAGAGTCGTGTGTGCTATCTCTTTGCCAAAATTCCTAACTGACAGGCCATGCCTAACATGGGAAGTATATGAAAGCCCGGAGAATCTATGAGGTCTGAGTGGTCTCTTAGGTTTTCAAATATGGTGAAGACGATGGAACTGCTCTCAGAAGTTGCTTCACCGACCTCGTTCAGGAGTTATGGCCAAAAATAGAACTCACATGCAATTTTCAAAAAAGGGGGATCTGTGATGTTGGATAGGAAAAACTGTTGAGATTTTGAAGTTTATTGAATTTTAAAGGTTCGAGATGCACGGAAAACTCAGTCTGTCTGGATTCTGGAGCTCGATTCCGAAGTTACATGCATCTGAAGTGGACGTTAAAAATCGTCCAACTTTCACCTTCTGTAACTCGACTCCTAGCAGATTTCCAGAGGCGAGACCTATTCCAAACGATTCAGAATGATTGACTCTATCAATTCCTACGTTTTCAGTCGATTCTGTGACAAAAATTTTTGGGTCCAAAATTGGAAAGAGTTACACAAGGGTTCATAGTATGAGCCTTGATCGCAAGTGATGAATCGTTGTAGTATTTCTCGGGCAAAAACGTGTATCAAGTGAGAATCGAACTTTGCCGTGAAAAATGAAATGCGTGAGCTTTGACCACTCTACCACGGAAGACACAAATTTTTGCGTCAACTCCATGTTCACTCATTCGCTCCTTTTCACGACAGAATTCTTCAACATTACAGATCCCACTTTTTTGAAAATTGCGTGTGAATTCTATTTTTGGTCATAACTCCTAAACGAGGTCGGTGAAGCAACTTCTGAGAGCAGTTCCATTGTCTTCATCATATTTGAAAACCTATGAGACTACTCAGACCTCATAGATTCTCCGGGCTTTCATATACTTCCCATGTAAGCCTAAATATTTCATGTCTCCTTGACAACATCTTATAAATTTCAGATTGGTCGGAAAATCACTGCTCTTTCGGGTTATGCTCAACAAGAGGAACTGTTTGTTGGTACCTTGACGGTCAAAGAGTACCTTACGATTCAAGCAAAACTGAGAGTCAATGGAGACGAAGCTAAGAAGGCGAGACGTGTTGCAGGAGTTATAGGTGGGGATCACTTGATGAAGTAGCATTATTTCACAGAATATGCTTTCTTCAGGCCAACTGGGTCTCTACAAGTGCCAGAACACTAGAATCGGTACGATTGGAATCAAGAAGGGAATCTCAGGAGGTGAAGCCCGAAGGCTGACCTTCGCCTGTGAACTTCTTTCCAACCCGGCTTTGTTATTCTGCGATGAGCCGACAACTGGCCTAGACTCGTTCATGGCAGAGTCGGTTGTGCAGGTGAGAGGAGGGAGGTAGAGAGTGAGAGAAAGGGGGAGAGAGGGAGAGAGAGAGAGAGAGAGAGAGAGAGAGAGAGAAATTTCAGGTTCTGAGCACCATAGCAAAATCGGGACGAACAGTGATATGTACTATTCACCAACCGGCTTCCCAGCTGTATCTGATGTTTGACCGAGTAATGTTCATGGGTTAGTTGTTTCAAACTATCAACCAAAAAGCAGTCAAATTCAGCCGGTGGACGAACAGCCTTCGTCGGATCGCCAAGAGACTCTATACAGGTGAATTTGAGATACCGTAATCATGGTGCGTGTGACGTAGTGTTCACATTCAGTATGAAAATAGTGCGCAAACTGCACGGACTAACTCCATAATCTTCTTGTCACGGGGAAAAAAGATTATGAACTTTCACGATGATATTAAAAGATTTTTTTCACAGTTCTTCGAAGAATGCGGCTTTGCGTGTCCTCAAAATTACAACCCTGCTGACATGATCATCCACACGTTGGCCGTGATTCCGAATGAAGAAGAAGAGTGCAGGAACAGAATCCAACTGATTTGTGAGAAATTCCACAGAAGGTAACATACTGTGTACTGAGCAGCTAACACCACAGCTGACGCGATATTGCACAGAAACATACACAGAGTGATGAATGCACACCAATACTCAATAATCAATCTCCACTTTTCAGTGCGTATGGAAGAGACCTGGAGCACAAGCTGGCTTCAGTTCAGCCGACTGAAATTCCAGAATCGAGACGGCAAATGGGAACGATTACTCAAGTCTCAGCGTTGTTCGAAAGGTAACTTGTGAGGGATGTAAAAGGTACCATTGACACCACGCATGTTGCCGCGTTTCATCTTTAGGCACAAGGTTATTAGATCACTGGTGCCTTTCACATATTGCTTGCCTCCTACACTGTGTAAAGAAATAATAGCAAACGCGACTTTTTTCTGAATTAAAGAACACTAAGCCACAACTTTTCTGGAAAAATTCATCCAGATCCCTCAACAGATTCCAGAGGAATATCAAGATTTGCATTCCTCTGGAATCTGTTGAGGGATCTGGATGAATTTTTCAGAAACGTTGTGGCTTAGTGTCCTCAACAACTTTTGTTCTTAAAGTTTTCATAATTCTCTGAATTTGTCGAGTTATTTCAGAAAAAGTCGCGTCTGCTATTATTTCTTTACACAGTGTATCAGGATCTTTGAATTAAATTGTTGATTCATTCGAGTGAATTCTCTAGTTACCAAACGTTAAGGAATTCATATGAGCGAAAGATAACAACGTTTCCAGAGCAATCATCGACACATGGCGGAATCCATCGCTAACCAGAGCCAAGATGATTCAGAAGATGGTGATGGGCTTATTCATCGGGTTACTGTACCTACAGAGCCCTCTGACCACCGTTGGCATCTCCAATCTCAACGGAGCCCTGTTCTATCTGGTCTGCGAACTTACTTATTCTACAATTTTCGGAATCCTCAACTTTCTCCCGACCGACTTTCCGCTCTTGTCCAGGGAATATCATGATGGTCTTTATTCTGTCTTCAGGTTTGAATTTGTTTTTATTAGAATTCGTAGGATTTAATCAATGAAAGTAGGTTACATACTACAAAATTTTGGGTGCACCGGCATTAGACCGTAAATGGGCGACAGATGGACCGGTGGCGGGGAGAGTGCGCTGCGAGTGACCGACAGATGAACCGGATCGGCAGGTCCGGGACATATGCCGCCTAATTACGGTCCAATGCCAGTCGATTCAAAGTATTAGGGGCTTCAGTAACAACCAGCAATATTCGAGCTCAATAAAAATGGAATGTGATCGACTGCGCTGAGAAAATGTGTTAAAACTGCTTGGGTTCGATCAGTGAAGCGATTTTTTCGAGAATATGCAATAATTTTCTTATTAGACGAAAGATGAGAAGTTCTTCTTGAGTGTTTCTCTGTCTACTTCAACTTTATCAAAATATTCTGACTTCAAGCGATTTATAATGTTTCAACCCACAATCACCGTCAACTTTCAGCTACTACGTAGCCCGGTGCGCCTCCTACATGCCCCTCTTCACAGTCGATGGCCTTCTCATGCTCCTTGTCTGTTATTGGATGGTCGGATTCTCAAACTCGATTCAACAAGTCCTGTGGGCGTGTCTTATCGCTTTCCTTATTGAGCAATCGTCATCGGCTTGCGGAATAATGCTATCGTGTATATCGCCATCACTACCGGTATGAGAAAAGCTCATGAAGATGAAAAGAAGGTGGAATGTTACAGATCGCCATGTCTAGTGCAGGACCAATGCTAACACTTCTCTCATTGACCGGAGGACTATACGCCAATGTGGGAGCACTGCCGTCGTACATCAGCTGGATACAATACCTTAGTTGGTTTAGGTAAATTGTAATATTCTAAAGAGAAAGCATTTAGAATTTCACAATTTGAATGATTGTTAATGACTTGCATTTACACTGAATATAACCTCAAATAGTGTAAAATGAAGGAAATCGTAGAAATGAGGTGATTCACATCTCCCTGCTTACTGCTCACATCGATAACGATCAGCTTTAGCTCGGTGTGATGGTACAAAAAAATAAAATTTGAAACTTTTAGATACGGCTTCGAGGCATTTGCCATCAACCAGTGGTCGAGTGTCAACGAACCCAACACGACCACCTGGACGACGGCAGAACGAGACGCAATACTGAAGGAGTACTCGTTCACCAACGACATGTTTTACCCCGACCTCATAATCATGTCCGTTTTCATTCTTTTCTTCTATGTCGTCGGCTACGTTGGCCTAGCTTACCGTGTAAGCAAAGCCAGATAATCCCAATTTTCACTCATTTACCCCCAACCTTTTTCCACTTTCTCGAGATCTCACAATTAATATAAAATTTAATGAATAAATAAATGAATACAACCCGCGATGCAGTTTACAGATATTGAGCGAAGCTCCAGATCACATTAAAACGAATAAAGCTAGTACAGTCAACTTACAAGTCAATACTTCGTAGACCAGAACTCGTCGTCGAGCTCGATATCCTCGCTCAGATGTTGAACGATCCGCGCGGAGCCGAAGAAGTCGGTGATTCGGACTCGTTTGGGTTCTTTCTCGTAGTTAACAGTACTCACACCTGAAAATGGGATAGGATCACACCGAGCTAAAGGTGATTGTTATCGATTAGACGCGTTGCTCGCAAATGGTATTGAACGAAAATTTGCTATAGAGCGCGTTGGCACATAAATAATTTTTCTCCCATTTTTCTCAAGTTAACAAGCGAATTTTTTTCGACGGTTGCTATTGAAAAACTGCAAGTCATGTAACTTTTCTTCGTAACTAGCTTTTTATCATGAATTCTGAGAGAACGTCAGAGAAAAAAGTTTTTTTTAACTACAGTAACTGTAATTTGATCTACAGCGATGCAGGATTTACAAAGGGGCGGAGTTTGTGCTCACTGCTTATTGGTCGCCTCCCCTCGCTGCTTGATCCGACACTTTTCTACTGCGCTTGACGCAGTGGATTCCTTTCTGGGGTTACAGTAACTCACCAGTATGAGAAAGACATTGTCTGGGCTTGCACGCCTCGATGAAGTCTTGCATGTTTTTGGTCGAGTTGAGTGCGGGAACCTCTTCCTTGAGGAACTTGCATGTGAAGTGAGAGTATCTGAAGTCGATTTTCAATTTTTGATTGATTCCAATTTTTTTCAACTCCATTCGAATTGAAGTTTAATGTTGTTTTCATATTCATAACTATTCAAGATATGTTTTTGACGAGTCGTTCCATTTCTCAAATTTTCCGAATATCAGAATTTTCCAAATGTAAGATGAATATTATAACAATCAGGCTTGAATTCTCGTTTTTTATATCATTGCACGGTGTAACACTTTCGGCCATTCCAAAAGTGGGCGTAACGGGGGTGGGACAACCGAGGATGGTCGGTCAAAAATCGCTTATTTGCAAAATTTTCAAATGGAGGCCTTAACTACATTTTCGATATTAATACTGGTTAGTCTCCTCAAAATATCTTACAATAACTTTTAAAACAATTTTCTTGTTCAATAAGGACTAAAATTGAGCAGAATACGTGGAATAAATAGTTAAAAATACCAATAGACCGCTGCAAAGCGGTCATCCGGAGCGTAAAATTAAATCTATTGATTGGGGTCGAGTGATTCGCGCCTTTTTTGAAACTCTACCCCCACTCAATTTTTTTGATCTTGGCAGTCCGTGCATTGAAATAGATCCATATTTATGACTCTATAGGACGTAATCTTGAAAGAAGGTATTACACAATTTTCCGTTAACGCCTCCATTTGTGTGAGAGAGAGAGAGAGAGATAGAGAAAAAAAGAGAGAGAGAAAGAAAGAGAGAGAGAGAGAGAAAGAAAGAAAGAAAGAGAGAGAGAGAAAGAGAGAGAGAGAGAGAGAGAGAGAGAGAGAAGACGAGAGAAAGCCTGACAAAAACTTGGATTTTGATCAGGAGGAAGGGAAAGAGAGAGCATGCATTATCGCTAAACGCAGGCGTAGGCGGCGAGAGGGAAGAGGGTGCAGAATTTCCATTACTTTCTATTCTACTAGAGCTTATTTTAAGTTCATCAACCAAGAATTCATATTCATGAGGATCATCAGTCTTACAACTGTGTTATCGACAGTCAACAAACTTTTGACTGCGGGTCATGAGAATCAAGATTTCAAGAAAACCGAACCTGTCCACTACGAAAACTCCAATGTCGTGATCTGTGTCGTAGGAGTAACTCTCTTCGTGTGTGAGACTGCTGGAGAGGGACAAGACGTTGGGGGAGTCGATCCACTCGTACATAGACGCGCTTCGGCAACTGTCCATGATCACCAACATCTCATTGTATCTGAACGACTGTGTGTGGAGAGAGAGTGAGACATCCGATGAGAAGTCCACTAGTTGTCATAGCCAAGAGGATCATGGAATTGATTCTGGGCAGGAGAAGCCTGGATAGTGAGAGAGAGAGAGAGAGAGAGAGAGAGAAAGAGAGAGATAGAAAGGAAATATTACTTGTTGGTCTCGTACATCGATCTGACCGCGTACGCCAAATCAGTGTTGGTCAGCTCCTCCGAATCACGGAATTTCATGAAGCTGTCACCACCGTGACCAGTGAGATAAATCTGTAACGAAATAAAATAGAATACGGGGAACGCCCATTTCCTTCGCGCACTTGTGAGGCATTTTCATTTCAAAGAGCCGAGAAGCGACATTACCTAGAGGTAGTGTTTGGAGGAAAACTAACATATAATCAAAATGAGAATTCTCAGTTTCAACATCCAGCAAGCAACACAAATCCTCACCAACACATTACTCTGATGGTCGGACAGCAGTTTCTTGGACCTCGGGGTGTCTGGATGATGTCTATTGGTGAGTAGTCGCATGAAGTTCGTCACAGTCACATCGTCACCTCTATAATCGACTTCCACATCGCTTCCATAGATGTTTCCCCCGTTGCGGGCAGCGTAGACGGTTCCGGGTCTTGGGTTTCGCGGGTTGCATGGGATGTCTTCTGCCAGCATCATAATGATGTTACTGAAACGTTGAATGTTCAGAGGGCAAGGTAAAATGTACCTGTCAGGAATTCCGAGCCTCTTGATTTGGTGGTAGAGCAAGAGGATGTTTGATACATGTCTGTAGTTGAACCAGAACTTGGATGTGTCCACCAGCACAGCCCAGTTATTGGTGTGAACTGAAGTTTTGAGTTAACAGGTGTCAAAAAGGGTGTTTTTCGAGACCCGCACAGAAGGTATAATTTTCCTACCAGAATTGCACGGAATTCAGACTTCCGTTAGAACAATTTTTTCGTGAAAAATGACGAAAAGACCGTGAAATCGTTTCTACTCAGTCAGGAATCGACATTCACCTGTTGAGAATGAGCGGATATACAATATCTCTGGGTTTTTCAACTTTTTTGCCCTCCCGACTACCGTTGAAAATACGGAATGTTTCAGAAACTCCCCATAGAATATGATTGTTTTGAGTGACTTTCAGAAAAAACTTTAGTAGATTCTATTCAGCATGATCTTTCACTGCGCTACGGTATTTTTATTTCGTTAATTCAAATTTTCTGAAAATGTTACATCTTTTCACAATTGACGAGTTTTAAAAAGTGACATCGGAAACTCACCAGGAGTATCAAAAAGTTCTTCGATCCTGAGTTGCAAGCCAGTATTCAGAATACATGAAGCGATTTGAATTATGGATAAAAGAACACATAGTATTCTCATCTGAAAGTAAATTTAGGCACTGGGTGAATATCAGCAGGTAATTACAATGCCAACGACATGTTTTCGCTAGAAAAAATTTAGAGAAAAAAATTTATTATTCATCAACTTCCATAAATGAATCCTTTGGCTCAACTCTTGAAGAGTCATCAAAGATATCAAGTTCCTTGTAGTACGCCAGAATTTGAGTGACAATGTTCTGTAGAGTTTTCGTTAATTTCTGACCAAAGAAAAAAGTTACCTTTCTAGCTTCTTCAGGGACCATATCCAACGCGTCTTCGGGATGTTTTCTCCCCGACTTGATTGTTTCAGATACAAAACGCATAGCATTTTTGTACAAGTTGAACTCTACGTTCATCAGGAATACAATGTACTTGAAGACGTGCAGGTGGAGTTTGCACAAGTAGAGTTCCTATAAAATTAGGTCTGTCTTAGCACTTCACGGAAATTACATATAGAAATTAATTTTACACACACTGATCGAAAGTTTCCATTAAATCTTCATTTTTGGCTATATTCAACTGCTATTTTCGCCGTTCTCATTGCGGTTTATCTCATCCTATTATATTCTTGTGCTTATGATACTCAAGCGTTGAAACTTATTCTCTATCAATAAAAATACTATTATTAGAGTATATCGAAATTTTAATGATTAGATAAACCTAAAAGGAATAGTTTAAATTAAATTCACTTTAAAAAAAAAACATACGTCTATAGCTTCATCGCGAAAGTTGTCCACTTCAGTTGTGACCTCATCTTCGAACGTTTCTGGATTGTATCGGCCACCACACAGCCCCAAGAACGATAACTAGAACGCTTCTTTTACCTTCGCGATAGTCAAAACCTACCTCTTCTCGTATTTCATCGGGGTATGCGTGAGCATCAAACTGTACTGGGCATCCTGGACAATCACAAGAGATTTCCTTCATTGCTTTACGTTGGTCTGCAGACACTTCTAGTCTCGCCTAGGTGGAAAATTATTTTACAAAAACGTTTGTTCACTATTCTAAATGGATCTTTTTTTCTATCTTCACTGGCTTGCAAAGAAGTTTTCTGTCGGCTTGAAGTCTACCACTACGTGCACGAGAATATACCTTTTTGAAGGAAACACTCACATACTGATAGTTTTCCCTCAATCGACTTTTGAACAACGTCCTATTGAATCCAGTGACATCGATTAATTTATCCACCAGACGCTCGTTTATATCATTCAATTTGTTCACAGCCTTTCTCGTATCATCGGACGTAGTTGGTCCTTCAAAAATGGAATTTGTTAAATAATTTCTTTTGATTGTGTAAAATAATTTTGAACATAAAATCAACCTTCTGAAGAGACTCCAAGTTCAACGCACGCACGACTAATGAAGTGCTTTAGTGTTCGCTTGACATATTTTTTCAGTTTCGAACGAGCAAACCTTTCATCAGTCAGCGGATGTGGTGTCTAAAATGCGGAAATTCACTGAGAAAATATCAAAAACCGAACCATGGAAAGTACGGCATTGAACTGAGTTAACCTTTCAGCACTTGTCAGATGCGTGTCGTTTAAAAGTTTGAGCTTCTTCCATGTGCTTTTTGTTCGTAGAACTTGAAATAAGCTGTCATAAAAATGTACTAAACACAACCTTCTTCTGGTTTCGAAGTAACTTCATCGTTATTTGTATCCGGAACAGCGCTTCTTCCTATCAACGGCTTAAATCATTATCTTATTGAAGTTGAAAATGTAAGTGGAACCTTTAACTCCCGCGCCATCACTTATCTCCGCTTCTTAAAAAATTGATTTGAATTAGCAGTTTTTGTGTCAGTTACAATTAGGACTATACCTGTCGAAAGTAACAACATGAACAAAACAATTTTATTGGTATAAACCAACTGAGTAACAATAAACATTTATCGGTTGGACTTGGCAACACGCTCGAGCTCGTCCTTCTTCTTGATGGCGTAGCTGTTGGATGATCCCTTAGCAGCGTTGATAAGCTCATCAGCCAAGCACTCGGCAATGGTCTTGACGTTTCTGAAGGCAGCCTCACGAGCTCCAGTGCAGAGAAGCCAGATAGCCTAAAAAGAGAATAAAAACAAGATATAAATATTTGGTATTTAGAGAATATCGTGAACGTTACTATTTTTCAAGACTTAAAAATACAAATAATACCTGGTTAACTCTTCTGAGTGGGGCAACATCAACAGCTTGACGACGGACAGTTCCGGCACGTCCAATACGGGTGGAGTCTTCACGTGGTCCACTGTTGATAACAGCGTTGACGAGGATTGATACTGGGTTCTAAATATTTTGTATTAAATGTTGAATTAGAATATTGCTAAACCTCTCCGGTCAGCAGGTAGATGATTTCGAAAGCGTGCTTGACGATACGGACAGTCATCAGCTTCTTTCCGTTGTTTCTTCCGTGCATCATGAGAGAGTTGACCAGACGCTCGACGATTGGGCATGAAGCCTTACGGAAGCGACGGACCTAAAGCGGCTTTCCATGATTTAAAAAGCGAGGTTTTTTTAAAAAACAAGTTAATTAGGTATAATATTTTAGTGCTGTATGGTTTTATACATAGGAGAAATCGTCTTCGAGAAGTTAAAATTTACCTGGTAACGTCCAGCAGAGTGTGGAAGGTACTTGGCAGACTTGTCCTTGACCAGGATGTAGTCAACGAGAGCGATCTCGGAGACGTTGACATTCTGGAGATTCCACTTGCCGAAGAGGTTGACCTGAAATACTCTTAATTGCTATTACTTTAATTCAAAATAACCACCTCTGGGGCGATAACAGCCGGAGCGTCGTAGTTCTGTACTTCTTCAGTGGCCCAGGTTTCAGACATGCTATAAATAAATTTGTGAAGAGTTTGTAAAAACAAAATTATAGACTTAATTATATGCCAAAATTTATAGATTTTGGCCTAAAATTGACCAAAGTGAAATTCGAACTCTCAAACAGCCACAAAAACACATAAATACATTTTTAAATCTAATTTTTATAAAGAACACATTACGTGGTTCATAGGAATTTAAAAATCGGGAAAAAGAGGAAAATTGTAAGAGAAAAGAAAAAATAAAACTAGGGTTCCTGTTACGGTAGCCTAGCGAGAGTTGCTCGCTCGCGACGACATGCGCCTTCAATTTATTTTATTTTTCTTTTCTTTTTGTACATTTTTATGCTTTAGAGTAGTTGAAGATTTTATATTCCGCGTTCACCTTCTTTCTATGGGAAAAGTTTTGTTCAGTTGTAGAAAAGATTGCGTTCATTTGATTTCATTACATGTCAAGCAAATTTACTATGTGTCACCGAAATGGATACAATTAAAAATATAGATTAAGTTAGGACCGAATGTCTGTAGTCACACGATATTGAAAGTTTGTTATTTTCATAGTTCCAGATTGATACTTACTTTACTCATTACACAATTTATGGGTTCATTTATTTGTTCTTGATTTATTAACCCGTAATTTAACTAGTACATAAGTTTTTACATAATCTTTTTTCGTACTGAAGATTCATTACGTATATCAATCTGGTACGCATGAATTCCGTATTTACAGAGATGAGTAATGATGAATATCGGTCACACCTTGCGATGTTTATTCCCAAGAACATACACAGTGAGCTCCGTATCACTCTGTTTGGGGTGTTCAACCTACCAGGTCACGTATCCAGTTGACAACCAGTTCGAGGTGAGTGAATTTTCCCATCACATCTTTATGTATGCAAATTTGATCGAAAATCGGAACTATCTAACACATCATTGATTCTTATCGTTTCACAACTATGCCCGTTCACAGAATCCGTGTTGCTGAAGATATAGAAATGTCCGAAATCGAAGGACCTAGTCGTGTGCGATCAAGAGAACCTGAAGTTTTCCGTCAACCAACCTCCAGTAGCAAAAACATCAAAGTGAGTTTTTCTCTTTTTTCAGTTTTTTCCAAAACCGCTTTTTCTCTAGTAGGCTGATTTGCTTGAAATATGAAAAATAAAATTTGTACTCAAAATTGTGACAAAATTCAAGGAAATAATGTTCTTTCGAATTATGCAGCACCAGATCAGACCCGCCGCAGACGACATAATCTGCCGACCCTCACGGCATCATATTTGCTTGATTAAATGCTTAATTTCGGTATCCAAGACTTGGTTTTTCACAAAAGTTGTTCTCCCAACCTAACCTAAGCTTATTATAAAAGGAAATCACTTTTGGTTGCAGATTGCAAATTGAGAATAATTCATGATACAGGCGTGAGGGTCGGCAGATTATGACGTCTCCCACGGACTTCATCAGGGTCGCTCCTTATTCTCTTTCTTTGATTGTTCCTACACATTGGCAAACAAACGTGAGCCATGTTAATGTCTTCTTGTAGATGACTAACGAACAATTTATTACATTAGGGTGTGATACAAAACAAAAATGAGTCACGCGTGTGTAAATATGGATGCGTTAGTGAGCCCTGCGCAAGAAAATGCGTCATTGTGAATCCCAAAGCGTCGTTCCCGCACCATAGTCGAGAACACTCATCGTTGTTCTCACAACAACTGTTCGAACTCTCTTTTTCATTCAAGCCAAACCGCTATCCAAACGTTTTGTTTTAGATTTCTTTCTTTCATTTTTTTGATTTAAACATTCCAGAATTGCTGATGTTGTTATTGAAATGTGAATTCTAAGATATAAAAATTTGAAACTTCATAGAAATGGGTATAAAGTTGAAATAACGAACTATGTCACATTTTTCAAATTAAATTTTATTGAAACAGAATTGAATCTCTAGTCTATAAAAGTATTCACTAGACGAAAATAGCAAAAGATTCTCTTTACAAGAGGTAATCCACTTTCTTCGTTCCAAACTTCATAAAACTAGAAAAAATAAACTGTAACAAATTTAATATAGAATTTTACTAGGACTAGTGATTCTCAAAACTGGAAATAGCCGTTAACGAAAATAACGGAAAATTCTCTTCACGAAAGTCGTATATCCACTTTATTTTGTCGTGTCGCAATAAAATGACTTTTCTTCACTAATTAGAGGAAAATATGTTTTGAGTTGCCGGGATGCTGTATCGCATTTCAATACACGGATAGATGAGTCGAGAAATGTCCTCCAACGTTTTTCCTTCTTGACTGATTGTTTATACGAGCCGAGACAGAAACACGCACATCATCAAACAGCTGCTGTGCACGCCGCAAACTCGGATTCAAACGTGCTAAACTTTTCATTGTCATCCCTCCCCATTGACCTCTTTTCATCTTTGTCTGATTTCAGAATTGAAAATTTGAAAAATCTAATAATAATAACTTTATTCCTTGAAAATAAAGTTCATAAGCTTCGTGACGACCAGCAATAGCCGTCATGAGCACAGATAATGGGCGTGGGAACCGTAGGAGAACCTTTTAAAAAAGCTGCTCCGGTCAGAAAAGTTGTGCGATTTTAGCAAAAAGCACGTTGGATAAGTTTGTAAGATAACCAGAAGGAAAAGAACTGAATATAATTGTTAGTAGTGATAGAAATTTAAACCTTTTTAAAAATCATCTTCTAAAATATCAATCCTATAAAAACAATGATTTAGTTTATATCAAGATTCATAAGTCTTGTAATTTTCAACATTATCTCTGGACTTGAGTTAGATCTTAAAACTTCTCCGTTTTCACTATTCAACCGGAGGAGCAGGGATTCAACTCCTGTCATGTGTAGTGGTGATAGTAGCACTATCCACAAGTCCGCAGGAGACGCCATAATCTGCCGACCCTCACACCTGTATCATGAATTATTCTCAATTTGCAATCTGTAACCAAAAGTGATTTCTTTTTACAGGGTGCGGCAGAATTACCGCAACAGTTTTTTTCGCTAATGACTTACGATTTCTGTGAGGAAAATTCCAATTCTCTTCTCTGTTATATGTTCATCAAACCTTTAGGAACATTTGCTCCAAATTTTATCATCGAATCACCATTCACTATAAAATGGTAGCTGTATTACTATTTCAAGTTGAAAAAACACTTTAACTAAAATTGAAGTCATGCATTTTTTGAGAATAAAATTCTTCAAAAGCTCCAGTATTCCAATTTTTGTACTCGAATCACTGTTAAGATCTCTAATCACACAATGATAGTGCTGGAACCGAATTTTAAATTGATTTAGTAGTAAATTAAGAAAATATAGTGAGAGTACCAGATTAGCAAATAAAGACCATTTGAGCCTAAGGTCTCGAGAGAAACAGTCAAAAGTAGGCTAAAATTTGTAATTCCACATGTTCAATAAGATATATTTTTATTTGGGAGCGAAAACAAGTTGAACTCAAAAAAAATGAAATTTTGTTCAAGAGATGCGAAGCATTAACGCGCTCCCATGCGCTCCCCGTTCATAAGACGATATTTCGTGAAAAAATCGTCCAACTTCCATGTAACTGCGTTAGTAACTTCTCAATAACTCCAGCTTCACGAAAAAACGTAAGAAATTGATTGTAACTTTGTCTCAAGATTCTGAGACAGTATCAGAAGATTGTTGTGACATAAGCGAAATTTCCCTTGTTTTCTTTACCTTTCGTGCTGAATATGAGATGTAGTTTATCGATGTTACTTTCACATGATATGAAGATGAACAATAGTTCTAAATCCACTTAAGAAATTATACATATATCGTTCAACAAAGAGTGACAGCAGTTCGTCACAAAGAGATGGTGTAAAATCAATTTTCTGAGTTTTGGTTGGTAACACAAAAACCAGTTTTTTAGTTTGATTTGAGCTCGACTGATTGCGACTCAAAAATACGTTACACCCAGATAGTCTCTCTAAACATTTACAAAAAATAAAGTTCTCTGAAGAATGCTATTCAAAAAATATGATCGGATTTTGCCAGCGATGACCTGCGTTCAACCGTCGATGTAACGCAACTAGTTGTAGGAGTTGTGACACGATAATGCAGTGATTAATTCGCAAAGTGTTCATGAAAAATTGTTAACATATTAATCATCAATGTTTGTGCCAATCTTGTGAGAATTTCGAAAAGTTCTCGGAAGTTTATAGCATTTTGAGTGTGTCCTATTATTTCGGCCGCACCCTGTATAATAAGCTTAGGTTAGGTTGAGAGACCGACTTTTGTGAAGAACCAAGTCTTGGATACCGAAATTAAGCATTAAATCAAGCAAGTATGATGCTGTGAGGGTTGGCAGATTATGCCGTCTGCGGCGGGTCTCACTATCCACTTCGCCGCGCAATCCCCCCCCCCTTTAATGGGATCATATCAAAATTCAAATTCTAGATGGCCGGTCGTGGAAGAGTATGCTGCCTCTCGGTTTCCTCGTTGCTCGCAGTCCTGACACTTATTCTATTGGTCATCTGCCTGTTTTCCGCCGACTTCCGTCACAATCTGGACAACACTGGTGGAACCAAGTACTTTGGTCTCATCAGATTCTGCTATGAACCCAAACTAGGAGCCCAGTCTAGAGATGGTTAGTGTTATTGTGCAGAAAAAAGCAATCAATCACGGGTTCAGACGACAGTAACAGTAAAACGTGCCACCTGCGAAACTACATCCACTCGTCACAATGTCAAGATAACACGAGGTTCGACAGCGACAAGTCGACGAGAAACTGCTTTGGAGGTATCGATTCAACCTTCTGTCGTATTACAATGTGTACATTCCAGACTTTGAACTGGCGGCGATCATCTTGGTATGCACCTCGATATTCCTGTGTCTACTTGCAATCACCTTTGCGATCTGCACGATTTTCACCAGTTTTGGAGCCCTGGCACATTCTGTTGTCTTGATTGCTGCAGGTAATTCATCCCTTGTAAATGTAAAAGGATTTGAATTCAATGAAAATTCGCCGTGCTGCACTGCACATCAGAGTTGCACGGAATTCCGACTTCCGCCCTTTTTTCACTTCCGACTTCCGTGAAAAAATTTCACTTCCGACTTCCGTTTAACAAAATCTACTTCCGACTTCAGTCAAAAAATTTTTTTTCGTGAAAAATGACGAAAAACCCGTGAAATCGTTTCTATTCAGTATGGAATTGACCTATCACCTGTTGAGAATGCACGAATATACAATATCTCTGGGTTTTTTCCAACTTTTTTGCACTCCCGACTACTGTTGAAAAAATTCTACTTCCGACTTCCGCCCTTTTTTCACTTCCTACTTCCGACTTCCGCCTTCCGACTTCCGCCCTTTTTTCACTTCCGACTTCCGTGAAAAAATTTCACTTCCGTCTTCCGACTTCCGTTTTTGAAAATTCACTTCCAACTTCCGACTTCCGTTTAAAAAATTCACTTCCAACTTCCGTCTTCCGTTTTGAAAAATTTTACTTCCGTGCAACTCTGATGGCCGTTTTCAAACGCGCTCTAATCTCAATTTTGCAAAATGAGTACGGTAGGGTCGGGACTCTCACAACGAATAGTTAGATCTTTGTGAATTTAAATTATTATTCTTACTTTCAGTCCATTCTTAAATTAAAGGCTCATTACGTATATCGTTCTTGTATTTCAAGGCGATACTGCTACGGTACTAAGTACCCGATTTACGGAGGCCAGACTTTTTTTCAGGTAGAGGAAGCTATGTGCACTGCTCTATAAAACAATTGTTAAGTCGTGGTAAAAGTCAGATATTTCAGCCATCTGCTCTTGTGCAGCCTTCCTTTCCTACACGTACTTCTACGAACTGAAGGAGAACCAGAGTGAGATTATAGCTGGATATCAATACTTGGTTCGTTTTCCCCCATTACACGATAGTTTTGAAAAATTGAAGTACAAGTTATCAATTGTATCGATTTTCTTTTCAAAAACACGCTGCACACTGCGTCAATAACGATGCACCCGCTATGGGTTTCACTATTTGAAGTGAAATTATCATTCTTACAAACGTATTATTTCAATTTTCGATAAGGCATCTAAAAATAAATTTACGAAAACGACCTTTTTACAGATTCACTATGGATGGGCGTACTACTTGCTCCTCACAGCGTCCTTCTTCCAATTGGTCGCCTTCGTGTGCAGTCTGTTCGGTACAGCAATGGTGTTGGTGCACAAGAGCAAAAAGAGACAATCAAAGGTGCGAAGCATCCCACTGTGAGCCGTTTCTTTTGTATATATTCAAAATTTACCTCTCTGCTCTTTCACCTTTGTATACGCATCCCGCGTCTCTGTAACTTGTAGGGGACTGAAGAGTAGCCAAAAATTTGTGAGGCATAACACCCCAATCGATTTCATCCATATGAGAAAATTGACTTTCTGTCATATTCATGCAGCTTGTATTCTTGCATTCTCAATTCCATCAATTGTTCACTTTCCATGTTCAACAAGGCTTTATGCGAATAAAATTATCAAATCGAATAAATAAAAAATGCAATGTTTTGGAAGAAAGGAAAGTTTAAAAGAAAACAAAAACCCGACAGAACAGGAAGATTATGTTGATTGCAACACGCACAACATAAAGAGAAGGGTATAGAAGAAGGTTCACATGAAAAAGTTAAAAAGTTACAGTCCCGAAGCTTTTCTAGTTACAGATCGATAAAGCCTAGTCAATTGACTAGTTGTTTTTGGTGTCACAGAGATTTACTTCTAAAAAATGAAAAGGGCATGAGAATCGAATAGTGGATAGTCGAAAACTAGTGAATACTGCAGTTCTGGAATTCTGATTCTATCGCGTTTTCAATTTTCAATAGGATACTCAGTTGGTCTTTTTGGATGAGTCGACTCTCTTCTTATTCTCGTCATTGTCGACTAGATGATCTTCGTTGTAGTTCCACAGCGCAGACAATTCTCCGGTACATGCGGCGGCGAACAGCGGGATGAGGAGGCAGCATGGAACGAGATACAACAGGGCTGGCTGAGCTGCCTGAAAAGAAAGGGACAACAATATGTTTCAATTCAAATTTCTAATGTTTTACTCAATAATTTTCTCTCCGAAGAATCAAAAATTACCTTGAAGTGGTGCATGACCAACATAGTGATGAGAAGTCCAAGCGCGTATGCTACGACAGTGATTGGGAACAGATGTCTCGACTTTCTTTGTTCCTTCTTGGTGTTGGAAACTACGTGTAGGTCAAATCTTCTGAGAAGGGCAATGAAGATTCCGGGAATGACAATGTCACCGAGACCTAAAATATAAATAAAACCACAAAAGTATGCAATATATTACCAAGCATGCTGTTTTTCTTTGACTCCCAAACTCCGTTTCTATAAATATCAAGAGGGAATTGAAGAAGGATTGGAGCATTGATTCCCTTTGCGACTGAAGTCATGACATCGGTAGCGAAAACCCAGAAGATATCATAGATGAAGAGTCCACAGAGAAGGAGAGTTCCGGCCTGAATTATCATTCATCCAGGGTCTACTAGAAAAAAAACCTTGAAGCTAGAAAGATGAAGTTTTTCAATTCCAATAATCGAGAAAGAGATGCCGATGATATTGTTTGTGATCCAATGGCTTTGGTTGATATGCAGATAAAGGACTGGGGAGACGAGGAGGATTGCGAAAAGATCGTAACGATCAACTTCAAGCTTGAACAGAAATTCCTGAAAAAAACAACTTTGAATATATAATTTTTCATCAAACAAAAAACTTACTGTTCTTTTGGGTGGTGCGTTTTCGATGTCACCTTCTTCCATAGCTTCCTTACTCTTTTTCAGGGAGAAAAGATAAGATCTGTTTTGTACCAAGTATGCTATAACTTTTGAGAAAAGTGGCTTCAGAAGAGTCGCAAGAGCAGTGATACCTGAAGCAGAAAATAAAATGCGATCGTTGATGGTAGGATATAGCTGTTTTGAATAAGGAATAAATCTAACCTTCGAAGCAGATGAGGAAAGTGAGGAACCATAGAACATTTTCCTTGTTGATGAAGTTGAAGTATTCAATAGTTGAATCGAGTTTCTCGTCGATAAAAGCGGGCACATTGACTTTGCTACGAATACGATCGGCAAATCTGATATTTTCATTTGAAAAAATGAAACACTCCGATACAATACCCTAAAGACTCTGTGGCTGGAGTGAATGTCGCAATAATAGTTTCGTTTATCTTCTTTACATACTCATCAGGAACACGAAGTTTCTGCGCAACAGACGCGATCCATAAAAACCTCTCGTTTGCTGGCCTGAACGGATAATTAAAAAGAAAAATAAGAACGACTTACTTGAAGAAAAGGTAAAGACCGAAAAGAACAGCAGAAGCAGTCAGCGGGAATTTCTTGGCTTCTTTCAACGTAATAGAACCCTATAAAAACAATATTTAGAAAAGGATTGAACATATTCATACCTCAGCAAGTTGTTTTTTACTAATAAGTTTCTGAATATAACGAGCAGATCTGATTCCACCCAAAACAATGCAGAAAAGAGACATCGAGTATAGAGCTACGGAGGCCGTTGCCTGAAGATTTCAACTGATGATTGGATGAATTCGGTAAAAATACCTGTTCTTCAAAAGTGAAAACGGTTTCATTAGAGCTGGCTCCAGTAGCTGGGGCAGGTGTTGTCTCGGCCATATTACCCTGAATATCAACTAATTAGTTAGTAACATTCCACTTTCCGATATAGTAGGAGGTATACAAATGAAATGGATACATAGAGATACATTATCTCTAAACAAATCGGATACAACGTAATAAACAAAAGCTTGTCCACGTGTTCCGGAAAAGAAAAATATTATTTCATTGAAAGCTGATTGGTGGGGAACGCCTATTTTTCTGCTTTCGTGTGCACACTTTGCAGTATGCTAGGATAGTGTTCGCATGCGATGAAGAGACGCAGAGAATCAGACAGTGAGGCGTGGCTTTTCTTGAGCCACGTAAGGCTAGTGAAGTGAAGCTCCTCATTCCTCGGTATTCTCGACGATGAAGTTCCGACAGATCACACTACTGTCGTTGCTGGCACTGGCACTATTCGGTAAGTACATTTTTCAATCTAAAATGAGACGCACATGGTGGAAAAGCAATCAGATACAGGTCAAAGTATGTTCCGTTTTTGTTCAGGCTGGTAGTAACGGAAGTTCCACTTTGAATTTCATATTACGGTCTCTGCGACTTGTTTAACTATGCGCTCAATCTCACAAGCTTTTCACCCTCTCTGTTCTCGCAATTTTCCCACTTCATGCAAGATCGAATAAGATAAACCAAAATTTTATTCGTGAAAAGACAATTTATTATAGAAGGAAAGAAGGATAGACTTTAATAAAGAACCAAATTAATGTTAAGCTCGTGTTTTAAGTTTTATTTTCAGCCTGCCAAGCAGTACGCGCAGAAGATGAATTGGAGGACACACCAGCCAAGAAGACCGATACTACGTACGCTTTCATTCCAAAAATTGGAAATATTTGAAGTCTCAAAACATGGAAATTTGTTTCATGAAAAAAAGATCGTTGTGCTCTGAAAACCTTTGATACTTTGGAAAACTTCAATCAGTATTTCACTCAAAAACAACTATCAACTTTTTTTTACCTCACCATAATACGGAGCGCTTCAATTGTGCTTATCTTATCAGTCTATCGTACGCTCGGGGATCAAAAACTTGACCTCTCCCGCGAACCTTAACTAGCCTCTTCGAAAAGTTGGTGGCTAAGAGTATGTGACTGTTTGCGGTACCGGTCAGTGCCACTACGAGTTCATTTCTCTAACACTCTCAATGACGTTCTCTAAACAAGTAGACCAGCACAAAGGTACGAGCCGATGTTTGCAGAGCAGACCTGTGCTCGATTGACACTTGCTCTTTCGACAAATAATGACCTTTTGAGTGAAAAACTCTGATTTGACAGAGCATCATAAAAATCACCAACTCATGCAAGATTAACCCAAATGTGACATAACATGCGAAAGACCAATTAGCGTAACCACTAGATTCTGCGCGTTGAGTAATGTTTTTGAATGACGGTCAAGGCCATTCAGTTTCTTCATATTCTGAGGAATCTTGACTTGTGATCTTCAATGCGGGTTGACATCCTTAGATTGTTGTATCAATGCAGTGAAGATGTTTAATTTGCGGAAGGGCTTCATAATTCTAATGCAGTCTTCGAAAATCCGGATTAGTTGTACAGCACTCTCTAATGAGGTTTCTCATAGCGATTTATTTGACGTTCGACTGGCAGTAAAGATATTTGGACGAGTAATAAAGCAAATAAAGTTGACCTTGGTCGGTAGATGTTTGAGGACCTCTTTAAGAACGGGTCCATCGAGTCGTTTTAGATGTTTGCCGTAGATTTAGGCGGACATTGTGGGCTCTTACTGTTAGTTCAAATAGTGGGGGTATGATAACTAGAAAGTTCCTAGATGGTTTTCCAAATATATAGAAACGTGCAACATTTCAGAAATGACGAACTGAAGATTGAAGGCTTGACTGCCGAACAGACGAAGAAACTCCGCGCCAAGGCTGAGAAGCATGAATTCCAAGCTGAAGTGAACAGAATGATGAAGCTTATCATCAACTCTCTTTACCGCAACAAGGAGATCTTCCTGAGAGAACTCATTTCTAACGCATCTGATGCTCTCGACAAGATCCGTCTTCTCTCCCTCACTGATCCAGATCAGCTCAGAGAGACTGACGAGCTCACAATCAAGATCAAGGCTGACCTCGAGAACAAGCTTCTTCACATCACCGATACTGGAGTCGGAATGACCAAGCAAGACTTGATGAACAACCTCGGAACCATCGCCCGATCTGGAACTTCTGAATTCCTCGCCAAGCTTATGGACGCCTCCACCTCCTCAGACCAGCAGTCCGACCTTATCGGACAGTTTGGAGTTGGTTTCTACTCTGCCTTCCTTGTCGCTGACCGCCTTGTTGTAACCACCAAGCACAACGATGATGACCAATACATCTGGGAATCGGACTCTAGCAGCTACTCTATCACCAAGGATCCACGTGGAAACACCTTGAAGAGAGGAACTCAGATCACCCTTTACCTCAAGGTAAATTTTTGAAATTTCAGTATTTGAGAAGCGTCCGTGACTTTTTTCGTGGTAGTAAAAAACTTCGTTTTTGGGTTCTCATGTTTTTCTATTCAGGACGAAGCTGCTGATTTCCTCGAGCCAGACACTCTCAAGAAGCTTGTTGACAAATACTCGCAATTCATCAACTTCGACATTTCTCTTTGGCAGTCAAAGACTGAGACCGTCGAGGTGAATCTATATTATTCTTGCAATGCGTCAAAACCGATGTTTAGGAACAAGTTGAAGCCGATACCGAGCCAAAGGCTGACGGAGAAGTTGAAGAAGAGAAGGAAGAGCCAAAAACCAAGAAGGTTGAGAAGACCACCTGGGACTGGCAGAAGGTGAACAACGTCAAGCCAATCTGGATGAGAAAGGCCAACCAGGTTGAGGAAGATGAATACACCGAGTTCTACAAGTCGATCACCAAGGTAACAATGAAGAAGTTGTTGAGTTTCTATGATAGTGATTTCCAGGACAAAGAAGACCCACTTGCCCATGTCCACTTCAACGCTGAAGGAGAAGTATCGTTCCGTTCGATTCTCTACGTTCCAAAGAAGAGTCCAAGTGACATGTTCCAGGTATATTTTTAATCAATTTTTTTTCAAATCTCAATTAGATACACGCGGTGCTATAAAAACGGGAGTGAGGAAGCTTCTTCACCATAAAATGTTAAATTTCTCTGTATACTTGCATTTTCGAGACTAGGCTCTTCACAACATAAAAGGAAATAACTGTTGGCTGCAAATTGCAGATTGAGATTAACACGTGGCGGCATTGTACAAAGAGTAAACTTTCTCACTCCCGTCTTTCTAGTACTCACTATTACATGCATGTACACTTTCGAATAGAAAATAATTTAATTTTACAGAACTACGGAAAAGTCATTGAGAACATCAAACTGTACGTCAGACGTGTCTTCATCACCGACGACTTCGCCGACATGTTGCCAAAGTACCTTTCTTTCATCAAGGGAATCGTCGACTCTGATGACCTTCCACTCAACGTCTCCCGTGAAAACCTCCAGCAGCACAAACTTCTCAAGGTCATCAAGAAGAAGCTTGTTCGCAAGGTTCTCGACATGCTGAAGAAATTGGACGGTCAGCAATTCGAAGATTTCTGGAAGGAGTTCAGTACCAACATCAAACTCGGAGTTATGGAAGACCCAAGCAACCGTATGCGTCTTGCCAAGCTTCTCAGATTCCAATCATCGAACGATGAGAGCAAGCTGACCACGTTGGCCGATTACGTGGAACGAATGAAGGAGAAGCAGGATGCTATCTACTACATTGCTGGAGCCTCGAGAAAGGTAGGAGTGAAAATCTCAACCAGAATTAATTGAAATCATTACAGGAAGTTGAAAGTTCACCATTCGCCGAGAGACTTTTGGCAAAGGGATACGAAGTACTGTACCTCACCGAAGCTGTCGATGAATATTGTATCCAGTCCATGCCAGAATACGACGGAAAGAAGTTCCAAAACATTGCCAAGGTACTTTCGATAATTTTCAGTTTGATGTTGTTCCAAATCAACAGAAAATCATGAATTTTTGTTTTCCAGGATGGAGTCAAGATTGACGAAGGAGAGAAGGCTCAGGAAGTCCAGAAGGCTCTTCAAGAGAAGTTCGAACCACTGACATCGTGGCTGAAGGAAACCGCCCTCAAGGGGCTCATCGAGAAGGCTGTTGTGTCGCAGAAGCTTGTCTCTTCCCCAACCGCTCTTGTAGCTTCCAACTATGGATGGTCAGGAAACATGGAGAGAATCATGAAGTCGCAAGCCTATGCCAAGGCTAACGACGCCAGCCAGGACTTCTACGCCACACAGCTGAAGACATTCGAGATCAACCCACGTCACCCAGTCGTCAAGGAGCTTCTGACTCGCGTCCAAGCCAACGCCGAAGACGATGCTGCAACAAACACAGCTAAACTTCTGTTCGAGACAGCCACCCTGAGATCTGGATTCACAATCAAGGACCAGGTTAGTGTTTACATACTGAAAAAGTACCTCGAAAGTGGAATTTCAATGTAGTTTTCATGATTTAAATTTAATTCTGATAATTTTATTCAGGTTGGCTTTGCCGAAAGAATCGAAACCCTTCTTAGAAACTCTTTGAACGTCGCCACCGATGCTCAGGTTGAGAAGGAGGAAGAGATTCCAGAAGAGGAAGAAGCCGCTCCAGAAGCTGCTGAAGAAGAAACTGTTGTTGAGGAGGAGCATTCCGAACTCTAAACAAGTCGTCATCATCACCCGATAGTCGTTTTGGCTTTCAAATTACTTATTGTGATACTCGAACAACTGTTGCATTTCTCCGAAAATCGCCCAACCCTAATTTATTGTTGATTGTGTCTCTGTAGTGCGAGTTGTGTTCGATTACAGGGATCGAGAATGTGCATCACTAGTGCTTGAACTCTCGAAGTTATACGGTTCATTTTGTATTAATAAACAATGTTTTCCAACTCCTTTGTCACTTCCTTATGATTCCTTGGTTCTTTCGATATCTGAACAAACACATGATTAGTATAATTAAAAGAACTTTCAGATGTTCAGAGGTTATGCCTCTAAACGTGGGAAAGACACGCGGGATGAACAAGGTTTTTTTCTTCATTAGAAAAAGCTGCTAGGTCCTTTTGTTAAAATTTTGGATGAAATAATTGATGTTGTAAGCGCATCAGCTTCGATATTTATTCAACAGCGTGCTGCTGCGCTTTTTAAAATTGAAATGTGTCTTTGATGGGATCGATTACAAGCATGTATTCCTCGCTACTCTCGGGCCGCTCACTATCTCTAATGCTAACGTTTAGTACAACCTCTTTTTCTGAAAAATAATATAAGAAAAAAACCTATGGTTGAGCCGACAACCCACCGTGGTACATGATAAGCACATTAGAAAAAAAGAAAGGATCAATAAAAAATTCTGAAAAATAATATAAGAAAAAACCTATGGTTGAGCCGACAACCCGCCGTGGTACATGATAAGCACATTAGAAAAAAAGAAGGGATCAATTAAAAATTCTGAAAAATAATATAAGAAAAAACCCATGGTTGAGCCGACAACCTACAGTGGTACATGATGTGCACATTAGAAAAAAGGGATCAATAAAAAATCGGCTTCTACGAAAAAGGTGGCGGGAGAAAGTGGGAAGAGGATTTGTTCATTATTAAGATTTTAATTTCCGAAAAGGTAGCGAAACGGTCTTGTGAGTACTACGAGTTATCTGAAAATTGAAACTTGAATGATGGTTGATAATTTTTTATATGAATTATACAGGAACTTCTTCTGGAAGTGGTTTTGTCTCACGCGAAGATGAAGCAAGATCCAATGAAGTACGAAAGGATTTAAACAAGGTGAATGTTTTCTCCAATCACTGAACGTTTGATCACAAATGTGCAATGTTTCTAACAAGAAGACTATGTGTAAAAGTTCAGGCACGTTATATGGATGTCCTGAACAAAGCAGTGGACGAGCAAAAGGCAGAAAACGCAAAGTGGTCCGTCACCGGGTACAGTGACGACAGCGATAATGTATGTTTTGTACGATTACAATGAAGGAACTATCTATGGAGTATTTATCGGCATAGTATTTGCACGGAGTTGGTCCAGCTGGGGTGTCGGGAAGCTAGCTGGAGACCAAACTGGGGTGGCAGTTGAAGCCCCCTGAGGCGTGGCTGTTGACCCGCCTCAGGTTGCCTGCGAGGGGATGTGACAGTTTGTTTGTTCGTTTAGAGTCATCAATTGAGTATACAGGAGACTGGAGGTGTTGATCCGGAAGCGCACGCTAGCAGCATCATCCAACAGCAACTTCTACAAGCGGCGAAGTGGGTTTTACAATATATTAAAATTACAAAAAAATAGATAAATATTAGCAATTGGTCTCTTCATTCACCGTTCCTGTACCTGATCAATTGATTTCGAAAGAGGAGTTCAGAATAAAATTGAAAGTTAAAAATTTTGAATGGAAGTCAGACGTTAAAAATTTAGAATGGAAATTGGAAGAGGGAAATGGAAAATTTCAAACGAAAGTCGTTAGCAGAGTTGCACGGGAGTAATTTTTTTAACGGAAGTGAAATTTTTCACAGAATTCGAAAGTGTAAAAAGGACGCTGGAAGTCGGAATTCCTTGTAACTCCGGTCGTTAGTGATAGAAGGAGGAGGACGGGATTTCTTGCAATTCTGTTGTGAAATTATGTGAAAAATTGGATTTATTCACAAATAAAATGTATCTGTATTTTCAGAGCAAACAACGGAAAAAACCGACAAAATCAGTAAGTCAATTTCGAAGTTTGTGTTGTTCAGTTTTTGTTTCAGGTCGGCTTATCCAAGATATTCGAGTTTCCCAACATCATCAACGGAAGATCGAAAGCCGTGAGTTTCTATTTTTCCATTCGTCTTTTTTTCATTGGATTCAGTGAAAATCTTCAGAGACATCAGTCGACGAGATTCAAACGATAGAAGTAGAGATGGAGATAGAGATAGAAAGAGACACAGAAAGAAGAAGAAGAAGCATCACAGGAGAGATTCCTCGTCCAGAAGTAGTAAGTGTCTGGTTTTTTTTGTACACAGAATGATGTTGTTCGATCAGGATCTCCTGGAAGTGGATCCAGCCCTGCGAAGAAAAGTCGTCATGAGAAATGGAGTTTGATGAGAGTTGATGAAAAGTTCGATGGATTCAATTCTTTCCGTGAGTCTCTTCTTTTCGATTCTATCGATGAATTGGGCTTGCAGTTATCGAAACACGTCCGTGTGACGACAACTACCAATACGACTCGCTCTACTCGCGTGATGTTGCCAAGACAAAGTGCCGATTCCGGACAGCCATTGGGATTGATGAGAAATACCAGGAGGTTATTTTCATACTCTTCTCGAAGGCATGAGCCTGGCTTATCAAAGATCACGCTCTGGTGCTGAATATCAGCACCAGGTACCACATGACATGTTGGCCATGGCTTTTTACGAAATTTCTGATTTTTCTCTTCTCGAAGGCATGAGCCCGGCTTATCAAAGATCACGCTCTGGTGCTAAATATCAGCACCAGGTACCACATGACATGTTGACCATGGCTTTTTACGAAATTTCTGATTTAACTAAACCGTTGAACCTTGAATTAACGAATTTTTCAATTTTAACGCAACCGTTAAACGTTGAATAAATGGTTTTAAAATTTTTAACGAAACCGTTGAACGTTGAATTAACGAATTTTTCAAAGTTAGAGCAACTGTTGAAAAAACGTTTTAAACGAAACCGTTAATCTTTAATCATCAATTTAATTCATTTAACGGAGAATTTCGTTAAATCCGTTAAATTTCGTAAGCAGCCCTGATGTTGACTAGTCAGGTGGGCAACCTCCAGTCAGCTAGTAGTCTATATAAAAAGAACCAAGCTAGTGATCAGAAGTAAGTGTTAGTCATCATGCTTTTAGTTTCCTAATGATAATAACGTCCTTGCTAGAACTCGAGTAGACTATTATCCAAGTCACATCCTAACACATGTTATCC
>OZ022253.1:15049614-15064614 GCA_963978915.1 Caenorhabditis parvicauda | reverse complement strand
CTTAAAAAAACTGAATTTAGTTTCGAAATGAATAAATAAATTGAGTCCAGTGAAAAAAAGAGTGAAAAAAGGGCGTGAAAAGTGAAAAAAAAGGGCGGAAGTCGGAAGGCGGAAGTTGGAAGTCGGAAGTAGATTTTTTTCAACGGTAGTCGGGAGTGAAATTTTTTCACGAAAGCCGGAAGTAGAATTTGTTAAACGGAAGTCGGAAGTGAAATTTTTTCACGGAAGTCGGAAGTGAAAAAAGGGCGGAAGGCGGAAGTCGGAAATCCGTGCAACTCTTGTATTTACATAAAAAACGCTAATCATAACCATGTTTACAACTCTGGTATGTCGTCTAAATACCCCTTCATGTTGTACCTACACTCAAATTCAGTCACCATACGCTGAAACCACTGAGAAAGTGCTACACGAATGGAGAGAAGTGAGTCAGGATCTTTACATGGAAGAAATTGCCCCATTCAAACCATCAACCCCAAGACAGTGCTGTAGATCGGTATGTTTCGGTAGATTTTAATCAATAGTACCCTTTACTGATCCACCGGTACGGTTTTCCGACTTGAATCCACATCTCCGGAAAAAAATGAATGTGATGTAACATTATAAGCCTTTACGGTGCTTATATGTTATGAAGTTCAACATGTCTTTGTAGAAACCTTTATTGTCGACAAGATTGGGGTCTGTGAGACACCTCGTAGCGTCAGCACAGAGACATGGAATGATGGTGGTGGTTGGTCATAAGGGGGCGTACATCTGTATAACACAACTGTGGAGAACATCTGTGGTATATGAAAGGATCCGACTTTAATGGTAAACACAAAGTGCTCAGCTTAGTGAGATGATGATGTGGCACTGGTAATGGATCACTGTTTACATCGTCAGTATTGTACAGGGGAATAGAACCTTACAGTGATTTAAAGGTGCCATAAGAATCCTTAAACACCATTCAAATTTCCTTATGGCATCTTTGAATGCCATTATTTTGCGAAATGTTAATTAAATACATCTGAGATATCTTTATGGCACCTTTGAATTCCATTTAAATATTAGGCGTTTCTGAGATTCCTTCAAAGAGTGTTTAAATGTACACCGGATGTCATTTAAAGATTAGACATTTCAAAGGTGATGAATAGTAATCAATCATATTTAAGTGTTCTATAAAGAACATAAATGAACTTCAATTCTAATCTATAAATCACATTTATTTTTTCCAAAGTCGAAAGTTCACCTAAAGTATTAATTTGTTGATTTTTCCGTTGTCTGAATAGTTATTCTCAATATGCTTTTCAGGCCGCGCTTCGTATTCTCTATTCACTCCGTTTGTATATCTACCCAGACAACCCAAAGATGGTCGAGAAGTTGGTGATCGCGGAGTTGTTGACGTATGTTTTACATCTGCATTGCACGGAAGAATTTTTTCTAAACGGAAGTGACATGTTTTCACGGAAACTGAAAGTCGGGTGTTCAAAAAAGTCGAACGAACCCAGCAATATTGTATATCAGCTCATTCTTAGACGATTTAGACATAATAGACAACGATTTCATTGTTTTTCCCTCATTTTCACTTACTTCACTTCAAAAGTTTGGGTTGATCGTAAATGGGCGACAGTCGTCCCGGACATCTGTCGCCCAATTACAGTCCAATGCCGGTCCATTCACATTACGTCTGTAGCCCCTTTCATCCAACCGGGCGACAGATGGACTGCGAATGGACCGGCATTGGACTGTAATTGGGCGACACATGTCCGGGACGATAGTGCCAGTCCACTCAAAGTTTTGGAGTCGTCTCACGAAAAAATTCTTTGCGGAGGTAGCAATCCCCTGCAACTCTGTTCACATCAATTCCTGCACAATTCAACCTTGTTTCACATCGAGCTAAATGTGATCGTCATCGATTAGACGCGTTGCACGCAAATTATATTGAACTCAGATTAGCTACAGGGCGCGTTCGCCCATCAATATTTTTTTCATTCTGCTGTCCTCAACAAGTGAATTTGTTTCGCCAATTGTTGTTGTAAAATTGCAAATCATGTAACTTTCCTTGTAACTAGCTGAATTTTGAGAAAAAAAGTCAGAGAAGAAAGTTTTTAAACTTTTTAAACTACGGCAATGTAGGATTTACGAAGGGGCGGGGTTTGTGCTCGCTGCTTATTGGTCGCCTCCCCTCGCTGCTTGATCCGACACTTTTCTACTGCGCGCAGCGCAGTACGTGTTTTCAGATTGCTGGATCAACGCGAACACGACCATGGCTTTGAAATGCACTTGGACATGGTCATCAAGGAATTGGAAGCGGAAAGCTCATTGCGCGTTGTGAAAACAGATCCGAAAAATGTTCCACTACGAGCTCTCATGTCACTGGTGCATTTTGACAAGGTAATCTTTTCTTCCACCGGTCTCTTTCTAGTTTTTACACGCAATATTGTAATGGTATATTTGAGAAACTCGTTTAAAACTACACATATCTAGAAAAAAGTCTGACCGATTTCAAACGCGCGCCAGTCGCATTTTTGTAAAATGAGTACGGTAGGCCTATCCTAGGGTCGGGACTCTCACAACGAACAGTTAGATCTTTGTGGATTTAAATTATTATTCTTACTTTCAGTTCATTGAAATTAAAGGCGCATTACTTAATCGTTCTTGTGTTTCAAGGCGAAACTGCTACAGTAATAAGTAACCGATTTACGGAGGTCAGGCTTTTTTACAGGCAGAGGAAGATATGTGAACTAGTGTTTGACTCCAGGTCCGCTAGAGTTTTTCGCAAAAACGTTTTTCAAACCATTTTATGGCTCAAGCCTGTTGCGGTAGTTGAGAAATGAAAGATTGATAGAATTTTTTGATATGGTAATATTGAGTTGCAAAACAGAAAAAAAAACCTAGTAAAAGAGGTACCAGATCTTGTTGATCAATCTCAAAAATTGGAATGCAAAATTCAGATAGTGTGAAGTACTTCACACTTACAAATTTCTGATCAGAAAGGACTACTTTCGCAGCTCTTAAAAAGAAGTTATCAAGTATTTTACGACTTCTACTTTCATATGCAACGTTCACCGGCTCTTATAGTTTAATCTCAGAAGTTTCCCATTTTTGAATTTCAGATAATGTGTGATTAATGTGAACTTTCAAGGTCTTATGCGGAGGTTATCAAGTCTTATAAAGTTAATAATAATAAATTTATTCCTTGAAAAAAAATTCACAAGCTTCGTGACGACCAGCAATAGCCGTCATGAGCACAGATAATGGGCGTGGGAACCGTAGGAGAACCTTTTAAAAAAAAAGCTGCTCCGGTCAGAACAAGGTTCCGGTAATTGAAGACAGAATAGAATAGTAATTGTGAGAACCGTAGGCGGTAGAAGGAGCAACTCATCTCTGCATGCATCCAGAACTGCTGTAGACCGTAGATAAATTTCAATTTCCTGAGTTGCAGCTCGTGACATGGATAAAAAAGGCCGAGTTGGAGCTGGATTCTGGGTCATCTAAAGAAGTGCGAAGGACGTTTGAAAAGGTGAAGAAGAAGCTGGGAAGGCGCATTTCGGCAGTGATGGACGATGTGGATGGCCTCGATCCGTATGCCACGCTGCAGACGCGTTACTTCTGCCTGTCCTTGATGGCTGAGCTTTTGGCCGATACGAATATCTGTCCGACGTTTGTTGCAGGCACTGTTTCACACGTAAGTTTATTACGATGTTAACGATTTGAAGAATTACACGAAATGAGTAACTAAGGGAGTGTAGTGTAGGGATACGGAGTCCTAGAAAAACGGGAGTGAGGAATTTGACACATTGTAAAAAACCGCGTTCATGACGTCATGTATTAATATCAATCTGCAATCTGCAGCTAGCAGTTATTTCCTTTTAAGATCAGCTTAGGTTTGGTTGAGAGAACAACTTTTGTGAAGAGCCAACTCTTGGATACCCAAGTACCCTGTGAAATTAACCATTTTATGATGTGCCGCAAGCGCACTGGTTCTAATTCTACAAAATGACCAAAAGTTCCAACGAAAATGATCAAAAATCAAGAATTTGTAGAACGGCGGAGTGCTCGAAGCGTTGAGAATCCTTGATAAACATGCCAAGCAGTACTACCAAATCGAACGGAAAGAAATGAACAACGACGAGCCGCAGATTTTGCCCAAACTGTCGACGTTAGCTCGGACACATTTCTTCTTCCTCGCTGTCACTTCGAACAATGTGAAGCTGGCAGTCCGTCTTGCTGGTCTGTTTTCATTTTTCCTCTCTCTCTCCCTCTTTCTCTCTCTCTCTCTCTCTCTCTCTCTCTCTCTCTCTCTCTCAACTTATTCATGCAGGTAGATTAGAAGAAGAAGAAGAAGAAGAGGATGATGAAGACTCATCGTGTGGAATAAAAGAATTACTCGACTTCTACCTGATGTGTATCAACTCGCTGAAAACGATGAGAAACTCAGAAAGAGATGTAGAGTTGATGTACCGAAGGGCGATTGAATGTTTATCCATGAATAAGGTGATTTTTTCACGGTCTTTTCGTCATTTTTACGAAAAAAAGTTTTTTTGACGGAAGTCGGAGGTAGAATTTGTTAAACGGAAGTCGGAAGTGAATTTTTTCACAAAAGTCGGAAGTCGGAAGTGAAAAAAGGGCGGAAGTCGGAATTCTGTGCAACTCTGCTACACAAACATCAGCAGCACGGAATTTCGACTTCCGTCAAAACTTTTTTTGGTGAAAAATGACGGAAAACTACATTAAAATCGTAGTCTCATCAGTCTAGTTCGTCTAAAAAATAGCGGATACACAGTATCTCCGGGTTTTTTCGACTTTTCTGCACTCCTGACTTTCAACTTTCGAGAAAAATGCCACTTCCGTCGTTTGCTTCTCGACTTCTGTGCAACTCTGATACGCATCATTATTCTCACAATTTCAGGAGTTGCTGAACAAGTACAAGAAGACGTATGATCTACTCCTGACACAAGCCTTTGAATACTATGGAGTTGACAAGACTTGGTTGTTGAAAAGGTAAATGATGTTCTAGGCATTCAGATTCGCTGTTCCCCTTTCGTTTTAATCTTTTCTTCAATTTCAACGATAAGTCGGAAAATGAAAAATTGCCCATTTTTCACAAAATTTGATAATCAGACCTATTTTGCGTTTTTTACAGCAGCACAATTATTGGTATTGTCGTATTTTGGGTATTTCACCGATTTATCCGTTGAAGTATTTTCAACTTTTAAAAAGTTGGAGTTGATAAAAGTCCAAAACTTTTGGCTGACCGGCCTAAGCGACAGTCGTCCCGGTCCATCTGTCGCCCACTCACAGTCGCACTGTCCAATTCATTCACTGTTTAATATCAGTTTGATACATTATGTGGACACGCATAACTTTTGCGGGGGTATGACACATGAAATACTAGCACGACGTCATCTGTTTTCATTCCTGCCCCTTTCATTCTGTGCTTATTCTAAGTGAGAATTCAAGGTACATGGACCTCCGCGAGACGGGAAAACGCAAGATCATCCTCAAGATTGAGCTGCGAGATTTGAAGAATAAGATTGATGAGAACCTCAAAGAAGGTGAGAAGAATGTGTTGATGTTCTTTGTTAAATCTTATTTGCAGAAATTTTCTGGAAAAACAAACACATCAGAATCGCCATTGCGCAGTTGTACATGGCTTCGCTCAATTACAACAAGGTATTTTTTATGTTTTTTCCTCTCCGGACAAGTTCTCACCAGAGTTGCACGGCATTCCGACTTCCGCCCTTTTTTCTTTTCTGACTACCGTTGAAAAAATTCTACTTCCGACTTCCGAGAAAAAAATTTCATTTCCGACTTCCAACTTCCGTTTTGAAAATTCTACTTCCATGCAACTCTGATTCTCACACATTAAAATGTATTGAAAATCAAGAGAAACCAACATATTTTACATGGGAATGCTTCCAAGAACCCACGAAATAGGGAGGTCTGACTGGGTTCTAGGGTTTTCGAATAAGGAAGTATAGGAACTTCACCGAATATATGGTTGTTCAACTGTTTTCTATCATAAAACTCTGAAACTAGGTCGATACAGCAGTTTTTGAGAACGGTTCTATCGTCTTCAGCGTATTCTGAAACCCTAGAACCCAGTCAGACCTTTAAAATTTCGTGGTCCTTAGTAGCACTCCCATGTTAGATCATCTTTCCAAGTTTGTGATGAACTGGAACATTGCAATATTTCCCATTCTTACTTCAAAATACACTGTTTTGTAGTAAATAACTTTATTCACCTTAAAATTTATTTTCTCTCCGGAATAAACCTCAATTACTTAAGTTGCGAGAAACGACAAGTCGAATGACGCAAGCAGTAACAGGACTGAGCCAATCCATCCGACAGTATGCAATGGAAGCAAGAGACGTGACTATTTGGCGATTGGCGATGAGAGTGGCGGCGTGGATGGCAGAGGTGGACGACTTCAAGCAACTCGATGAGGTTTGTTTGTTGGAAAATGAAAATTTTCAAAGATCTGTGAAACCCTGTTGCACATAGCTTCCTCTACCTGTAAAAAAGTCTGGCCTCCGTAAATCGGGTACTTAGTACTGTAGCAGTTTTGCCTTGAAATACAAGAACGGTTTACGTAATGTGCCTTTAATTTTAGAATGGACTGAAAGTAAGAATAATAATTTAAATCCACAAAGATCTAACTGTTCGTTGTGAGAGTCTACCGACCCTACCGTACTCATTCTGCAAAATTGAAGTTAGAGCGCGTTTGAAAACGGCCATACTTCTAGCGATATATGTGTGTTGTAGGACCTGGTCAACTCAGTATAGATTTATCAACAAAGAACTATGAGTGTTCTTATTTTTTGCAAGAAGACGAAAAATTGAGAAAATTTGAGCAAGAGTCGAGCTCGCAACCAATGTATTTTGAGATTGATCAATAAGAGTTGGTAACCTCCATACTAGATCTTTCTGTTATCGAATTCAATACAGGTCTTACAAATTTCCATTTTTCTGCATCATGTCAAGCTCTTAAAATTATCTCTACAGATGCATGTTCTCGCTTACGGTCAATGTCAATGGTCTAAGGATATCCATTTGGACAGGGTTCTTCTGCAACCTGAAGATGATGTGACGTTCAAGAACGTGTTGTAAGTTTTCTGTTTTTTTGACTAACTTGGAAATGGTAATCACTGTCCTAGAACGTGTGATGTCTGAATGGATTCTAGGGTTTTCAACCACGCTGAGAATGATAGAACTGGTTTCAAAAAGTGCTTTTCAGACCTTGTTTCAGAGTTATAGCCCTTGGTTTTGCGTATGAGTTATAGATTTCTCTGTGTTAAAAATGCTTTCTTTTGCTACGAAAAATGGTACTTTTGAGAGATTTCTCATGTATACAAAACTTACTTTTCACTTAGTTTTTGGGCTACGAATCTGGAACAAAGTTGACAAAGCAGCTTGTGAAACCGATTCTATCATTTTCAGCATAGTCGTTAACCCTAGAAACCACTCAAAAATCACATACTCTCGGGCAGTGGTTACCATTCCCAAGTAGGTAAAGGGTTTGAGACTCGATCCAGATCGGAACTAACATTTTTACACATGGTCCTATACAAATTTGTGTGTAGGAAAAACCATTTTGTTTCCTTCAGAAATACATCATATGAGTGCTTTTTACACGAATTCTTTTTCATAGACAAGAACTGAAACACCATTTGTTCGGCATATCGCATGAGCAGAATCGCTTAGAACTACTTTTTTTCTCTGTTTTTGACGATAACCTTAAAACTGGGTCCTTTCCGCAACTTTGACAGTTCTATTGTCTTCAGCGTAGTTGAAAACCTAGGAGACAAGTCAGAGCTTCCAATTCCATGGTGTTTAAGTAGAATTCTCAAGTTCCTGCTAGAATAACTCACCTGTTTTATAATTTTGATCTGAACGTAACCGTCGAAGCAAAGCGGAGCGGAGGTCTGCCCTCTGAAAATCTTGCACAAATCGAAAGTTTTATACATATTTTGAATTCCAGGAAAATCATGTTGGAGTCGAAAATGCATGTCTTTATCGACGACGTCGATGTTCTCCTTTTGTTCAGAGAGAAAAGCCAACAAAGGTTTGATGTTTTTAAAATTCATTCTAAAATTTGATCATTTCAGTATCTCATCCGGCTTCTAATCAATTGTTATGCGTTTTTTTGTGGAATTCTATGTCGTAGGTATCAGGGTTTTCAAAGTATATTCTTATCGTAACTAATTACATATTAATCGTGCATTAAGCTTTAATTTTGAAGAAAATGAATTTTTATTTGGTAATGATTAGTTGTATTTGGAAAAAAGTCGGTCACTTCAGCACATTTGACAGGCCGATAGGATTCTCTGACATTGAGAAACATCTAATGTTAAAACAGGTTACCATAAACACCCCTTTGAGGCTTGGGTTAGGTTAAGGTCAGCCTAAGGTTCAACCTAAGTGAAAACAAGGTGATTCGGATGTTCCGAGTAAAGCTATGGACGTTTGAAAAAAAAACGAGATGCGATTTACTAAATACCCAAAACAACTAAATTTCATATGTATGCTTTTGCCCGGTACAAAATTTGGGAGCTGTTCGTTACAGTATACATATAGCTACAGTACCCATGCCCACATACCGTTACTCTCATTCCCCAAACGAGCAAACGGGATAATCTGATGAACAAACAGTTGAATGTTGCCGGTTGTTCCGGCCGGTGACCGTCATTGACCTGTGCCATCTGGATGTGCGCGTCTCTTTGAAATGAGATATCTCTGAAGGAATGGCATGTTTGGTCATCTCCCCTTGTCAAGTCGGCTCTTACAACAATGGCAAACAATTGGACACTTCGGCAAATTGGAGATGACTCACGTTCACCTTGAGTAGGTCTACTGAAGTACCGCAATGAGTACTGCCACAAAGGGCACCGTCTGTTAGTGGAATTGTCGAGAATGACTCGAAGTCAGGTGGAAGATGTCTAACTACTGTACCCACCTGTCCCAGCAAACTGGAATTTAATGAGAATCAAAGATACAAAAATTTGGGCTCAGATACTGACTATATTCACCAGGGGAAGGCATAGCGTCATCTGTGAATATCCCCCTTAGTTATTTTCTGAAGGAAATTCATACTCATCGACACGTTTGGACCCCCATCCATTGTCATGACATCCAAAAATGATTACTTTACAGAGTTGGAATTTCGGGGGATAGCAGGTTCTATAGAAATCTTCATAGAGAGTATGGTTTGCGCTGGTGCTCTTATCAAACTACAGATGTTACCACTTTAGCGCCATGTTACTAAAGCTATTGGCTAGTGTTGGAGTGCGCTTGGCGGACCGGCAGTGGACCGTGAATGAGCGACAGATGGACTGTAGATGGGCGACAAATGGACTGGTCGACGGATGGACAAAACGGCGTAAGTGACCTATCTAGCACTCGACGACTTTTTAGGTCGTTACTTCTCTGGACTTTCAGAGCTTGAAGGATTGTAAGTCGGACTATAGCATGTGATGTAAGTTCACGACTGTGGGCGAAAGATGGACCGGACCGTAAATTTGCGAATGATGGACTGTGAATAGACTGGCATTGGACCGTAATTGGGCGACAGTCGATAATAATGTTATCGACTTTGGTCGGAAGTTCCCAAAAACGCGATGGAATCATAAAAGAAGTCGCCGAAATCAGCCAGTAAACAGTCGCCTGTCAAGATGTCATCAGTGGTGGATCAGAAACCTGGCGTTCACTATCAGTAGCAAGCGGCTGCTCAAAGGGGTAATTGGGTTGCGCGACGGCTCGCCACCTACCGCACCTGGTAATTACTCGCAACGTGTCCAAACAAACCTTAAGAGCGGCGAGTTCTTTCAAACATCTCACCATAAAATTGCGTGATACCATAATAAAATGACACCACCTGCACAAGCAACTGAATTGTCTGAGGAGATAATTACCGGTGCACTGCTAATTTGCAAATGTAACATGAACACATAGCTTTCTCTACCTGTAAAAAAATCTGGCCTCCGTAAATCGGTTACTTAGTACTGTAGCAGTTTCGCCTTGAAATACAAGAACAATTTACGTAATGAGCCTTTAATTTCAATGGACTGAAAGTAAGAATGATAATTTAAATCCACAAAGATCTAACTGTTCGTTGTGAGAGTCCCGACCCTACCGTACTCATTCTGCAAAATTGAGATTCGAGCGCGTTTGAAAATGCTTCTACCGAGATATGTGTGATACGTCGATACCAAATAAATTGACATACACTGTGTGCAAAAATCGTCATGTCGCACATATATCGCTAGAAGCATGGCCGTTTTCAAACGCGCTCTAATCTCAATTTTGCAGAATGAGTACGGTAACTCTCACAACGAACAGTTTTAGATCTTTGTGGATTTAAATTATTATTATTCTTACTTACAGTTCATTGAAGTTAAAGGCGCATCACTTAATCGTTCTTGTATTTCAAGGCGAAACTGCTACGGTACTAAATACCCGATTTACAGAGGTCAGATTTTTTTTACAGGTAGAGGAAGCTATGTGTGTCGTGTTTTTGCTGATTTTCCACGTAATTTTGCAAATGAAGAAAACTATTGAAACAAAAGTTTTACCTCACATTTAGATACAACTTTTATGAGAATTTAAACAAAATCGGCGCACGGGCTCTCGAGTTATGACGGTTGAGCGAAAAAGTGCATGTATATAAATAACTTCATGTTCACTAAAAACCAAGAATACGGAAGCAGAACACAGCAAAAGTGGATTTTCTGTACATAGTGCTTTATGTTTTATCTTGCGGAACATAGTTGTTATATCTAGTGTTAATCCCCTGCAGTTTACGGTTGACAGAACATGCCATTGGGAAGAACACGTGTTGACTATTACCGTAATTATGGTATGATTACCGTGGCAATTATCTCCTTCAACTGATACGCAGTGCGATTCACACAACAAACTTTGTTTGGATAAGACTTCTAATTTTAGTGTTTTTCGCACTCAAACCAATACGATGTGTTGAATGGAAGGAACATTTGGACTGTCTTCCACAGTTATCAATCAATAATTTTTCTTCTGCAAAAAACCTCTATTTGTGTCAGTTCGCAACTATCATTTGTATACTGTAATTATTCACCGTTGCTCTATCAACTGACGGGAACCTTCCTAAATAACGGTGGTACGCATATTGGCAGATTACTCGTTGTTTAAAAATATTGTAGCTCTGAATGAAACTATAAGTTTCCGAATTATAGTCGTCATTTTCACGCTGAATGACCAAATCAAGACAAGGTAACGATGATCAAAAATTTAGTTGTTTTTAGGTATATTTCTGATTGATAACTGTGCAAGACAGAGTGCCTTTCAGTTGAAACACGTAGCATCGTTCAAGTCAACCAATAAAGTGATAGACTGGCTCCGCCCCTCCTCGTTAGTTGAAGAAATACTCTGAAGAAATACAAGTTACTGGTAGGAATTCAGATTCAGTTAGGATTCTACACTTTTTGAGACTTATCCGAGATCCACGAGATCTGTCAGAGTGAAAAATATCATGAAGCTTGATATTGTTTCTAGGTTATGTGATTGAGTAGAATGAAAATTTTCATGGCCATCTAGAAATCTGAAAAACTCTGTGTTAAAAAAGCTTCTCCGATCACGACACACATATATCGCTAGAAGCATGGCCGTTTTCAAACGCGCTCTAATCTCAATTTTGCAGAATGAGTACGGTAGGGTCGGTAGACTCGCACAACGAACAGTTAGATCGTTGTGGATTTAAATTATTATTCTTCCTTTCAGTCCATTGAAATTAAAGGCGCATTACTTAATCGTTCTTGTATTTCAATAGGCAAAACTGCTACGGTACTAAGTACCCGATTTACGGAGGTCAGATTTTTTTACAGGTAGAGAAACCTATGTGCATCACAGAACGCTTTCCATGAGATTTCAGCGAGCTCAAAGCTGCTCATAATGTAGTTGAAGTATACTCGAGGACAGATGGCAGCATTCCCTCACAAGTCATTGTTGCTCTTTCTCCCGTCCCTTTCACTCTCTGATTAAAGGTTCAGCAGCTCCGCCGAGCCCATAATTATCGCGGTTAATCCCTTGGTATATTGTTGTTCATGTGCAAACTCGGGTCGCGGCATGTCAAAGGGGCTCTGGTCCGTTTCCGGCTCTTAATCCGTTAATGGTCCGTTAACTTTTACCTGTGTCGCGCGCCGGAAGGTCGTGGGAACCAGCCACTTTGGTCCCCCTATTCTGCGTACGGTACATTCTACCGCATTAAGGATGAGATGGGATACCTCCCGCAAAGGATATAGGTAGCAATTTGGGACGAATTTTCCCATTTTATTGCCAATTCATTGCCCGACACATGGGCGGTTTTGCCGCCTAGAGGAGTACTGTAACCGAGTGACGGTATCGACTTCATGAATTCATTTTTTCTCTCTAGAAAGAATCGTTACAAAAACTTGAACTTTTTTGAAAACATCTGAACTAACTATGAAGACGCCGGATGCTTTTTTTCATTTTTAAATTCCCTGCACATGTCTTCCTCTACCTGTAAAAAAGTCTGACCTCCGTAAATCGGTTACTTAGTTACCGTAGCAGTTTCGCTTTGAAATACATGAACGATTAAGTAATGCGCCTTCAATTTCAATGGACTGAAAGTAAGAATAATAATTTAAATCCACAAAGATCTAACTGTTCGTTGTGAGAGTCCCGACCCTACCGTACTCATTTTACAAAAATGCGACTGAGAGAGAGAGAGAGAGAGAGAGAGAGAGAGTGAGTGAGTGAGAGAGAGAGAGTGAGTGAGAGAGAGAGAGAGAGAGAGAGAGAGATTTTTGCCACATCTCATCCCAAAGATTGTCTCATTGTTGTGCTCGACCCGAAACATCCCTTCCCCCGCCAAGTCAAAGAAGTCACCGTCAGGTTGTTGACACACGACACCTACTTTGGCACATTCTTTGATACCCCCTGCCTGGAGTACGTGTCATACAAAACACTAATGGGAAGACAAAGGAGTTGCGCCTTTCGTGTGTTCTGTTAGTGTGAGCTACCAAGTGGTCACAGAAATGATACGGGATTGACTTTTGAAAAAAGTGTTCGTGCTCCGTTTGTGTGAGCTACCAATTGGTCACGTGCTAGAAACACGTTCTGAGCTTTTCGCTCCCATTGCCATAGGTTTCTGCTCTAACCAGACGACTTCCAGGTGTCTCACAATCTGTTCTCGAGAGTGCACACCACCACTGCAGATGTTATATTATGCAATTGACGTCAAATTAATCGAAACGGCGCTACGGGATACACACGTCTAGTCAGTCACTCCTCATACTCATTATTGTTTTGTCCTCAAAATCACAGTAGGTGGTGAATATGCGTTGCCTGTAAAATTTGCATAGAACGTTTTACAAGCAGCATGGGAACGGTCGTCACAGGTGTCTACACGATGATGGGCACCAACGGGACACACATAGCTTCCTCTACCCGTGAAAAAGTCTGGCTTCCGTAAATCGGGTACTTAGTACCGTAGCAGTTTCGCCTTGAAATACAAGAACGATTTACGTAATGAGAGTTTAAGTTCAGAATGGACTGAAAGTAAGAAAAATAATGTAAATCCACAAAGATCTAACTTCCAATCGGAATGAAATATATTTCAAAATACTCATGCTGACCAAAGATTCATCGTGTTATTTGGGTTTGGCGAGAAAATATTTCTCCGGGGCATTATAGTTGTTTCAAGGATTTGATCAGATTGGATCCAATTAGCAGTTTTATTATTTGATGGAGAATGAGCCTACAACCATGACGACACATCATGATGATTCATTCCATAATACTTTTGTTCATGATCTATCTGTTAACTCGAGTTTCGAGTACATCTGGAGCATTTAAAAGTAATCAGAAAAGTCAAATCAGATTGGATTCCAGTTTTTCCCAAACTAGATGTGATTGGATCCAATCTGATTTTTCCCAAACTAGATGTGATTGGATCCAATCCGCCTTCTCTGGGAAAAATGGAAAACTGTAATCGTCTGTTAGTGCATGAAGCATAAGGAGATACGTAACCCCGGAATAATATTACATTTTGTGTTGCGCAAGACATCATGTGTTACATAATAACAAGCATGTCCGAGTGTTAATCCCCTGACAATTTCCGGTCGACAGAACATGCCATTGGGAAGAACACGTGTTGACCATTACCGTAATTATGGTATGATTACCGTGGTAATTATCTCCTTCAACTGATACGCAGTGCGATTCACACAACAAACTTTGTTTGGGTAAGACTTCTAATTTTTGTGTTTTGCCCACTCAAACCGATACGATGTGTTGTATGGAAGACCGTTTGGATTTTTTCTCTTCTTTTGCTCTCTCTCTCTCTCTCACACACTCTCTCTCTCTTTCACTCTCTCTCACCCTCTCTCTCTCTCTCTCTCCCTCTCTCTCTCTCTCTTTCTCTCTCTCTCTCTCTCTCTCTCTCTCTCTCTCTCTCTCTCTCACTCTCTCTCTTTCACTCTTTCTCTCTCTCTCACCCCCCCTCTCTCTCTCTCTCTCTCTCTCTCTCGCTCTTTCTCTCTCTCTCTCTCTCTCTCTCTCTCTCTCTCTCTCTCTCTCTCTCTCTCTTTCTCCGTCTCTCTCTCTCTCTCTCTCTCTCTCTCTCTCTCTCTCTTTCTCCGTCTCTCTCTCTCTCTCTTTCTCCGTCTCTCTCTCTCTCTCTCTATCTGGCAAGTTTATCAAAAATTCGAGACATTTTGTTCATAAAGCCGGTCGTTACCGACGCGACGCTTCTGTAACTTACTTGCAGTGAAAAATGACTACTATAATTCAGAAACTCAATCTACGAGGAGGGCGGGGTCTGTCTATCACCTCATTGGTTGACGCGCATCTTGAACGACGCTACACATTTCAACAAAAAGTAAACGCGGTCTGCCTACCATCAGCAATAACAATATTTCACATTGTGATGCGCGTATTTTGTTGGCAACAGCTGACAGACTACTATTTATGGAGGAAACAACTGACATCGACCAACTTTTGACAAGCTCCTCTTTTCTTCTTTT
>OZ022253.1:15037114-15044614 GCA_963978915.1 Caenorhabditis parvicauda | reverse complement strand
ATCGAGCAACTTGTAGCTACAGTCCGCGCACGCGTCCAATGCGGAACACTCCCCATAGGTAAGCATTGTGAGAGGGCAATGACGCAGACATACCCTGCGGCGAAACACGAAAGTTTTCGCGGGGGTATAGCTCAGTGGTAGAGCGCTCCCTTAGCATGGGAGAGGGCTGGGGTTCAATTCCCCATACCTCCAGAAATCCTTTTACAACGAGTACTAAATTTTTATTTGCAGAAGCTTTGAACTCTCTCCCTCCTGCGTTCCAACAAGTCGCCGCATCTCGGCCAAGCAGATCTAGGACACAAAAGAAGAGAAGATCCATGGAGAAGAAGCGTTAAAAAGCAACTATAGATTCTTCAACTTACAGCCTTCTGTGATTTTCATTTCCCGGGTGTGTTTAGCTTTAAATTAAAGCCTCAGTAATAAATATTGTTGAGTACAGTCGGTGTCAAGGTCTTCTTACAGACAGGGAGTGTTATCTAGTGTGGCCAAGTTGGGTCCCCTAATTGCTGGTTACAGACAATAAATCTAATCTTGGCAGATACTTGTGCTGATTTATGCACTCAGGTGCAGGCCGATATTAATCTTCAGAAGAGACACACTTTCTTCATTCACCCTGTTGCTTGGCGCATTCCCGTGGGTATCTTGTTTGTTGGCTCAGCTGCGTGCTCTTAACGGCGCCCCCCCTGTTATCTATTTGTTCCTTTCGCATACCTGAAGTGTAGTCGAGCCGTGAAGATGTTGTACACGATCATGGTCGGTGAAGCATGTTTCGAGAGTAGTTTGAAAAAATCTTTGAGACCTCTTGGTTTCTCCGGGCTTTGGTATAAGTCCCACGAAGCAGTTGTTGAAAATGGTACAGAAAAAGGCTTATTTGAAAAGAATTTTTAATTGAGGATTCTGATGTCTTTACCTTGGAGGTAGTGATGGTAGAGAAAAAGACGAAGAGATTGAGATAAAGAAAGTTAGACCAAGAAAGGTGTGTTTTGTGAGAATATTTTCAAGTTGATTTCTTGACGTTTTTACTGTCATTAGCGATTACATCATCGAAAATATACAGTATTTTCGTTTTTATCAGATCCAAAAAAGGTTTTTCGGACATAATGGCTCGAGATAAATTTCACATAGCTTCTTCTACCTGTAAAAAAGTCTGGCCTCCGTAAATCGGGTACTCAGTACCGAGCAGTTTCGTCTTGAAATACAAGATCGATTTAAGTAATGAGCCTTTAATTTCAATGGACTGAAAGTAAGAATAATAATTTAAATCCACAAAGATCTAACTGCTCGTTATAAGAGTCCCGACCCTACCGTACTCATTCTGCAAAATTGAGATTAGAGCGCGTTTGAAAACGGCCATGCTTCTAGCGATATATGTGAGAATTACCATAGCGATGCTGCTGACATTCAATCATGCATGTTTGCCTTACATAACCGGAAGTCGAGTGATTTGGATAAACTTGCACAACACGCATCCATTAGTGATGTAACCATGATGGATGTTGTACCAACAGAGCATACCAGCACATTTTATTGTTTCCAGCCGTTGCTTGTCTCTTCCCTTTCATGGTCCCGCCACGCGTCTCCTCTATTATCCCGTACAAATGACCATTCTCACACCTGCTCGATGAAATACAAAAGAGCCGACTGGATGAATGACCGATGGTAATGTAGAGGCATTTTATTAGGCAAAAGGGGGTTATACACCCATCCGGTCTATTAGACCTTTCCTACGGGCGAGTGGAGACAGGGTTTACGATCCGTGGCCCACTATTCACGGACCATACGTTTCGCCTCAATAGGCCAGAACAATGCTGGGAAAGAGTTCCTCCGCATGTTGTAGAAAATACATATGTTGGGAAAACTAATTGGAAAACGGGTTTTAGTTAGGTACTGTATAGAGACACCAATAAATTCTCTAACCCAATCGATCATGTCTGACATTAGGAAAGTGAGGCATCGATGGGTTGTTCTTGATAAGGGTGGTCCAACTCCTTGTCTGATTGTTATGAACAACTCCACTTTTTGATTTCTAGCCTCTCTCTCTCTCTCTCTCCCTCTCTCTCTCCCTTCCTCTCTCTCTCTCTCTCTCTCTCTCTCTCTCTCTCTCTCTCTCTCCCTCTCCCCCTCTCTCTCCCTCTCTCTCTCTCTCTCTCTCTCTCTCTCTCTCTCTCTCTCTCTCTCTCTCTATCTCTCTCTATCTCTATCTCTATCTCTCTCTCTCTCTCTCTCTCTTTCTCTCTCTCTCACTCTCTCTAAATAAGATGAGAGTTCACCTTGCACAGATCTGATAAGCATCAGCGTGACCAGTCGGTTTCTCTGTTTGAATTGTCAGTCAAGAATCTGTCATCTCACCTTGGGTCAAGCCGCCCTCCTCATCTATGTTTAATTACCAGTCTCAATATTTAATCAACATTGTCTGTTCCGACCTTCCAATGGGGGAAGACTTTTCTCCTACAATTTGAGTAGAACAGACCAAGTTCCGTTGAAATACAGTCATTCCATTCGAAATGTGGCGAATCTGAGAAAAATCAGAATTGTTTTCAAATTGAAACAAAATCTTCCAATCTATCAAAATAGTGATCGCCTAGGTTCTGATAGTTTTGCGAACATTAGATTTTTTGATATTTTCTCCCACTTGATGATAATATTTTCATCAACACATCCCAGAGTTTAGGGTACCTGTAGGAACTATACTTATAGAAGAGAGTTTTGCCCAAAACATTGAACTGAACTGTTCAACATATCCTAGCGCTTTAGGCCATTTAACAAGGCAGACCTAGAAATGATAGTATAGACCGTTGTCACAGTCCGGTTACTATCATATGACCCAAGTCATACTCAAATTTTACAGATGTCATACTCAAATCTTACCGATGTCTTCACCTTAATGTGCATTTTGAGTTATAGAGTAAAGATGAAGCAAGAACCCTTGTCTTCACATAAAGTAAGACGTTCTTGTCACGAACGTTCCCATTCCTCCTTCACGTTCAATTGCACTCCAATACAGAATGTGCGATCGACAAGGTCGTACAACTGACGGCCAACAATCCAATTTATTATTCATCATTGCTGGGAACACGCGAGTTTTGTTGGTCTCTAGCATTGTTCGAGTGCTGTAGAGGAGAGGTGTAACGAGGTGAATGTGGTATAAGAGTTCTAAACTAATGAAAGACAGACTTTCTATGGAAATTTGTATAAATACACAATAGTTGATATCAATAACCAATATATGCGTGTAATTATGAGAGAGAAGTTTCTCCATTAGAAAATATGTTAGGTACTGTATAGAGACACCAAGAAATTCTCTAACCCAATCGATGATGTCTGACATTAGGAAAGTGAGGCATTGATGGGTTCTGGATAAGAGTGGATCTGCTCCACGTCCATTGGTTTATGAAGGACTCCATTTTCTGAGTTCTAGTTTTTAATAAGTGGAGCGATGAAGTCCATCTGTTCTCTCTCACTCTCTCTCTCTTTCTCTCTCTCTTTCTCTTTTTCTCCGTCTCTCGATTACACGTGTCATACACCTGTTGTAGTACTTCCGCAATGTTCTTTTGTATCAGAAACATTGCGCAAGTCGAGTATCAACAATGACTTGTAAGGGATGTCGGCGAGATCAAAGAAGAGCCGCTGTCGGTTGTGTGATACGCGGAGCCGTGTGCTCAAATTGGTCGTTACAATGTTGCTCGAAGCGCGCTAATGATTGACTGGTTCGCGCACGGCGATAATTGGCGAACGTCCGGCGGAAAGCGACCAGAAGTCTATGAACCTGCCGCTTGTTTTGGAGATTGTTGCCCATCGTCTAATTGGAATTACGGCAAAACCCAAAAGGGGTTGAGAAGTTTTATCAAGGACTGAACAATTTCAAATAAAATCTTTTAAAAAACTAGAAACACCAGGAAATTATCTTCTTCTAGTATGAAGAATCTAGCACAGACCAATTACTGGTTGAGAAGAGGTAGTATCTGAACTGGAGTTGACTTTCAATGTTATTCTTATATGGCCAGATGTGTCGAGCAGATCGAAATATTTAGTTTTTATATGTCAACAGATCACTGGTCAGGAGCATTATAAATACTCGATAAAACTACTAACAATGTTTTTTTAATTCCATGGTTAAAACGCTATACTTCACTGAGCGGAGCAGTTTTCAAAACAACTTCAACCATTCTGATTTTCAAAAACTGCAAATAAAGTTACAGTATCCGTTACGGTACTGCGCATTCTCCAATAAAAAGTTGTCCGTTACACTAGTTGATGTCGGTAGATGTTATCGCAAGAGTATTATGGGCACAAATTAGCACCCAAAGTTAACGATGGTTGGTGTTATGAGCAGATAAGGCTTATCAATTGGTGGTATCTCCTGGGAAAGTTGCAAGAGACGTTAGGCTACAGCCCTTCCCTGATTGCGCAACGGCTTGATTTTTGCCTCGATAGGCCCTCCTTTGTCTCTAACTCTGCGGGTGCATTGACAATTATGGTGAAACTGGTGTGCTAGTCGCAGTTTATGAGCAATTGTTGGGTGCCAAATGTCTCTTGGGTTGACTCAATGAAAAAAACGATATTTTGGGGGCAAGTCGCAATTTATGAGTAACTGTAATTACTTCAGATACTTCAGAGATCCATTGAATTGACTTGAACCATTTATTCTCGGAAGGCAAGAATAATAGATAAAAATACTGTAAAAACAATTTTCAAATATGTAGCAAAAATAGATAAAAGATTCAATTTTTACAGACAGATGGTTATAATATAGAGATCCAGTCTTTCTCACCAATGTACCAGCACGTCTTCTCTGACCAGAAATGGAACGGATGTGAAGAAAATCGTCTCTCGCTTTGACGATGCTCCATCTCAGAGGAGGTCTACCTGCTTCCCTTCTCTGACCCAAAGGTGTCCAATCAGTGACTTTTCTTGACCATCGGGTAGGCGGTTGTGATACGCTTTCCGTGATACGCTTCAGAATAACAAAATCATCAGAGTCGACGACAACAATTAGCCTCCACTGCTTTTACCGTAGTCGAAATTTTTTGAGCACCTGTGAGGACCACTATTCTGTCAAGTTGTATATTGTAGAATTTTGAAAGAGTTTCTTTTGAATCCCGTGATAACTTTAAAAAAACATAATTCATCAATCTACCTTAATTGTAGGATATTTTTTTTGAAGTCGAAAAACTTAATAATTCTACATGAAAATTTTATTTTTCGCTGCATAGATCGGGATTAGTTTTTTTCATACGCAGGTCCGATGTCTGTATGTTTTCTAGAATCCATATAAGTTAAGGTGGTATCTCCGTTCTTGATAACGGTGTCTCTTTGACTTGAAACGGTGTCTGAATAGGTAAATTTTGCTTCCCTATACGAATTATTTTGGAAATTGGATGTTTTCCCTGAGTTATACTGTGCAAAGTTTTCAGAGTTATCGGTTCATGTTCTGATTTTTGTTATATAAATTTCATGTTTCAAAGTTCACTTTTTATTATCTGAAAATGTTCTTTTTGTTAGTATTTCGTTCCACGAAAAGTTTTGGAGTTTTTAGCATTTACTTACTTTCTTCTTTAGTTAAATGTGCTACTAACAAGAATCATCTTGCTTTACCCTTGTTAGTAGCACATTTACTTACTTAACTAAAGAAGTAAGTAAGTGAATGTGCTTCTAACAAGGCTCAAGCAAGACGATTCGTCATTCACATCTGATTAATTGTCTTTTACAAAAATCAAATCCATTTTTCATGTTTTGAAATCTTCCAAATTCAAACGTCTATCTTTCTTACTCTCTTCCGTCACGACGAAAAATTGCAACAGGTGAGGTGGGCAATTAAACGATTATACTGGCAATTTGGCCGTCGAAACTTAACCCTTAATGGCTGTTTCAAGGGTGTCCTCTTATCTGGATCGATGGGTGTGCGAGTTGCCACCAACTGTAATGAATACCTCACGAGTGTTTAGTAAACAGGTTACAGCAGGTAAACATGAAGGTCGAACTATGGAAAAGTCGCCATTCTGAGCTCAACACTGAACTGCAAAATACCATATACCGGGTTGAAGTCGGACTACGGAAAAGTCGCCATTCTGAGCTAATCACTGAACTGCAAAATACCATATACCGGGTTGAAGTAGGACTACGGAAAAGTCGCCATTCTGAGCTAATCACTGAACTGCAAAATACCATATACCGGGTTGAAGTCGGACTACGGAAAAGTCGCCATTCTGAGCTAATCACTGAACTGCAAAATACCATATACCGGGTTGAAGTCGGACTACGGAAAAGTCGTCATTCTGAGCTAATCACTGAATTGCAAAATACCATATACCGGGTTGAAGTCGAACTATGGAAAAGTCGCCATTCTGAGCTAATCACTGAACTGCAAAACACCATATACCGGGTTGAAGTCGGACTACGGAAAAGTCGTCATTCTGAGCTAATCACTGAATTGCAAAATACCATATACCGGGTTGAAGTCGAACTATGGAAAAGTCGCCATTCTGAGCTAATCACTGAACTGCAAAATACCATATACCGGGTTGAAGTCGGACTACGGAAAAGTCGCCATTCTGAGCTAATCACTGAACTGCAAAATACCATATACCAGATTGAAGTCGAACTACGGAAAAGTCGCCATTCTGAGCTAATCACTGAACTGCAAAATACCATATACCTGGTTGAAGTCGGACTATGGAAAAGTCGCCATTCTGAGCTAATCACTGAACTGCAAAATACCATATACCGGGTTGAAGTCGGACTACGGAAAAGTCGTCATTCTGAGCTAATCACTGAACTGCAAAATACCATATACCAGGTTAAAGTCGAACTATGGAAAAGTTGCCATTCTGAGCTAATCACTGAACTGCAAAATACCATATACCGGGTTGAAGTCGGACTACGGAAAAGTCGCCATTCTGAGCTAATCACTGAACTGCAAAATACCATATACCTGGTTGAAGTCGGACTACGGAAAAGTCGTCATTCTGAGCTAATCACTGAACTGCAAAATACCATATACCAGGTTAAAGTCGAACTATGGAAAAGTTGCCATTCTGAGCTAATCACTGAACTGCAAAATACCATATACCGGGTTGAAGTCGGACTACGGAAAAGTCGCCATTCTGAGCTAATCACTGAACTGCAAAATACCATATACCGGGTTGAAGTCGGACTACGGAAAAGTCGTCATTCTGAGCTAATCACTGAATTGCAAAATACCATATACCGGGTTGAAGTCGAACTATGGAAAAGTCGCCATTCTGAGCTAATCACTGAACTGCAAAACACCATATACCGGGTTGAAGTCGGACTACGGAAAAGTCGCCATTCTGAGCTAATCACTGAACTGCAAAATACCATATACCAGGTTGAAGTCGAACTATGGAAAAGTTGCCATTCTGAGCTAAGCACTGAACTGCAAAATACCATATACCGGGTTGAAGTCGGACTACGGAAAAGTTGCCATTCTGAGCTAATCACTGAACTGCAAAATACCATACACCGGGTTGAAGTCGGACT
>OZ022253.1:15020004-15031914 GCA_963978915.1 Caenorhabditis parvicauda | reverse complement strand
CGCTAAGCGCTGTAGCAAAGTATCGGATCAAGCAACGATGGGGAGGCGACCAATAAGCAGCGAGCACTAACCCCGCCCCTTTGTAAATCCTACATCGCCGTAGATCAAATCACATTTACTGTAGTTTGGAAACTTCTTTCTCAAACTTTTTTTTTTCAAAATTCATGATAAAAAGATAGTTACGAAGGAAAGAAAAAATAAAACAATAATTTAAAAAAAATAAATTTAAAAAAATTGAACTACAGTTACTGAAATTAGATCTACTCTATCAATTTGCTTTGCTTACACTTTTCAACTGTGTTTACGTGCGCAATGTGCTGTAGAGTTGAAATGCCCAGCCCTACTGTCGCTCATTCACGCTTTACCCAACACTTTGAAGCAAGGTTACCAAAACGTCCAAACCTGCGTTAGAAGTTGCATATCCTGTCTTCCGAAGACGATGGGTCTCCTCTGCGGATAGAGATGGAAAGAAGCGTGTGTGTTGGTTCCAACAATCGCGTGATGTTTCACGAACATCGACATATTCGACATCTTGGTTCTGGTCGATCCCAATGACAACATCGACTTCATTTCGTCTTCATTTATGATGCGGAAGTCCTCTCGGTATATTCTCCATGCAGTGTTGGCGAGAGCTCTGTTCTCACTGAAAGATTGGTTTTGGTTATTTCCGAGGAGATCTGGACACACCAAATTCTCGAAATGATCAGTCCTGTGATGATTGCAATGATGAGTAAAACAACCAGACAGCCTCCGATGATGATCATGGTGTAGTCACATCTGCATACCGTAATCTTTGGTTACTGTAGTGATCTCACCTTTCGTTACGGTACCCACACTCGGGTTCATCTTTTGGCAGGCTTCCATCTAATGACCTCCAGAACCCAGTTGACAAATCCGCTATTTGCTAGAAAAGCGGTGGAGTCTCTCTCTCTCTCTCTCTCTCTCTCTCTCTCTCTCTCTCTCTCTCTCTCTCTCTCTCTCCCTCTCTTTCCTTACCAAGTCATAGCATCCATTTTTGGTCTTAGTCCCATCACAATTATCCAGTAGTCTTGGTTCCAGTTCACTTACTTTCTTCACTGTATCACTGTTGGCAGAAACGTAGAACGCTGTAATTCGATATGGGAAAGAGAGAAAGAAAGAGAGAGAGAGAGAGAGAGAGAGAGAGAGAGAGAGAGAGAGAGAGAGAACTAACCCGCATAAACCGGCGCACGTTCGGCAATGTCGTCCATCATAACAGTTCCCGAAGTCACTCCAGCAGCCGACACCAATCCCGGGAATGTTCTCCTCCGCATATAATTCCAAATCGTCCTTCCATCCAGATAAACATCCTCCCTGCCTGTCTCATTCATCGCGGCGCGTACCGACAATGCGTAGAGTCTCAGAGCGTCGTACAGATGAATGTACCCGTAGATGTTCTTCATCTCCAAGTCGTCCGCTGAGTAGCCGTTGGCTTCGAGCTTCTCTCGGAACGGAGTGACGAGGGTGTTGTCGAAACCGTTGACATCGTCGATCTGAAATTGAGAAAAAAATTATAAGACTTGGTGGTAGTTGGTGAAAGAGAGAGTGGTAGAGAGAGAAAGAGAGAGAGAGAGAGAGAGAGAGAGAGAGAGAGAGAGAGAGAGAGAGAGAGAGAAAGAGAGAGAGAGATAGAAAGATAAAGAGAGAGAGAGAGAGAGAGAAAGAGAGAGAGAGAGAGAGAGAGAGAGAGAGAGAGAGAGAGAGAGAGAGAGAGAGAGAGAGAGAGAGAGAGAGAGAGAGAGAGAGAGAGAGATAGATAACTCACCAAAAGAGCGTTGGCAAAATGATCCTTGATATTCTGCTGGTACTCTCCATCGTCTCCCATCCAAGGCACCAAATCCTTTGTCTCTGTCTGCAGCCAAGGAAGAATGTAAACAAAGTCGGCAGTGTTCAACTGCGTCATCGTCACGGCTTCCATCACCAGCTTTGTCATTTCTCTTGTCGACGAGAACACGCAGATTATCACTGTAATTTGAAGGGGTTTGCTACTCTGCACAGCAAAGTTCCACCGCAATCAGCTGTTTTCTTTAAACGTCAATAATTCCGCTCATAACATCTCAATCAACTCTTTTATGGGCGTAGGTTAAACCTTAAGCTAGCCCTAACCCAACCCAAGTCTTAAAAAAGGTGTTCCAACTCCAAAACTTTTCGTGGACCGGCATTGGACCGTAAATGGGCGACAGATGGACCGGGCGACAGATGGACCGGGCGACAGATGGATTGGGAGACAGATGGACCGGGCGACAGATGGAATGCGGATGGGCGACAGATGGGCCGGTCGACAGATGAACCGGGCGACAGATGGACTGTGAATGGACCGGCATTGGACTGTAATTGGGCGACAGATGTCCGGGACGACTGTCGCCCATCTACGGTTCAATGCCGGTCCTCGAAAAGTTTTGGAGATAGTAACACTATCAAGTTATTCACGTTCGGAATAAAACGGGATGCAACCGGGGTGCCAAGTTGCACGGGATTCTGACTTCATCGTGAAAAAGTGAGATAACACTCAACTCGAGACAGAATACAACGTAATCACCCAGTGCAATGCACACTTATTCCAATGCCGGAGCAAAAATTGAAAATATTGATTTGGGTCGACTGACTCGATTTTTTGAAAATCTCGATACACTATTCCATGAGCGGCTATACAATACAATGAAGAATGTCTCTTCGCAACTGTTCTTTACAGATTTCCTTACGAGAAGCAGACTTACCTCGAGCATAATTTGAGAGATCCTTGAGGAGTCCACTATCAGCTATAGCCTTGGCTGTCGTCACTTCATCCAGCATTGTCTGAAGTAACATGTTGAAGACCCGTAAGCAACACACTCCTACTTTTTTCACGATGTTGATTCCTCTGTTGTGGAATACCTCTTCGAAGGAAGATGTTCGTTCGAACGCGAGAGCACCTGTTAATCTCTCTCTCTCTCTCTCTCTCTCTCTCTCTCTCTCTCTCTCTCTCTCTCTCTCTCTCCCCTCTCTCTCTCTCCCTCTCTCTCTTCATTCACCTGTATTTGTGATAAGTCCAACTTTCTGCCACCCATAGTGCTTCACCAGAGCCGCTGCCGCTTCAGCCAGAGAGTTGGTGGTTCTGAGCGATACTCTGGCCAATGTTTTGTAGATATTCTTGTCCGCAAAAACATTGTTCGAAGCCATGTATCCGACGATCGGAATGTTCCAGAAAGTTGCCATTTTTGCCACAGCGTCGAGCTCTGGAAGGGAAAATGCACCAGTGACACCGCTCAGTGATGCCGTGTTATGTCGTGTTCTAAGCGTCATGATGCGACATGTCGCGTGTCGCGTCATGTCGCGACACTCCATAATCTGTTTGTCGACGTTACGTTGCCATTCTTCTGCCATCGGCATACCCTACCAACCGGTGACCACTCATTGGTGACTGTACGGCGACATTCCGGTGACAATATGACGAAATACTGGCGACAAGGCGAAAAACAGCAAAATAATCATTCTTTTGCCGTTACGTTGCCGTGTAGTCGTCAGTACATCGTCAAATTCTCCAAAAGTTTTGGCGGACCGGCATCAGACCGTAAATGCGCGACAGTTGGACCGGGCTACAGAAGGATTGGTGTTACAGCGAGGAAGCAACAAATTAGTTTTATCGAGCGCAGTTAATAATCTCCGTTTGTTAGGTTGTTTGTTCTTGTTCAATAACGACTAAAATTGAGTAGAATAGATGGAATCAATGGGTAAAAATACCAAAGCGGTCATCCGGAGCGGAAAACTGGATCTATTGATTGGGGTCGACTGATTCGCGCCTTTTTTTGAAACTCCACCCTCACTTTTTTTTCGATCTTGGCACACCGTGGTATGCCTACTCTCCTCTGGAAAGTAGTTAATTTAACGTTATGAACCAACCTGCATTACAATATGGTCCCAGGAACGCCCGCACTTCTTGTACATGATACATGTCCGCTCCAACAGCAACCCCTTCGTATGAATCACCACATCCCATTTGATTGAGAATTCTGAAGGTAGAAACTTCTATTGTGATGAACACTGTTTACTGACTCGATGTCAAAGTCCTCATCGAGAACGCCCTCTTCAGTTAGTTGCTTCTTCGATAGCTCCAAAATTTTCTCACCATTTTTCATGGAGTTGATGGCTCCGATATGTCCGACTTTTACCTGAAAATGCGGAATGAACTTTTTTGATAGTTTTAGAACAAAATTCACAACATGAGTGATATCTCTCTGTTATAGCTATGATGTGACAAGAACTACTTCTTCTCTAAAAACAAAATGCTTTACTTGTGTACAACATGTGCTACAGCGCATGTACAGCATACGCTGTAGATAACTTACGGCAGATGCTGTACATAGAGAGACTTCTTACGGCACATTCTGTACATAGAGAGATTTCTTACGGCACGTGCTATACATAGAGAGATTTCTTACGGCACATTCTGTACATAGAGAGACTTCTTACGGCACATGCTGTACATAGAGAGATTTCTCACGGCACATGCTGTACATAGAGATATTTCTCACGGCACATGCTGTACATAGAGAGATTTCTTACGGCACATGCTGTACATAGAGAGATTTCTCACGGCACATGCTGTACATAGAGATATTTCTCACGACACATGCTGTACGTAGTGAGATTTCTTACGGCACATACTATACATAAAGCGATTTCTTCTAGCACATGTGCCGTGAAGTTATCTACAGCACATGTTGTACACAAGTACAGCATTTTGTTTTCAGAGTTCAGTAAATTTATTATATCAAACTCGCTCCACTCGTCTTATGCGACGAAAACTACTCCTACTGTGAAGTTAAAGTGAAATAATGACCTTCAGCACTCCAGTACTGTTTTATTCTCCTTCACTAGCGCCTAACCAACCTTAACTCCATGACCGGGAAGGAAAAGTAGAAGGATAGAAAGCAAAGTCGTGAGCATCCGAGCAGGCAACCGTGTCTTCTAATCAGTAAATGAATCAGAAATTTTAATATTTCTAATGGGTTGGCGATGGATAAGCCGGATAGTAGCCGATAAGAAGATCAGCCCATGACTTAAAACTCGCTTGGTTACTGTGACTATATACTTTGTTTTTCGTCGATGAGTGAATTCGCGAAAATGGGTCAGAATGAGTAATAGAGGATTTAATTAAGAATCAGGAAGTGCTTACTTAAGGCCTTCGTGTGAGTAGGGAATCATAACTATGTAGTTCTTACTTACTCGAGCTTTGAACGGACCTACATAGAGACACAATCTAAGACAAGACTTTCCAGTTTTTTTCAAACAAAGAACAAGCCTAGTTAATTCTAGTAGGTGTCTCAACTTTTTTTTCCAATGAACACTAATTAAGAAAATACATAGTTACAAGTGCACTACCCATGGGTACTTACTTAACATCTCTCCTATTGTGGCCGTTCTGGCCACCTCGTTCGGTTCATTTTGGAAGCTTTAGAAATACTCTACAACAGTTCTGGATGCCTGCAGACACGTAGTTCATTTCTTTATCGCCTGAAGTCCGCAAAATTATCATTTTTGTTTTTAAATTTCTTACCCTTGTTACATTAACTAATGGGAAACTTTCTAAATGACGGTCAGAGGTTACTGATTGGAATTGATCTAAATAACCTGATCGAACTGCTAACAAAACGTATCCAACGCACATAGCTTCCTCTACCTGTAAAAAAGTCTGACCTCAGTAAATCGGGTACTTAGTACCGTAGCAGTTTCGCCAATTTCAGAATGGACTGAAAATAAAAAAATAATTTAAATCCATAAAGTTCTAACGGTTCGTTGCGAGAGTCCCGATTCTACCGTACTCATTTTACAAAAACGCAACTGGCGCGCGTTTGAAATCGGTCAGACTTTTTGCTAGATATGTGCAACGTTTTTTCCCGAAAAATCGCATAACGGTCTCGACCAGAGCAGTTTTGAAAAGGTTCTCTTTACGGTTCCCAAGTTCATTATTTTGTGCTCGTTAGGGTTATAACTGTTCGTCACATTTCCAATGAATAAAGTTATTATTGTAAGTTTCAATAACAGCCAATTATTCACAGTGAACCTTCTCCGAGGGCTCACTGAGCCCACAAGTTGTTTAGTAGACACTAGCTAGAGTACCCCGATTGGTCGAAACCAAAGAACAAAAACACGACCGCCTCTCGTCACTGCCTCCTTTCTTTCTCTATCTCACCCTTGTCCTGTTTGTTCATGAAGCTTTTTTAAAATTTACAACGTTCGAATCTCAGTAGTCAAAACAATTTCGCACGGGTAATTCGATTAAGAAACGTCCTAATGATGTTTTGTAGCGAGTTTCCTGTCATCTTTCACAGTTATTTGGTGATCGTTGAAATTGCGTATCTTTGTTTGAACTAACATTCCTCAAACTGCTGCACTTTCAGTTGAAAAAGATTTTTATCATGAAAAAATGAATATAAAAATAAAGCTACAGTAACAAATTAAATGTTGCATTAAAATTATCATTTGGGCGCGATCTAATTTCTATTTAAATTTTCTTTCAAATTCGAATTCTTCGGCAAAATGTAAACCGCAGAGCGCAGAGTCGCAGAGTGTTTCTTATATCAGGCTTAGGAAAAATCGGGCCCGCATTTTTAGAACGTACTTGTGCTTAGAACCTCACCTAAGCCTATTTAGGAACCGTACCTGTTATTAGAAATTTTCCGAAACCTGAAACAAAAATTGACTCTGCGGCTCTGCGCTCTGCGGACACTCTGCGGTTTACATTTTGCCGAATTCTTCAGTTCCTTTCACTATATATTCATAGCTTTCATTCATTATGGTTTTCCAGATGAATTGTCTCTGTGCTGGAGCACGATTTATGCTATGTAGTCAGACGCCATCTTCTTCCAAGAGGTAATTTTATTGTAATTATCTTCATTTTCTCTCTCTCTCTCTAGTTAATTAGGCCAGTCTCTATAATTTTCGAAAGTTGTCCTCTTGATTGATAACACTTGCAAAATGACGAATTTGTGCGATTGATAAGTCTGGTGGTGCAGTGACATGTTGAACTGTTCGAAGGTCAATTGCGTTCTCTCGGCACTCGGTGCAATGATTCAAAGGAAGCAGGGTGGTTCACGTGATTGACTCGCCGCTTCACTCTGTTCTTTGCTCAGACAGACTGATCAACAAACGGTTTGTGATATTTGATCGACGACACTCGATATGATCTGTGGAACAGGAAGTTGTGTCTAGAGAGTGATGGATGAATAATACTGAGATATTTCTTGCAAAACACCTGACATCAGAAGATAGAAAGTTTCAGACTCGTCCACATCCACAAGACTACAGAATCCCTCAGAAGGGGAATAAGTACGATACTGAAGAAAAGATTCGAAGTACCGAATGAGGTCTGCTAAAGGCTGTTCATGGATTAACTCATCGGTTCCAGATCAAACGAGTCGACCGGAGGACGGCAGCGTACCTGTTAAGACACACAACGTTCAAGGATTTGATGCAGATGTATCATATCACGAAACCGTTCAAGTGGTGGTTGGTGTGTAAGTTTTTTTTTCTTAAATATGAAGGTTGTAGCACTTTTCTCTTGCCTGTAGTCGTCAAGATTATACACTCAGTACTGTTAGAGAACGCTTCGGAGTTAGATCTTCAACGTTCTATTTAAGTCCACAAACTCCCCATGTGTCATAAGCAAATCTCTTCTAGAACGTAATTCATTTAAAAAAAATGTAGTTTGCTCTTCAAATAAGTTGTTTACAGGTGGAACATCATTCCTGATCGTCAGTAGCGGTGTTTTCCTAGTCATCCCGCGAGTTCTGGGTAAACTTATCGACGATTTCGACGAGGGTTCGTCAAAAGTAAACGATGCGGAACACCTGACAATTACTGTAGCAAGGTAAGTTTTCGAAAGAAGTGAGAGAATTGGATGGTTTTTAAAATGTTATGTGAAATTGATATTGCAAGTAAACTTGAGTGAAAAACCATGTTCATCAACATTTTGAAAATAAATTAGACAGAGAAAATGAAATCTTTTTCTGATTTTTTTCGGTGATATCCAATCGTTTTTTAATTGTTTCTGATTTTGATGAATCAAAAAACCACGAAGCTTTTGCCAATTATTCAGAAAAAAGTTTTCAACAAATTATTCAGATTCTTCAAACAGCACCCATACGCCTTGGTGGGGCTTCTCTTCATTGGTGCCGTCGCAGCTACCGCCAAGGTATACTGCATGCAGGTTGCAGGTATGTCTTTACTCACAATTGTCTGAAATTATCTGTTGAGGAACCCTCATTGCTGGTAACCTCAGAAAGTCTGTGTTCAACTCTGTCCTACGACAGGATATGAAGTTCTTCGACAGAAACATGGTAAGTTTTCCTGAATGTATACGTTGTTTCAATGTTTTTTCATTCTAGGGGTTGAAAATCCGGTGTTAATCTTTCAAATATTCTAATTTTAGTTTAAAGCTGGTTTCGAAATTTATTATTCAAAAAAATAGTTGAACGAAAAATTAACGGACAGATCAATTTGATCACAGTCGACCTTGGATAGAGTTCAATTTTTATCAAAATGTTTCATCGACTGCTTGGGATAGGTGCCAATTTATGAGTTTTTCATCCTTTTTCTAAACACTTTAAGGTTTTCTGTGCGTTTCAATGTCTTAAAAGCTGATAATTGGGTATAGGAATGAATAAGAGAAATAACGAAAAAACAAAATTTCACAATTATTTCGGGACACCTGTTTTTTTTTGGTTCTAGCTGCGATAACCCGTAGGCCCATTCATTAAACGATATCATTTTTTGTGAGAATAATTTCACTAATTATGTTTAATATGCCAACAATAGAAAATCATAGAACGAAGAATGGAAAAGTTATGAAAGTTTTAGACCCATCACAATTATTTTTGGACACACTGCTTGTTGGGTACCACTCTCAAGCCAGAACCTAAATAGGCCTGCAGCGCACTGGTCCTAATTATTTGGGTGTGCATAATTTTCAAATAAACTTCAAACAGGAAAAATTAAGGTTGGCGAGATTGGCTCAAGACATGCTGCAGATGTCCTCATTGTCGGCTATACAGTATCATCGAATCTGAACAATGGTGTTAGAGCCATTTTGGTTGGAATTGGATCCGTCGTGGCGATGGTATGCTTTGATTGAATAAAGAAAATGGAGAAGGTGATACTTATAGAAAATTGTTAATTATTTTTTTCCGATAAAAATACAAGCTAAATGTCTTTTTAAACAGTTCAGAGATTGAATTATGAATCATGATCGAGCAGTTTCGGTGAGCTGTAGATCAATTATATGATTCTTTTACTAAAATAAGTTGATAATAGGTATTCACGAGAGATAGAAAGAAAGAAAGAGAGAGAGAGAGAGAGAGAGAGAGAGAGAGAGAGAGAGAGAGAGAGAGAGAGAGAGAGAGAGAGAGAGAGAGAGAAGAATTGAATACTGGTATTGGTGGTGTTAGTTGGTAGTCCTAAAGAAGTTAGTCTCTTCAGATCCACACATCGCTAGAACTATCGTCGATCGCTTTACTGACTGCACCAATCGTCTTCGGAGTGTTCAAGATCTTTGGCAGAGTACAACAGTACTCGACGTTCCAATTGCAAGAAGCGGCAGCCGACGTGAACCAACTAGCGTCAGAGCGAATGATGAACATCAAAACGGTCAGAATGCTCAGTGCTGAACAGTCGACGATGGACGCTTATAGCAAGCTAGGGACGTCTATCCTAGAAATAACCAAGACAGAGGCGTTGGCCAAGGGAGCTCTCATCGGATCGGTATGATTTGTTAATTGAAGACAAATCCAAAAAATCAGAATTTCAAAAGTTCTCTCTTGATTTTTAGTCTCCCTTTGACTGTTTAAAAATTTAAGCAGACCGATTTTCGACTTTTTTCAAAGTTGCGCAAAATTAAAAATTATGGAAAAAATTAACTCGTTAGATTTTTCATTTTGTTAAAATTTCGAACAAATTGCCGACTGTCTAATTGAGTTCACATCAGAAATGCACGGAAGTGAAATTTTTCTCGGAAGTGAATTTTTTTTAACGGAAGTCGGAAGTGAATTTTTTTAACGGAAGTCGGAAGTGAAAAAAAGCCGGAAGTCGGAATTCTGTGCAACTCTGGTTCACATAATTTCAGATTTAGCAGCTTTACGATCCCGATAAAGTCTATTTTTCAGTTTCAATTCACTGGATACTCAGCGTTTTCGACGATCCTCTTCTACGGAAGTCATCTGATTTCTGAAGGGCACATGACTTATGGTAATTTCTGACTTCAGAATCAATATAATTGATTATTTAAGGTGAACTGTCGTCGTTCTGTTTGTATGCGATCCTCTCGGCTACAAGTTTGTCAAACATTACTGGTTTCTTCAATGACCTAATGAAGGTTTTTTGTTCGTCCTGAAAACTAGATTAGTGTGAAATTCAGGGCCTCGGCGCGGCTTCTAGACTCCTGGAGCTCAAGAACTCACAGCCAACGATCCCAATTACGGGCGGTATCAGAAAGAATGATGTTGAGGACAAAATTAGGTTCGTTTTCGGCTTATTTCAAGAAATAGTGGAATTGTTCTCGAAATATTGAAATTTTATCAAAAATTCATATTTTTGAACATTTAATTGTATTCAACTTCAAAAAAGAAAAAAAAGTAATTCAAAATGTTTTCTTCCAAAATCGAAAAAATGAAAATATCAATTGGTTTAAGCCATTTTTGTGTAATTCGTCATGAATCCTACTGTCATTATGAAGCCGCACCGTGCTAGAAAGACGAGAGTAAAAAAGTTTACACGTCATAAAATGCCTAATTTCACAATGTACTTGCGTATCCTTAACTAGCCACTTCGCAAAAGTTGTAGTTCCAACCTTACCTGAGCTTGTTACAAGATTACTGTTTGTTGCAGATTGCAGCTTGAGATTATTGCATGACGTCATGAACGCGGTATTTTACAATGTGTCAATTTCCTCACTCCGTCTTTCTTTCCGTGTTAGTCTAGACTAGGCATGGGCATATTTTCAATAATTGGCAGTTGATTGGCAATGCAATTTGTTCTTGAACACATCTTGAACGTCAAGAAGGCATAGAAATCAAAATCCAAGTCAATTGCATTGGCAATGGAAAAGAGGCATTACCAATCGATTGGTAATATGCCCATGACTAGTCTAGACAGCCTGAGAAAGTTTGAAATTCCAGCTTCGAAAACGTCTCCTTCTCGTATGCAGGACGTGGGTTCGCCCTGAGAAACGTGTCATTCGATATCCCACGTGGAAAAATCACAGCGGTGGTCGGGCCGAGTGGAAGTGGAAAGTCGTCTGTTGCGGGACTCATGTTGAGGTACGTAATTCTTCAAATAAACATCCGAATTCCGTATCATTCAGAATGTACGACCCATCAGAAGGGAAGATTACTGTAGACGGCCTGAACCTCAGAAGCCTGGACCCATCCCACTGGAGACACGGAATCGGCACGGTCGGGCAAGAACCTGTTTTATTCTCTTGCTCCATTAAAGACAATATTCTGATGGGAGCGGAATACCCAGATAGGGTTACTCAAGATGAGGTAATCTTTCGCACATAAAATACTCAGTGGTACGATCTCAACAGGAGTTGATCTTGAACGTTATTGGGATCCAGAGTTGAGACCTAGCCAGATGTGTTAAGCAGGTCGAATAATGAAGTTATCATGTAGAAAATTTTTGCGGCCACTGGCCAATTGATTTTGCTGCTGGATCCATTTGTGTAGTGCGTGTGGTCAAAAAGGCCCTGTGGCGTTAACGTGTACGCTTTTAAAAGTGATTTTTAAAATTAAAATACCTCGCTTGAAACAAAAAAACGCGCAAAAATTTTCTACATGAAAACTTCATTATTCGACCTGCTTAACACATCTGGATAGGTCTCAACTCTGGATCCCAATAACGTTCAAGATCAACTCCTGT
>OZ022253.1:15002623-15019804 GCA_963978915.1 Caenorhabditis parvicauda | reverse complement strand
CGTTGCACGCAAATTATGCTGAACGAAAAAATTCCAAATCGTATAAATTTCCTTCGAGCTTTTTGTCATGAATTTTAAAAAATGTAAGAGAAAAAGTTTTTCAAACTAAAACAATAACTATAATTTGATCTACAGCGGCGCAGGATTTATGAAGGGGCGGGGTTTGTGCTCGTGTTTTTCGAAGTGAAACTGCCACGGTAACTAAGAAACCGATTTACGGAGGTCAGACTTTTTTACAGGTAGAGGAAGATATGTGTAATGATATTCATCTCACGAAAATGATATTTGTCGAACGAAACTTGGAAGTCAAAAATCGGAAGTGAAAAAAGACGCACGTGTTCAAACTACTATGCAATTTCAGTTAGAGGAAGCAGCAGCACAAGCGAATGCTTTAGAATTCATCCAGTCGTTCAGAAATGGTTTCAATACTCTGGTGAGTTTCAGTACGTCACAAAGTATTCTAACGCCCACTCAGGTCGGTGAAGATGGTAGAAAGCTCAGTGGAGGTCAGAAGCAACGAATTGCGATCGCAAGGGCTCTGATAGGGGTACGGTTCGAGTATTGAAAGTTTCGACAAAGACATTTCAGAAGCCGAAGATTCTCATTCTGGACGAAGCAACAAGTGCACTAGACGCCACTTCAGACTACCTCATCAGAATGGCGCTTCAGAATTTGCTGGCGAAGCATAATGTCACGGCGTTGGTGATTGCGCACAGGTTCGTTGAATGGTCATTCAAAAATCACTTACTTGCAAAATTATCAAAGCGAGAGGTTCACTACATTTTGATATCAATACTGAATAGCCTCTTCGAAAAATGTTACAGTAATTTTATGAAAATATTTTTCGTTTAATGAAGACTAGAATTGAGCAAAATACACAGAATAAATGGAAAAAAGCAATATTTGATCGCAACGCGGCCATCCTAAACGTATAAATTTGATGTATTGATTGGGGTCGACTGGTTCGCGTCTTTTTTGAGACCCCATTCGATTTTTTGATCTTGTTACGCTCTGCGCCACACGTGGCAGGAGTTCGATCCAGTGTACGCAAAGAAAATCGATAGAGTCGATAGATAGAAATCAAATTTCAGTTACTGTAGTTCGAAAAATTTTACGCTTCCTACTTTTTTTCGTCCCAGATTCACAAATCGTAACGTAACAATGTTTGAAGTAGGTAAAACTATTGTTGAAAACAGTCCGCAACGTTCAATATGTCTAGTGAAACATCTATTAAAGCGCAAACACTTTCGAAAATGAAAGCGGAGGTCGGCGAAGCGGTTGCGAAGCGGTTTTATTGTCTTATGCCTTGGCCGAGGTTGTGCAATTCCTCAAAATGAAACGACAACTTTTCAGACTGGCAACCATCCAGTCATCCGACCAGGTTATCGTCCTGAATCGCGGTACGGTCGCCGGAAGCGGAAAGTACGAAGACATGTTACTCGTCCAAAACGAAATAGTACGGGAAGAGGCGGAACGAAGAGGAATGCCAATTCACGAGCAAATGACTCAAGTTAGGGTATAGTGTCACAGGAAGAGAACGTTTAGTGAAAAAGTCTTTGTGTAATGCCTTGTAACCCCTGTATAAACCTCAGGAAGATGGAAATTTATAAGACTTGGTGGACTCTATGTAAAATGTCATAAGTGTGAAGCACATCTCACTATTTATGCGCCGAGATGAGAACAGCGGCGAAAATGAGAGTGCACAGAGACAAATCGTGGTTAGAGAGTGATTTGTGTAGGTTTACTATATCGCTAGAAGCATGACCGTTTTCAAACGCGCTCTAATCTCAATTTTGCAGAATGAGTACGGTAGGCCTACCCTAGGGTCGGGACTCTCACAACGAACGGTTAGATCTTTGTGGATTTAAATTATTATTCTTACTCTCAGTCCATTGAATTTAAAGGCGCATTATTTTAATTGTTCTTGTATTTCGAGGCGAAACTGCTACGGTATAAAGTAACCGATTTACGGAGGTCAGATTCTTTTGAGGAAGCTATGTGCTGAGCTAATCATAGTCATTTCCAATGATTTTTTGTCTTTTTTTACATTCGTATGTCTATTCGAGTGTTCAAAATACAACTTCTCAAAAGTCATGTACACATTTTATGCACGATAAGTGCAGAGTGGTGCCGACTCTCCGCGGGTTTCGCCGACTTTCACGATTTCAGGCGTACTCTGAGCGAATTTCCGTCGTCGCGTGCCGTTTTTTTGTTGTTGAAAGAATTCCGAAAACGATCGTCAAAACTTTAAAAAAATTCCGGATTTCGCTACCTGCTCTAACCTTCATGTTAGGACCTTCAAAAATAGAGTCTTATAGAGTTTCGCTTTACTGACAGTCATCATTTCCTCGCCCCATTCATATTTTCACACTTTGCAGGTTTCGCATCCCCCGGTTTATATCTTGTAACACCGATGTGTCATTTTCTCACTTCTGTAATTTTTTTTTGAACAATGTAATTTGGAGACAAGACTATTTATGAGTGGAATGGAAGAAGACCAAACAGAACACAACAATGGGCAAGAAAAGTTGGATTGTGTGGGAAAAAGTGTTTAAGCTCACCACCGCACAATGTATCACTTTTGGCCCTTCCAAAAGTGGGCGGGACGACCAAGGATGGTCGGTCAAAAATCGCTTAGTTGCTTGGCACCAGTGCGCCGCAGGCGCACTGGTGCATTTAGGCTTAGGATCGCGTGAAAAAGAGGTGATTTGGGGTGTCGACTGACATACTAGGCTTGCACGACCCTTAGACGGCCGAATATCAAAGCCTAACCCCCTACGTATTGATGTATCAAATTAGTCAGGACGTTTGACCAAAAAAAATTGGGGGTCGCAGTACTGAAATTTGTCAGTACTGCCCCGAGAGTAGTGCCAAACAGGGTCTGTTCAAACGCTCATAATAAATTCACGGATAGTCATACGGTGCTGAAATTTTGGGAATCCAGAGTACTCTCGGTCCTACTGTATAATTTGACGTAAACGCTTAGGCATTTCTATTCCGCGCGCCGCTACGCGGGCTCAAAGTCGGTACTTTTTGCACCCTCATTTCAGCCGCGCCGTCAGTACTGGTCCTACACGACCGCAAGACAGCTCATCCGATAGAGAATCGCGAGAAAATAACAACGGAGAGGTGAAAACCGGATGTTACCCACGCCATTTTTGCTAAAAATTGAAAAAAACAAAAAGTCGTCATTTTTTTTGACTTTGACGAGTTGGCCAACCACCTTCCAGGGTGCCTGTGGCGGGGGCTTTTCCGCCATCAACTCACATCGAGGTCGGCAGTAGACGTGCACACAAATCTCCGACCCAGCATGCCGCCTTCACCACGAACACGACCGGGCCACCAAGGCGAAAAGTCAAAGTTAAAGTAGGGTGTGTTCCGTATAACTGTAGTGAACATGAGGCGTTTTGAGTTGACACCATTTTTCATCGATAGACAATCGCAAAAAATGAAGAAAAACCAATTTTTAAAAAATTTCATTAAAAATTGAATATTTTATGCCAATTTTTCATCCTTTGAAAAATGATTTTTAAAATTGAAAAAATACACATTTTTGGATAGCGGTAAAATCCTGTAATGTCAGAAAAATAATGCCGAGTCGGGAAAAATTTTTTCAAAAATGTTATTGACATCCAAAAAAAATGGGTTTTTTGGCCAACTTTGAGGCTCTGAAAAACCTACTCAATCAGCTTCAATCTTAATGAATTTTTGACAGTTCACCAGGAAATCTTACGGGCTTTCGAATGATGTAAAAAAATTCGCATTTTTTCACAAAAATTTTTTTGCATTTTTTTCACTTAAAATTGAAAAAAATTCTCAAATGACACCTTTTCCGGTAGGTATGGAGGTGCTGATCACGACAAAAATTACGGTACTCAAAAATATTAAATTTGAAAAAAGTTATGGAGCTTAGGGTAAAAAATCGAAATCCTAGCCTAAGGTCTTGTAACTCCAGTACGAGTTCCGGTAGAACCGTGAATTTAACTGTCAAGCCTGGAGGATTACATGATACACAATCTGAGCAAAAAAACCCAGAAAAATTTCATTTTTTACCCCTGAAACGAGGTCTTAAAGCCCAAAAATTGGCAAAAACCCCAAATCTAACCCCTTTGTTTTGAGAGAATCGGAATGAAATTTCAACAGTTTGTTACCCATCCGAAGAGCAATCGATTGATGTAAAAAAAATGACATTTTCTCAAAAATTATTTTTTTCATTTTTTTCAGTAAAAATTATCAAAAATTCAAAAATGATACATTTTCTGAAAGGGTTGGTGACGTGGATCTCGACAAAATTTACCGTATCCAAAAATATTGAATTTGAACAGAGTTGTGAGGCTTAGAGCTAAAAAGGCCCAAAAAACCTGTGATAAGTTCCTGGAACTCGCGTCAAACTGTCACAACTGCTCCCACTTCTTGGCCATCACTTTGTATTCACAAAAAAACATGGATGGTGCAAAAAAACCCGAGTCACCACATGCCCTTACCACTGATCAGGGCTACGGACATGGCGGAAGAGCGATGAAGTGTAGAAGTAGTACGTGATAAGGTGTACATTTCAACTCGACTATTATAACATCTCCGAGCTCACGTCAATCATCGAGCTCCGAGAGCTCAGTGGCAGAGATGGCGGTTACAAAACCAACGATGTCAAGATCGAATCTCTGTAGGATAAATTTTTTTTGCTTTTTTTCAGAGTTGCAATTTTGAATTATTCACATTCAAAAGCTGACGGTCGAATAAATCCATTTCATTGTTGTGCCAACAACCATGAGTAATTCTATAAAACTTAGAAACTGACGTTTCAATGAAGGGATGGAAACCCTACGTCATCCTATCTTTGGCGCAAAGAGAAACAATGAGTGATTTAGGCTCCCGTGTCAATCCTAACTTCCCAGAACGTCCTCCACCCTCCAAGCTTAACTCCCCACAACGCACTCCACACCCCTCCACACCTAAACCGAATCAACGAATGGAAATCTTTCCGCGCCTTCGGCGCGGTGCTAACGCTCCAGGGCCTAAATCTCGGCTATTTGGTACGTAGCGCAACTTCTCTTACTCTAAAAAAAACATGTTCACAAATCTCGGCCCATTGCTGTTCAGGACAAGTAAAACCCCAACAATAATACTATCAGCACTCGCTAAACAGAAAGTTTGTAGTATAGGTGAATTACGTGACGTTTTAGGAGGGTCATTTTGAAACGAGAAGTCACTTGCAAAAAAAGTGTAGTAGGTGAATTACGTGAGTGGGTCATTTTGAAACGAGAAGTCATTTTTTCGAGCCCAACTTCAAGACATGGTACGAGCTGTGTATTTCTGTCGTGAACTACACTCAACTTGATAAATGAATCTTCAATGATCTGGTCCTTATCGCGAGTATCAAATAGCCGAGATTTAGGCCCTGGAGCGTTAGCACCGCGCCGAAGGCGCGGAAAGATTTCCATTCGTTGATTCGGTTTAGGTGTGGAGGGGTGTGGAGTGCGTTGTGGGGAGTTAAGCTTGGAGGGTGGAGGACGTTCTGGGAAGTTAGGATTGACACGGGAGCCTAAATCACTCATTGTTTCTCTTTGCGCCAAAGATAGGATGACGTAGGGTAAATTTTCAAATCGAGATCAATACTGGTTAGTCTCCTTGTAATATCTTACAATAACTTTTAAAACAATTTTCTTTCTCAGTAAAGACTAAAACTGAGCAGAATACATGGAATGATTGGGTAAAATACCAATAAACGGCTGCAAAGCGGTCAATCGGGGCGGAAATATTGATTGGGGTCGACTCATTCGCGCCTTTTTTTGAAACTCCACCTCCACTCGATTTTTTTGATCTTGGTACACCGTGAACAGTATAAATGTGGAAAAAAGTTCCTTCTAATTTTTGGGTGGAGAAATAGCGTGTGAAAAAAGAATCACATGTTCTGTTTCGTGCATTTTTATAGGAATATCAGTGGCAACAAAGCGCGTCGAGTGGCGCTACTGCAACACGACACAATCTAGAACATGAGAAAATGGTAACAAAAGAGTATCACTGAGGTTGGAAGAGTGTGTAAACCACCGGTTCTGAACATCCTGAATTACGAAAAAAAACTAGCGGAATGGAATTTGAATATATAGTGGGATTGCATGAAAAGTACGGTAACTATACAAAATACCATAACGACTCAAGCTTTGCTACTTTCACAAGACGCCAGTAATCTGGCTGAAGTTTCAGCCAGAACTTTGTGCCGAATTTCATCAAGATTCATGGATTTCAAGCAGTTTTAAAGCTTCACATGTTGTTACGGTGTTTTGCGTACAAACTTTAAGACAAAAGGGAAGGTCCACGACTAGAACTGGAGTTGAACTGCAGATCATGCGAATGGCATGTGATCAGGGTTATCGTCTCGTCCTGAAACACGATATATTTGAATACGATGAGTTGCTGCTAACCGTGAATTCAATTCGAGAATGATCGCACAGTAGAAAAGTGTCGGATCAGGCAGCGAGGGGAGGCGACCAATAAGCAGCAAGCACAAACCCCGCCCCCTCCGTAAATCCTGCACCGCTGTAGATCAAATTACAGTTACTGTAGTTTAAAAACTTCTTTCTCTGACGTTTTTTTTCAAAATTCATGACTAGCTTTTTGTCATGAATTTTGAAAAAAAACGCTTGAGAAAAAAGTGTTTTCACTACACACATACATCGCTAGAAGCATGGCCGTTTTCAAACGCGCTCTAATCTCAATTTTGCAGAAGGAGTACGGTAACTCTCACAACGAACAGTTAGATCTTTGTGGATTTAATTTATTATACTTACTTACAGTTCATTGAAATTAAAGGCGCATCACTTAATCGTTCCTGTGTTTCAAAGCGAAACTGCTACAGTACTAAGTAACCGATTTACGGAGGCCAGATTTTTTTACAGGTAGAGGAAGCTATGTGCTACAGTAACTGTGATTTTATCTACGGCGATGCGAGATATACGAAGGACGGAGTTTGTGCTTGCTGTTTATCGCTGCTTGATCCGACACTTTTCTACTGCGCTTAACGCGGTGTAAGCTCCGATCACGACAGCAGGTCCCCCACCATGACACCACGCTTGGCGCCTGCGGTGTCGTGGTCGCGCGTTAGGCTGTTAGGTTAGGCTTTTAGGCATGACATTTGTGCATTTACTCTATCACTCTTTGTTCATCTTCATTAGCGTAATGTTAGGCTTTGGCTTGATGCATTTAGGCTTACTTCTAACTACAGGGTGGGACAGAGATAATGATACTCTGTTCAAACCTGTATAACTCTGCAGTTGTTTCAAAAAACTGTCTCAAAATATAGGGCAATGTAGATGAATATCATACAAAAATATGCTGTAAAGATTCCCCAATTAGACTCTATTTACTCTCAGTACAGCCTCGAGAACTTTCGATCGAGCATTGTTGAATGTTCGCAGGACATAGGTGACAAGCAGTAAAAGAGATAAAAAGCAGTAAAAGAAAGAAAGATTTTTCCCGTCCGTTCAAAAATATAACACGTATAACATAGGGTACAAGCAGAGAGTCCTCGCTACGCTCAGAGCCCCTCTCTCCCTTTTTCATTACAAAATCTCATATTCATACTTTTTAATTGAAAAAAGTAGTTTTTAGAAGCAAGATCTTTACTATTTCTCTCTCTCGCTCTCCTTTTCTCTTTTCCTTCTTCTCTCTCTCTCTTTCTCTTTCTCTCTCTTTATATCTATCTATCTCTCTCCCTCTATCCCTTCCTCCTCGCTGCTCGCTTTCACACTTCCTGTACAATCCAAACACGACGAACACTAATGCAAGTGTGGCTAGAACTAATGCAACAACCTGCGAGGGTCCCCAGTGGTCACGCGAATAGCACTAATCAGAAACCTGCAGAGATGGCCGAGTGGTTAGAGCGTCTGATTTGTAGTCGCTTAACGCGCGTTCAAATCCCGTCAACTACCCCGCCATTTTTGCACAACCCTTCCTCTTCCCTCCTCCCCCCCCCCTCCCCGTAAATCGACACATAAATGGATCACCCAAAAATTTGCCTCACGAAAAAGGGGGCGGTCCCCTTGTTCTATTATTAATATGATCACTATCTCTGCCTCACCCTTTACATACCCTTACAGAATGGCCACTTCTTTCTTGACCGGCCCCAAGACACCGCTGGTGTACGTCATATGATTTGTATGCGGTAATTGAAGTACTAATTTTTTGAAAAAAAGAACTCACTGGGATCTTGCGCAGTCAGGTTTCTTTGTAAAACTGGTCCTTTATTCATGCTAAGAAGGAATTTGATTATGTTGTTGAGTGTTTCGTCCCTGAATACGTATGTCCAGTATTCTATCTTTCAGTTTGAAAAAATGGAAATGTTATCGACATGGTATGTACTCATGTTATTTCAGCAAATCCGAATTTGGAAAACCGTTTGGAAATCTCACTTCATCATTCGGTCTGCGAAGATGTTGGAATGTTCTAGGACTGGTTTCAGACCCTCTACTACTTCTTCCATGGTCATCTGGTTCATCGTTGGGATTCTGAATGATGGAATAGAGAAAAGAAGTGATAGAGAGAGAGAGAGGGAGAGAGAGAAAGAGAGAGAGAGAGAGAGAGAGAGAGAGAGAGAGAGAGAGAGAGAAAGAGAGAGGGAGAGAGATACGGAGAGAGAAAGAGAATTTGAAAAATCTGCCTGGACAACTAAAAAAATCTACCTGGGACAATTTAGAAAAATCTGCCTGGGGCAATTTTGAAAAAATACGCCGGGAGCAACTTTGAAAAATATGCCTGGGGCAATTAAAAAAATCTACCTGGGACAATTTTGAAATAATATGCCTGGGGCAATTTTGAAAAATCTGCCTGGGGCAATTTTGAAATAATACGCCTGGGGCAACTTTGAAAAATCTGCCTGGGGTAATTAAAGAAATCTACCTGGGACAATTTTGAAAAAACTGCCTGGGGCACTTTCGAAATAATATGCCTGGGGCAATTTTGAAATAATACGCCTGGGGCAACTTTGAAAAATCTGCCTGGGACAATTAAAGAAATCTACCTGGGACAATTTTGAAAAAACTGCCTGGGGCACTTTCGAAATAATATGCCTGGGGCACTTTCGAAATAATATGCCTGGGGCACTTTCGAAATAATATGCCTGGGGCAATTTTGAAATAATACGCCTGAGGCAACTTTGAAAAATCTGCCTGGGACAATTAAAGAAATCTACCTGGGACAATTTTGAAAAAACTGCCTGGGGCACTTTCGAAATAATATGCCTGGGGCAACTTTGAAAAATCTGCCTGGGGCACTTTCGAAAAAATGCCTGGGGTAATTTTGAAAAAACTGCCTGGGGCACTTTCGAAATAATATGCCTGGGGCACTTTCGAAATAATATGCCTGGGGCAACTTTGAAAAATCTGCCTGGGGCACTTTCAAAATAATATGCCTGGGGCAATTAAAAAATCTATTTTGGGCGATTCTGAAGTAATATGCTTGGGGCAATTTTGAAAAATCTGCCTGGGGCAATTTTGAAATAATATGCCTGGGGCACTTTCGAAATAATATGCCTGGGGCAACTTTGAAAAATCTGCCTGGGGCACTTTCAAAATAATATGCCTGGGGCAATTAAAAAATCTATTTTGGGCGATTCTGAAGTAATATGCTTGGGGCAATTTTGAAAAATCTGCCTGGGACAATTAAAGAAATCTACCTGGGACAATTTTGAAAAAACTGCCTGGGGCACTTTCGAAATAATATGCCTGGGGCACTTTCGAAATAATATGCCTGGGGCACTTTCGAAATAATATGCCTGGGGCACTTTCGAAATAATATGCCTGGGGCACTTTCGAAATAATATGCCTGGGACAATTTTGAAATATCTGTCTGGGGCAATTTTGAAATAATGTGCCTGGGGCAATTTTGAAAAATCTGCCTGGGGCAATTTTGAAAAATCTGCCTGGGGCAACTTTGAAAAATCTGCCTGGGGCACTTTCGAAATAATATGCCTGGGGCAATTAAAAAATCTATTTTGGGCGATTCTGAAAAAATATGCTTGGGGCAATTTTGAAAAATCTGCCTGGGGCAATTTTGAAATAATGTGCCTGGGGCAATTTTGAAAAATCTGTCTGGGGCAATTTTGAAATAATGTGCCTGGGGCACTTTCGAAATAATATGCCTGGGGCAACTTTGAAAAATCTGCTTGGGGCACTTTCGAAAAAATATGCCTGGGGCAATTTTGAAAAAACTGCCTGGGGCACTTTCGAAATAATATGCCTGGGGCACTTTCGAAATAATATGCCTGGGGCAACTTTGAAAAATCTGCCTGGGGCACTTTCGAAATAATATGCCTGGGGCAATTAAAAAATCTATTTTGGGCGATTCTGAAGTAATATGCTTGGGGCAATTTTGAAAAATCTGCCTGGGGCAATTTTGAAATAATATGCCTGGGGCACTTTCGAAATAATATGCCTGGGGCACTTTCGAAATAATATGCCTGGGGCACTTTCGAAATAATATGCCTGGGGCACTTTCGAAATAATATGCCTGGGGCACTTTCGAAATAATCTGCCTGGGGCAACTTTGAAAAATCTGCCTGGGGCAATTTTGAAATAATGTGCCTGGGGCAATTTTGAAAAATCTGTCTGGGGCAATTTTGAAATAATGTGCCTGGGGCACTTTCGAAATAATATGCCTGGGGCAACTTTGAAAAATCTGCCTGGGGCACTTTCAAAATAATATGCCTGGGGCAATTAAAAAATCTATTTTGGGCGATTCTGAAGTAATATGCTTGGGGCAATTTTGAAAAATCTGCCTGGGGCAATTTTGAAATAATATGCCTGGGGCACTTTCGAAATAATATGCCTGGGGCAACTTTGAAAAATCTGCCTGGGGCACTTTCAAAATAATATGCCTGGGGCAATTAAAAAATCTATTTTGGGCGATTCTGAAGTAATATGCTTGGGGCAATTTTGAAAAATCTGCCTGGGACAATTAAAGAAATCTACCTGGGACAATTTTGAAAAAACTGCCTGGGGCACTTTCGAAATAATATGCCTGGGGCACTTTCGAAATAATATGCCTGGGGCACTTTCGAAATAATATGCCTGGGGCACTTTCGAAATAATATGCCTGGGGCACTTTCGAAATAATATGCCTGGGACAATTTTGAAATATCTGTCTGGGGCAATTTTGAAATAATGTGCCTGGGGCAATTTTGAAAAATCTGCCTGGGGCAATTTTGAAAAATCTGCCTGGGGCAACTTTGAAAAATCTGCCTGGGGCACTTTCGAAATAATATGCCTGGGGCAATTAAAAAATCTATTTTGGGCGATTCTGAAAAAATATGCTTGGGGCAATTTTGAAAAATCTGCCTGGGGCAATTTTGAAATAATGTGCCTGGGGCAATTTTGAAAAATCTGTCTGGGGCAATTTTGAAATAATGTGCCTGGGGCACTTTCGAAATAATATGCCTGGGGCAACTTTGAAAAATCTGCTTGGGGCACTTTCGAAAAAATATGCCTGGGGCAATTTTGAAAAAACTGCCTGGGGCACTTTCGAAATAATATGCCTGGGGCACTTTCGAAATAATATGCCTGGGGCAACTTTGAAAAATCTGCCTGGGGCACTTTCGAAATAATATGCCTGGGGCAATTAAAAAATCTATTTTGGGCGATTCTGAAGTAATATGCTTGGGGCAATTTTGAAAAATCTGCCTGGGGCAATTTTGAAATAATATGCCTGGGGCACTTTCGAAATAATATGCCTGGGGCACTTTCGAAATAATATGCCTGGGGCACTTTCGAAATAATATGCCTGGGGCACTTTCGAAATAATATGCCTGGGGCACTTTCGAAATAATCTGCCTGGGGCAACTTTGAAAAATCTGCCTGGGGCAATTTTGAAATAATGTGCCTGGGGCAATTTTGAAAAATCTGTCTGGGGCAATTTTGAAATAATGTGCCTGGGGCACTTTCGAAATAATATGCCTGGGGCAACTTTGAAAAATCTGCTTGGGGCACTTTCGAAAAAATATGCCTGGGGCAATTTTGAAAAAACTGCCTGGGGCACTTTCGAAATAATATGCCTGGGGCACTTTCGAAATAATATGCCTGGGGCAACTTTGAAAAATCTGCCTGGGGCACTTTCGAAATAATATGCCTGGGGCAATTAAAAAATCTATTTTGGGCGATTCTGAAGTAATATGCTTGGGGCAATTTTGAAAAATCTGCCTGGGGCAATTTTGAAATAATATGCCTGGGGCACTTTCGAAATAATATGCCTGGGGCAATTTTGAAATAATGTGCCTGGGGCAATTTTGAAATAATATTCCTGGGGCACTTTCGAAATAATATGCCTGGGGCACTTTCGAAATAATATGCCTGGGGCACTTTCGAAATAATATGCCTGGGGCAATTTTGAAATAATACGCCTGGGGCAACTTTGAAAAATCTGCCTGGGACAATTAAAGAAATCTACCTGGGACAATTTTGAAAAAACTGCCTGGGACAATTTTGAAAAATCTGCCTGGGGCAATTTTGAAATAATATGCCTGGGGCACTTTCGAAATAATATGCCTGGGGCACTTTCGAAATAATATGCCTGGGGCACTTACGAAATAATATGCCTGGGGCAATTTTGAAATAATGTGCCTGGGACAATTAAAGAAATCTACCTGGGACAATTTTGAAAAAACTGCCTGGGGCACTTTCGAAATAATATGCCTGGGGCACTTTCGAAATAATATGCCTGGGGCAATTTTGAAAAATCTGTCTGGGGCAATTTGGAAATAATATGCCTGGGGCAATTTTGAAATAATACGCCTGGGGCAATTTTGAAAAATCTGCCTGGGACAATTAAAGAAATCTACCTGGGACAATTTTGAAAAAACTGCCTGGGGCACTTTCGAAATAATATGCCTGGGGCACTTTCGAAATAATATGCCTGGGGCAATTTTGAAAAATCTGTCTGGGGCAATTTTGAAATAATACGCCTGGGGCAATTTTGAAAAATCTGCCTGGGACAATTAAAGAAATCTACCTGGGACAATTTTGAAAAAACTGCCTGGGGCACTTTCGAAATAATATGCCTGGGGCAATTTTGAAAAATCTGTCTGGGGCAATTTGGAAATAATATGCCTGGGGCAATTTTGAAATAATACGCCTGGGGCAATTTTGAAAAATCTGCCTGGGACAATTAAAGAAATCTACCTGGGACAATTTTGAAAAAACTGCCTGGGGCACTTTCGAAATAATATGCCTGGGGCACTTTCGAAATAATATGCCTGGGGCAATTTTGAAAAATCTGTCTGGGGCAATTTTGAAATAATACGCCTGGGGCAATTTTGAAAAATCTGCCTGGGACAATTAAAGAAATCTACCTGGGACAATTTTGAAAAAACTGCCTGGGGCACTTTCGAAATAATATGCCTGGGGCACTTTCGAAATAATATGCCTGGGGCAATTTTGAAAAATCTGTCTGGGGCAATTTTGAAATAATACGCCTGGGGCAATTTTGAAAAATCTGCCTGGGACAATTAAAGAAATCTACCTGGGACAATTTTGAAAAAACTGCCTGGGGCACTTTCGAAATAATATGCCTGGGGCACTTTCGAAATAATATACCTGGGGCAATTTTGAAAAATCTGTCTGGGGCAATTTTGAAATAATACGCCTGGGGCAATTTTGAAAAATCTGCCTGGGACAATTAAAGAAATCTACCTGGGACAATTTTGAAAAACTGCCTGGGGCACTTTCGAAATAATATGCCTGGGGCAATTTTGAAATAATATGCCTGGGGCAATTTTGAAAAATCTGCCTGGGACAATTAAAGAAATCTACCTGGGACAATTTTGAAAAACTGCCTGGGGCACTTTCGAAATAATATGCCTGGGGCACTTTCGAAATAATATACCTGGGGCAATTTTGAAAAATCTGTCTGGGGCAATTTTGAAATAATACGCCTGGGGCAATTTAGAAAAATCTGCCTGGGACAATTAAAGAAATCTACCTGGGACAATTTTGAAAAACTGCCTGGGGCACTTTCGAAATAATATGCCTGGGGCACTTTCGAAATAATATACCTGGGGCAATTTTGAAAAATCTGTCTGGGGCAATTTTGAAATAATATGCCTGGGGCAATTTTGAAAAATCTGCCTGGGACAATTAAAGAAATCTACCTGGGACAATTTTGAAAAACTGCCTGGGGCACTTTCGAAATAATATGCCTGGGGCAATTTTGAAATAATATGCCTGGGGCAATTTTGAAAAATCTGCCTGGGACAATTAAAGAAATCTACCTGGGACAATTTTGAAAAACTGCCTGGGGCACTTTCGAAATAATATGCCTGGGGCAATTTTGAAAAATCTGCCTGGGACAATTAAAGAAATCTACCTGGGACAATTTTGAAAAACTGCCTGGGGCAATTTTGAAATAATACGCCTGGGGCAATTTTGAAAAATCTGCCTGGGACAATTAAAGAAATCTACCTGGGACAATTTTGAAAAAACTGCCTGGGGCACTTTCGAAATAATATGCCTGGGGCACTTTCGAAATAATATACCTGGGGCAATTTTGAAAAATCTGCCTGGGACAATTTTGAAAAACTGCCTGGGGCACTTTCGAAATAATATGCCTGGGGCACTTTCGAAATAATATACCTGGGGCAATTTTGAAAAATCTGTCTGGGACAATTTTGAAAAACTGCCTGGGGCACTTTCGAAATAATATGCCTGGGGCAATTTTGAAATAATATGCCTGGGGCAATTTTGAAAAATCTGCCTGGGACAATTAAAGAAATCTACCTGGGACAATTTTGAAAAACTGCCTGGGGCACTTTCGAAATAATATGCCTGGGGCAATTTTGAAAAATCTGCCTGGGACAATTAAAGAAATCTACCTGGGACAATTTTGAAAAACTGCCTGGGGCACTTTCGAAATAATATGCCTGGGGCACTTTCGAAATAATATACCTGGGGCAATTTTGAAAAATCTGCCTGGGACAATTAAAGAAATCTACCTGGGACAATTTTGAAAAACTGCCTGGGGCACTTTCGAAATAATATGCCTGGGGCAATTTTGAAATAATATGCCTGGGGCAATTTTGAAAAATCTGCCTGGGACAATTAAAGAAATCTACCTGGGACAATTTTGAAAAACTGCCTGGGGCACTTTCGAAATAATATGCCTGGGGCAATTTTGAAAAATCTGCCTGGGACAATTAAAGAAATCTACCTGGGACAATTTTGAAAAACTGCCTGGGGCACTTTCGAAATAATATGCCTGGGGCAATTTTGAAAAATCTGCCTGGGACAATTAAAGAAATCTACCTGGGACAATTTTGAAAAACTGCCTGGGGCACTTTCGAAATAATATGCCTGGGGCACTTTCGAAATAATATACCTGGGGCAATTTTGAAAAATCTGCCTGGGACAATTAAAGAAATCTACCTGGGACAATTTTGAAAAACTGCCTGGGGCACTTTCGAAATAATATGCCTGGGGCAATTTTGAAATAATATGCCTGGGGCAATTTTGAAAAATCTGCCTGGGACAATTAAAGAAATCTACCTGGGACAATTTTGAAAAACTGCCTGGGGCACTTTCGAAATAATATGCCTGGGGCAATTTTGAAAAATCTGCCTGGGACAATTAAAGAAATCTACCTGGGACAATTTTGAAAAACTGCCTGGGGCACTTTCGAAATAATATGCCTGGGGCAATTTTGAAAAATCTGCCTGGGACAATTAAAGAAATCTACCTGGGACAATTTTGAAAAACTGCCTGGGGCACTTTCGAAATAATATGCCTGGGGCACTTTCGAAATAATATACCTGGGGCAATTTTGAAAAATCTGCCTGGGACAATTAAAGAAATCTACCTGGGACAATTTTGAAAAACTGCCTGGGGCACTTTCGAAATAATATGCCTGGGGCAATTTTGAAATAATATGCCTGGGGCAATTTTGAAAAATCTGCCTGGGACAATTAAAGAAATCTACCTGGGACAATTTTGAAAAACTGCCTGGGGCACTTTCGAAATAATATGCCTGGGGCACTTTCGAAATAATATGCCTGGGGCAATTTTGAAAAATCTGTCTGGGGCAATTTTGAAATAATACGCCTGGGGCAATTTTGAAAAATCTGCCTGGGACAATTAAAGAAATCTACCTGGGACAATTTTGAAAAACTGCCTGGGGCACTTTCGAAATAATATGCCTGGGGCAATTTTGAAATAATATGCCTGGGGCAATTTTGAAAAATCTGCCTGGGACAATTAAAGAAATCTACCTGGGACAATTTTGAAAAACTGCCTGGGGCACTTTCGAAATAATATGCCTGGGGCACTTTCGAAATAATATGCCTGGGGCAATTTTGAAAAATCTGTCTGGGGCAATTTTGAAATAATACGCCTGGGGCAATTTTGAAAAATCTGCCTGGGACAATTAAAGAAATCTACCTGGGACAATTTTGAAAAACTGCCTGGGGCACTTTCGAAATAATATGCCTGGGGCACTTTCGAAATAATATACCTGGGGCAATTTTGAAAAATCTGCCTGGGACAATTAAAGAAATCTACCTGGGACAATTTTGAAAAACTGCCTGGGGCACTTTCGAAATAATATGCCTGGGGCACTTTCGAAATAATATACCTGGGGCAATTTTGAAAAATCTGTCTGGGGCAATTTTGAAATAATATGCCTGGGGCAATTTTGAAAAATCTGCCTGGGACAATTAAAGAAATCTACCTGGGACAATTTTGAAAAACTGCCTGGGGCACTTTCGAAATAATATGCCTGGGGCAATTTTGAAATAATATGCCTGGGGCAATTTTGAAAAATCTGCCTGGGACAATTAAAGAAATCTACCTGGGACAATTTTGAAAAACTGCCTGGGGCACTTTCGAAATAATATGCCTGGGGCACTTTCGAAATAATATACCTGGGGCAATTTTGAAAAATCTGCCTGGGACAATTAAAGAAATCTACCTGGGACAATTTTGAAAAACTGCCTGGGGCACTTTCGAAATAATATGCCTGGGGCAATTTTGAAATAATATGCCTGGGGCAATTTTGAAAAATCTGCCTGGGACAATTAAAGAAATCTACCTGGGACAATTTTGAAAAACTGCCTGGGGCACTTTCGAAATAATATGCCTGGGGCACTTTCGAAATAATATGCCTGGGGCAATTTTGAAAAATCTGTCTGGGGCAATTTTGAAATAATAC
>OZ022253.1:14972623-14997623 GCA_963978915.1 Caenorhabditis parvicauda | reverse complement strand
GGTATCGGCTTCATGTTCTTCTACAGCCTCATCTCTTTCAGCTTCAGAAGTGGAACTGCAAAAGATGACTGACACACCTTCTGATGATCTAGAAGCCGGGGTCTCGGTCACTGCGGAAGAACTATCTTGACCCGGAGGAGCAGGAAGAGTACTCACTGGAGAAATGTCTTCAGGTGCTTCTGGAGTGGAAACATTAACGATTGCTTCTTCTGGGATTTCTGATGATGGAGAGGTATCGGCTTCATGTTCTTCTACAGCCTCATCTCTTTCAGCTTCAGAAGTGGAACTGCAAAAGATGACTGACACACCTTCTGATGATCTAGAAACCGGGGTCTCGGTCACTGCGGAAGAACTATCTTGACCCGGAGGAGCAGGAAGAGTACTCACTGGAGAAATGTCTTCAGGTGCTTCTGGAGTGGAAACATTAACGATTGCTTCTTCTGGGATTTCTGATGATGGAGAGGTATCGGCTTCATGTTCTTCTACAGCCTCATCTCTTTCAGCTTCAGAAGTGGAACTGCAAAAGATGACTGACACACCTTCTGATGATCTAGAAACCGGGGTCTCGGTCACTGCGGAAGAACTATCTTGACCCGGAGGAGCAGGAAGAGTACTCACTGGAGAAATGTCTTCAGGTGCTTCTGGAGTGGAAACATTAACGATTGCTTCTTCTGGGATTTCTGATGATGGAGAGGTATCGGCTTCATGTTCTTCTACAGCCTCATCTCTTTCAGCTTCAGAAGTGGAACTGCAAAAGGTGACTGACACACCTTCTGATGATCTAGAAGCCGGTGTCTCGGTCACTGCGGAAGAACTAACTTGACTCGCAGGAGCAGGAAGAGTACTTACTGGAGAAATGTCTTCAGGTGCTTCTGGAGTGGAAACATTAACGATTGCTTCTTCTGGGCCTTCTGATGATGGAGAGGTACCGGCTTCATGTTCTTCTACAGCCTCATCTTTTTCAGCTTCAGAAGTGGAACTGCAAAAGGTGACTGACACACCTTCTGATGATCTAGAAGCCGGTGTCTCGGTCACTGCGGAAGAACTATCTTGACCCGCAGGAGCAGGAAGAGTACTTACTGGAGAAATGTCTTCAGGTGCTTCTGGAGTGGAAACATTAACGATTGCTTCTTCTGGGATTTCTGATGAAGGAGAGGTATCGGCTTCATGTTCTTCTACAGCCTTATCTCTTTCAGCTTCAGAAGTTGAACTGCAAAAGGTGACTGACACACCTTCTAATGATCTAGAAGCCGGGGTCTCGGTCACTGCGGAAGAACTATCTTGATCCGCATGAGAGGGAAGAGTAATCACTTGAGAAATGTCTTCAGGTGCTTCTGGAGTGGAAACATTAACGATTGCTTCTTCTGGGATTTCTGATGATGGAGAGGTATCGGCTTCATGTTCTTCTACAGCCTCATCTCTTTCAGCTTCAGAAGTGAAACTGCGAAAAGTGACTGACACACCTTCTGATGATCTAGAAGCCGGGATCTCGGTCACTGCGGAAGAACTATCTTGACCCGCAGGAGCAGGAAGAGTACTTACTGGAGAAATGTCTTCAGGTGCTTCTGGAGTGGAAACAATAACGATTGCTTTTTCTGGGATTTCTGATGAAGGAGAGGTATCGGCTTCATGTTCTTCTACAGCCTCATCTCTTTCAGCTTCAGAAGTGAAACTGCGAAAAGTGACTGACACACCTTCTGATGATCTAGGAGCCGGGATCTCGGTCACTGCGGAAGAACTATCTTGACCCGCAGGAGCAGGAAGAGTACTTACTGGAGAAATGTCTTCAGGTGCTTCTGGAGTGGAAACAATAACGATTGCTTCTTCTGGGATTTCTGATGAAGGAGAGGTATCGGCTTCATGTTCTTCTACAGCCTCATCTCTTTCAGCTTCAGAAGTGAAACTGCGAAAAGTGACTGACACACCTTCTGATGATCTAGAAGCCGGGATCTCGGTCACTGCGGAAGAACTATCTTGACCCGCAGGAGCAGGAAGAGTACTTACTGGAGAAATGTCTTCAGGTGCTTCTGGAGTGGAAACAATAACGATTGCTTCTTCTGGGCCTTCTGATGATGAAGAGGTACCGACTTCATGTTCTTCTACAGCCTCATCTCTTTCAGCTTCAGAAGTGGAACTGCAAAGGGTGACTGACACACCTTCTGATGATCGAGAAGCCGGGGTCTCGGTCACTGCGGAAGAACTATCTTGATCCGCAGGAGCAGGAAGAGTAATTACTGGAGAAACGTCTTCAGTTGCTTCTGGAGTGGAAACATTAACGATTGCTTCCTCTGGGATTTCTGATGAAGGAGAGGTATCGGCTTCATGTTCTTCTACAGCCTCATCTCTTTCAGCTTCAGAAGTGGAACTGCAAAGGGTGACTGACACACCTTCTGATGATCGAGAAGCCGGGGTCTCGGTCACTGCGGAAGAACTATCTTGATCCGCAGGAGCAGGAAGAGTAATTACTGGAGAAACGTCTTCAGTTGCTTCTGGAGTGGAAACATTAACGATTGCTTCCTCTGGGATTTCTGATGAAGGAGAGGTATCGGCTTCATGTTCTTCTACAGCCTCATCTCTTTCAGCTTCAGAAGTGGAACTGCAAAGGGTGACTGACACACCTTCTGATGATCGAGAAGCCGGGGTCTCGGTCACTGCAGAAGAACTATCTTGATCCGCAGGAGCTGGAAGAGTACTTACTGGAGGAATGTCTTCAGATGCTTCTGGAGTGGAAACATTAACGATTGCTTCTTCTGGGATTTCTGATGATGGAGAGGTATCGGCTTCATGTTCTTCTACAGCCTCATCTCTTTCAGCTTCAGAAGTGAAACTGCGAAAAGTGACTGACACACCTTCTGATGATCTAGAAGCCGGGGTCTCGGTCACTGCAGAAGAACTATCTTGATCCGCAGGTGAGGGAAGAGCTATCACTTGAGAAACGTCTTCAGTTGCTTCTGGAGTGGAAACATTAACGATTGCTTCTTCTGGGCCTTCTGATGATGAAGAGGTACCGACTTCATGTTCTTCTACAGCCTCATCTCTTTCAGCTTCAGAAGTGGAACTGCAAGAGGTGAATGACACACCTTCAGGAGTTGGCACTATGGTGGAACTCTCTACAGTAGCGGCTTGAGTAGTCACAGAAGAGCCTGCTTCTTGTTTTTCAGCAGTCAGCGAAGTGAAAATTGATTCTTCTGGCGCTGGTTGAAAGTCTACCGTTGAGGTCTCGGCATCCGTCTCCAAACGGATCTTTTTGAATTCCACATCTGCATACCTCTCTTCTTCTTTCCGCTTCTTTCCTCTTGTGATCATCTGATGGTTCATCGTATAGGACTTTGCCTTTCGATTCCTTCGCAGTTTTTTCTCTCCATCCACTTTTTTTCTACTCATCTTCACGTCATTTTTACGTGGCCTTCCTTGTTTCCGCTTTGGAGCCACTTCAACAGTTTCCTGAAATGTTGGAAAATAAAACGGAAACTAAACGAGAAGTGATTTGATTTTGAGAATCCAGGCCCCAAACAATGAATGTATACATTCATTTTTTCCGCTCCGGGTGACTGCTTTGCAGCCGTCTATTGGTATTTTTACCCATCATTTCCACGTTTTTCGTGAAGATTAGTACTGATATCAATAATGTAGTTGAGTTCTCATTTGAAAATTTTTCACTAGTGTAGTTACTGTACGCTGACTCACCGTTGTTTTTTGTTCTCCTTCGATCGTCATGGCTTCGACGTCAACTCTTGATTCTTTCACATCATTTTGCGACGACGATGGGGCAGCCTAAAATGGTTCATTCTTTAACTGCTAGTAATTAACAGAGAAACCTCTTCTAGAGCTTCAGGAGTAGAAACGATTCTTTCTTCTGTAGCCTCCTTCTCCGTCGAAACCATTGTAATTTTCTAAAAAAGTTCTTTATAGTGTCATTCTACCTAAGATTTACTCACATTGGCCGATGTTGATGAACACGGAGAGACTTCCGTTGTAGCTTCGTGGTCGAATGTGCCTTCAGAAACATTTTCTACGCAGGATGTTGATGGTGCACCTGATTCTGCTTCGGGTACTGCCATCAAGCATATCTTTTTATGCTCTATTTCTGCATCCTCTTCTTCTGCTTTTCTTTTTTTGCTACTTCTTGTGACCATCGTGTGGTTTTTCTTAATAGGTTCTGTCAGGTAGTTTCTACTTCTGGTTGTCATTTGAAACGGGACATTGTTCTTTCTAACGGCCATAGCTTCATTTTGTTGTTTTCCTTTATCTTTCCGTGGTCTTCCTGGTTTTTTTCTTGGTTGCTGGAATGTTGAAATTATACCGTTGATATGAAGTTCATAGGCTGCTAATAACAGTTTATGAAGTTAATGGGCTGATGAGAATTTATAAACTTCATGTGTTGTAGATGGAAATTTATGACGTTCATACGCTGTTGATATGGAGTTCATAGGCCGTTGATATCTACAGCCTATGGCGTTAATGCTGCACCGCTGTAGGTCAAATTACAGTTACTCTATTTAAAAACTTTTTTCTCTGACGTTTTGCCAAAACTCATGATAAAAGCTAGTTACGAAGGAAAGTTACACGCTTTACAATTTTTCAATAGCAATCGTCGAAACAAATTTGCTTGTTAACTCGAGGAAAATAGGAGAATAGGATGAAAAAAAATTGATGTGTGAACGCGCCCTATAGCGAATTTTTGTTCAATATAATTTTCGTGCAACGCGTCTAATCGATAACGATCACCTTCAGCTCGGTGCGCGGTAAAAAATTTTTTTTGAAGATCTTCATCAATTTTATCAATTAATTTTTACTTTTGAAGGTCGCAGAACACTCTCTATCACAGTCTGCTCAACTTACTTCCTCAGGTTCTGGGAAATCACTTGGAGTTGAAAAACCCAATTCCACAGAGTACTCCGATGTGGCTGGTGAGGGACAGATTCTCTTCACATTCTCGCTGGATGTGGCTTCTTCCGTCTGCACTTCTTCTAGTTTCAGTTCGAAATGTTCCTAAGAGAATATAGTTAATTAATTTGAATGTACAAAGTAACTTTTCCAGCTACAAAACTTAAATCCACTCTACAGATTTTGCGGAACGACAGGATTTTATCTTTTAGTGCACTAGGGAGATGTTTTATAGGAAACATTACATTGAAAAATAACTGATTAGTGACTGAATGAGGAAAAATGAGATAAAAATGAAACTTGGTGCACTTTCTGTTCTTACAGTAATTTGAGTGTTCTTGTTTTTTTTGTAACACTCTGTTTTTGACATTTTCTGTTATAACTTTTGAATCAATCGTTCGATTTAGCTGAAAGCAAATAACTTGCTTCAAATTTTTTTTTCGTGAAGTGCCATAGTTCTAACATGACGTTGAGCTGAGAAATATGAAAAAAATATACAGTGTGTATAAAAAAAACGTCATGTTGTGCTTTTTTTTGCTGATTTTCTAGGTATTTTTGAGAATGACAAAAACTTCTGAAACAAAAGCTTTTATTCACATTCAGATACATATTTCCTGAAAATTTCAACTTAATCCGTCCACGAGCTCTCGAGTTATGTTCATTGAACGAAAATGGGCCTGTGTAAAAATAACGTCATGTTCATTAAAAATCAAGATAACGAAAACAGAACACTGAGAAATCAAATTTCTCTTAATGAACAGTCATTTTAAGAATCCTTAGAATGAAAAAATCATGTTTTGTAGAGGTTTACAAAAACTTAGAAGCCTGAAGAGCAGAAATTGTCATTTTTTGCTTCAAAGAGCCTTATGAGCTTCTTTCAGTTGATAGACTATTCAATTTTGTCACAAACTGATGTGAACATGTAACTCTACGTTTCTTATGATGTTACACAGCCCTACAAAGTGCCTTTCATTCTAGAAAATCAGTATTCTCATCCGCATACTGTACTTCCCTCACTTGGCACGTGTTCATCGGGCCATAGTCCAACCCAAAAATGAAACTTCTTCGGGCAGAACATTGGAAAGGTGAGAAGATGCTCTTTTTGAACAATTTGTTATGTTTTCACTGATCATAGCATTTCAATAAGCGTTTTATTAGAAGTCTAATATTGAACCGTCAAAAATGGCTTGAAAGACGGTAAAATTCGCATGGTTATTCTTTTCTCTGTCATTCAATGCTTGTTGAATAGCTGTGATCAGTGAAAACCTAACAAAGTGTTTGAAGAGAGCTTCTTCTAACATTTCCAATGTTCTGTCCGAAGAAGTTCCATTTTTGGGCTGGACTATGGCCCGATGAACACGTGCCAAGTGAGGGAAGTACAGTATGCGGATGAGAATATTGATTTTCTAGAATGAAAGGCACATTGTAGGGCTGTGTGACATCATAAGAAATGTAGAGTTACATGTTCACATCAGTTTGTGACAAAATTGAATACTCTATCAGCTGAAAGAAGCTCATATGGCTCTTTGGAGCAAAAAATGACAAGTTCTGCTCTCCAGGCTTCTAAGTTTTTGTAAACCTCTAAAAAACAGGTTTTTTTTATTCTAAGGATTAATAAAATGACTGTCCATCAAGAGAAATTCGATTTCTCAGTATTCTGTTTTCGTTATCTTGGTTTTTTAATGAACATGACGTTATTTTTATACAGGCCCATTTTCGTTCAATGGACATAACTCGAGAGCTCGTGGACGGATTAAGTTGAAATTTTCAGGAAATGTGTATCTAAATGTGATTGAAAACTTTTGTTTTGAAAGTTTTTGTCATTCTCAAAAATACCTAGAAAAGCAGAAAAAAAGCACAACATGACGTTTTTTTTATACACACTGTAGTAACATAGTATTAAACTGACCATTTCCGGGCTATCCATCTGTATTTCGACCGACATGGTTGATGATCCTCCGGCGATGGAAGATAGTTCAGATTGAATCTGAAAATTTTCTTCGATTGACTTGTTCTTTACGTCACAATCAGAAGTATACCCCAAATATATTTTTCCTAACAGTTTGCTCTATAAAAAATACCGTTCATATGAAGTTCATATGCTGTTAATGACAGTTTACGAAGTTCTGTTGATAAAATTTTATGAAATTCCTGTGATGTAGATGAAAGTTTATGAAGTTCAAAGGCTGTTGATATGAAGTTCATAGGTCGTTGATATCTTCGGCCTGTGACGTTAATGTGTTGTAGATATCAACAGCCTATGAACTTCGGTATTTCGATTATAACCATAATGAAAAACTTCTTACTCTCCTGAACTGGATTAAAAATTACTTCAGGGTGCTTACCTCTGTCGAAGTCGCAGGTGACAGACTTGGTTCTTCTGATGCATCAAGAACATCTCCTTGTAGTTCAGGGGACAAATCGCTACGTTCAGAAGAAACCTGAGATGATTCAAAGTAGAGTAGCAACAAGAGTGTGAACTTACCGTTCTGCCAGTTTCCAGAGCTTTTACTACACACTCGACGACAGATCTCAAAGTTTCAGCGACATCTTCAAGGACTTCTGCCGTTGGTTCAACAACAACCTCATCCTGAAGGATGGTCATATCTCTTGACCCTGGTGCTTGATCTCCAAAAGTGTTCAGCTGCTGATCCACTTTTTCAATCAGACTGTCAACGACTTCTTTCAGTTTAACATCACTCTGAAAATTCTCTCATTTCACTACGATATTTTTCAAGGTCACCTCGCTAGCCGGAGTATTCTGATCATGACCATCTCTGCCTTCTTCATTGAGATTTCCGTGTTCCTCTTCATTGACAACTCCGTTCTAAACGATTATTCTGCACCAGCAAAGTGGCCAAAAACTCACAGCGAGTGGCATCGGAATATCGCGATTATCGACACCAGGAACATCGTGTTCAACAGTTCCTAATTCATCGTCATCAATTGTGATCACTCCTACTTCTTCTCTCGACACATTCTGAAACTCGACTCGTACGAGTTTAAATTTTTCAAATTTGACTTTTTGGAGAATATAGTATACTACCAGAGTTGCACGGAATTCCGACTTCCGCCTTCCGACTTCCGCCCTTTTTTTCACTTCCGTCTTCTGACTTCCGACTTCCGTTTTAAAAATTCACTTCCGTCTTCCGACTTCCGCTTTGAAAAATTTTACTTCCGTGCAACTCTGGCAACTACTTTTCTTCCACGAAATATTCCCAAACACATGTTCTCAAACAATACGTTAGTTTTCGAAGAAGTTCTGTTATACCTGTGGAACCACATCGTTTTCTATATCTCGAGCTGCTGCTCTCAGTCTTTCAGCAATTATGACGTTTGCGTCATTTCTATCTCGCTCTTGTTCATGAACATGCTGGCGCAAGAGTTGGTACCAATCGGCTTGACGGAAACAATCCAAGCATTGGCAGTTTGGAGGATGGACCTGAAAGCAGCATCAATTTTTGTTTTCTGTTTGTTCATGCAAAAATTTTCCTCTAAAAAGAAGATGTACCGTTTTTGTGAACACCTTGAGAACATGTAATGAAACTTTTTTTTTTATATTTTCTCTCTGTCCCTTTTTTTCTCTCTGTTTTTCTGTCTGTCTCTCTCTTTGTGTCTCTCTGTGTCTCTCTGTGTTTCTGTCTGTCTCTCTCTGTCTGTCTATCTCTGTCTGTCTCTGTCTGTTTCTGTCTGTCTCTGTCTGTCTGTCTGTCTCTCTTTCTCTCTCTCTCTTTCTCTCTCTCTCTCTCTTTCTCTCTCTCTCTCTCTCTCTCTCTCTCTCTCTCTCTCTCTCTCTCTCTATCTCTCTCTTTCTCTCCACCTCATTTATGCCACGGGAGGATCCTTGTGCTGGGTTGTGATCCTGAACATGAAAATTGAAAGACAGCAGTAAGATTGAGACTTACCATTTTCGATTGTGATCTTGTATAGTGAAACTAATGATAGATAAAGTAAAAATCTGAAAAGTTGTTTTGCTGAGAATAGGAAAAAGTGAGAAGACTGATGAAAGCTGCAAACGATAACAAGAAAATGGTCGGACCTCTGGGACCTCGCGAGGTCGCCAAGCAACACTTGATTCGTCCGGATGAGCAGTCGAATTTTGTGTTTTGGCTCGAAGATGCGTAGGGAAACGCTTGTTTCTACCGTAGTTCGAGAAACGATGTTACGTTTGATTTAAGTAAGAAACGGGATGATGTAATGGGTGGCTGTGGGTGTGAGAGGCTTCGAGACGAGAAAGTTGGACGGTAAATTTAGAAGTGAGAATTTGAAGACGAGAACATACTAATCTAGGAGTTAAGAAAATTAACTAATTATCTCTCCACAACTTTTGGCGGACCGGCATTGGACCGTAAGTGGGCGGCAGATGCACCGGGTGACAGATGGATTGTAGATGGGCGACAGATGGACCGGTGGCGGGAAGCGTGAGCTGCGTGTCAAATTTGGACCGGAATTGGATCGTAAATGGACGACAGATGGATCGGATCGGCATCGGACCGTAAATGGGCGACAGATGGACTGCGGATGGGCGACAGGTGGACCGGGCGACAGATGGACTGTTAATGGACCGGCATTGGACTGTAATTGAGCGACAGATGTTCGGGACGACTGTCGCCCATCTACGGTCCAATGCTGGTTAAAGAAAAGTTTTGGAGCCTGGTACTACGAATAGTGACGACCTTATTTGATCAAGGTAAAAAAGTTGATGAAATGTCGAGCCTTACGAGTGTTGGTGTGAAAGGTTTTGTGGAGAGAAAATGGCGGGATAGTTGGGCGATGCACCACAACCACGAGGCGAGATCATAGGCATGAATGAGAGAGAAAGATGGCCACGAGCCAAGGGTGAACGAAGAGGTACGCAGGTGCACCCTCATGGGAGACTTGTACAGAACTTTCTAAATGTCAACGTCTCACTAAAAGGGCAACACTGTGTGATTGGACCCATGGGAGAGACTTACGACTCATACAACACGGTTCCGAGCCGGCCCACAGCTAAGAAGATTGAGACCGTCGGCTGATGTCAACCAAAAAGAAATTCAAAACGTCACATAAAGTTTCCGTTCCGTACTTCCGAGTGAATAGACATTATTCTGCATAGGATAGATCGTTCTGCGCAAAAGATGAAAAAATATCGACTGGGACGGTGAATTCATAATTTTCACTTCTGAACAGGACTGGGCAGACAGTATGAAAGACCAGTTATGTCGTTCCAGTCGTAATTGAACAATACCCAGCTCACTAGAGAAATGAATCTTTCGAGTTTTCGGACAGGTAACATGTCAAAATGGCAACAAAAACGGGGATTTGGCGTTTTTGTCTCGAGTTATAAACGTTCAAATTACAATGACAGGGCCAAGATGAAGCGGGAGTAGTTTGTTTCTATCACCAATTTCAATCAAAAATGGTGTACACCAGAGTTGCACGGAAGTAAAATTTTTCAAAACGGAAGTCGGAAGTCGGAAGTAAAACTTTTTTCTCGGAAGTCGGAAGTAGAATTTTTTCTTCGGGAGTACAGAAAAGTTGAAAAAACCCTAGATATTGTACACTGCGGGCCATAATCTTTGTCGTTTTTGCATTTTCGTGCATAACTCTTCTCAACCTTAATGAAATGAACTGAAATTTTTAGACATGATTTTTTACAGTATTTTCGATTAGTAAAACACTTTGTCATTTTTCACAAAAAATTTTTTGACGGAAGTCGGAAGTCGAAAGTGAAAAAGGCGGAAGTCGGAATTCCGTGCAATACCGTTGAGTTTGTCAAATTTGAATCTATTCTACTACTCATATCTCAATTTGAATTCGAGAAGGTCTTGATTGTTCTCTGCTCGTAATATTCCCGGATAAGTACATTTTTGAAGCAAGAGAGAAACTAGGAAACTCTCAGAAAAACTTCTGGAGGTCGACACGACGTGCATCGTGGGAAAAGCTGAGAAAAGGTCTAGTAACTATGTCAAAAATAGAATTGAACATTCTTCACTCGGGATGAATCATATCAGCGTTGGAACAATTATCTCTAACATTTTGGATAGCCAGCGTACTTCTGAGCTGTCACAATGAATAATTATCTGAAACGACTTAGACTGGATTCAACAGACTTTCGTTAGAGACAAGTTGACGGAGCATATCTCCCGGTTTCTTCTTAAGATGTTGACTTGACGTCCACAACTCGTAATCACAATTAAAACCGGAAAATTCAAAAACTTTTTGAACACACAAAGAAACTTTGCATTTTTCATGATGAATTTTAGAAAGGGAGGTGATGAACCATAAGAGGTAGATTGGACAGTTGGACGAGCTGTGGACATATTCAAATCAAATAAGAAGAATGCCTTTCTCACATAAAACCAGGCAATGTGCTACCAACCCAATTTTGTATGAATGTTATTAGCAATCTTCTCATTTTTAGTTAACACTCTCTCATGGGTCCATTTGCATTCGCAAACAAACTGTGCCTTATTACACTGCACAGTGTCTTCTTTTAAAGGAGTCTTCACGCTGATGTCTTATTACACTGCACAGTGTCTTCTTTTGAAGGGGTCCTCACGCTGATGTCAACGTTCAATGATAAAGTCAATAGTGGTAGTAGTTTTTTTTTCATTTGTTATTAACTGGTGAAAAGAGGAATGAACGGAATGAGTACCGTGAGCCCTCATGAAGAAAGAAAGCCATTCTCATCTTTTTGGATGACTCGGGTGATTTCGAGCTATAAGATGAACTTTTCACTTCAAAGCGGTCCTTGTGAGATTCAAAGCTTGATTTCATTATGAAAACTTGCCCTATTCAAATTTGATAGTTTTAATCTTCGAAGTTGGATGGAAATTTGGCTATCATTTCATGGAAACGATTAGTTGGAAGAAAAAATGTTCAGAGAACGTAAAACAAAAGTACATAACTTCTACGTTCATTGAAAAAAGTGGTTGGACCAACGAAAACAGTTCTTCCCGTTTTTACTTTTTGGAGGACGATTTAGATAGTTGTAAAAATTGTTTTAATGAATTATGTTGATTCAAAAAACCTGAATGAGCATAGCACAGCAGAAATAAGCCGAACAGTAGAGAGAATGGGGCCGATGTAAACAAGTGGAATGATTCATCGACGTCCGCGAAGACGGTTCTCTCATAGCTTATTTCAACAGTACTTTATTTACATCATATAAAGTAGTCGAAGTTAGCACGTGTTTTGTAGTGTAGGTAGATGGTTATTCCTCTCTAGTGAGTTGGAAACTTTGAGTAGACGTTCTGTTTGTAGTGAAAAAAATCGATGAAGGTTCTAGGTCTCAGAAGTGTTGTGGATACAAAGCCCTTATGGAGGTTGCGTTGTTTTGTTATAATAAAAGAAGAGGTATTGAAGTCAAACATATTAACTAATTACCTAGTACTACGAATAGTGACGTCCTGATTTGATTAGGGTAAGAAAGCTGATGAAATGTCGAGCCTTACGAGTGTTGGTGTGAAAGGTTTTGAGGTGAGAAAATGGCGGGATGGTTGGGCGATGCACCACAACCACGAGGCGAGATCATAGGCATGAATGAGAGAGAAAGATGGCCACGAGCCAAGGGTGAACGAAGAGGCACGCAGGTGCACCCACATGGGAGACTTGTACAGAACTTTCTAAATGTCAACGTCTCACTAAAAGGGCAACACAGTGTGAATGGACCCATGGGAGAGACCTACGACTCATACAACACGGTTCCGAGCCGGCCCTCAGCTAAGAAGATTGGCACCGTCGGCTGATGTCAAGCAAAAAGAAATTCAAAACGTCACATAAAATCTTGACATTAACCGCATTTGTTTTATGGGCAAAGAATTGTGATTGTACGATGGAGAAAAAGACACGAAGAGCACATTGCAATTATATTTATTTCAATATCGACCGCCCGTCTTCTCAGCTTTTTAGGAACACATGTATCAGGGATGTGCTTGAGAGCAATTATATTTCGGAGAAACGGCGAATGAAAATGGAACACTTTAGATATTTCGATGTCACAATCGACAATACGGTGTGCACATGTTAATGCACCTGTGGGAAAGTAACCATTTTTTCAATTCTATACATGGTGAGGCAGAGATAGTGGTACCATGTTCAAACCGGTATAACTCTACGATTGTTTCACAAAAATCTCCTAAAGTCAGGGACTTCTGTAATATTCACTACGGTAACGGATCTTATACCACAATAGCTTCCCAGTCTCGAGAGAAACTCAAGACACAGGTTCTGTGAAAGTCGTCGCCTACAAAATCGAATGCTTGTGGAGTCTACGAAACTTTGAAAAAAATACTTGTTGTTGTTTTAAATGGAAATAACTAGTAGGCGTTGATTTCATGGACGAGCATATTAACTAATTACCTAGTACTACGAATAGTGACGTCCTAATTTGATTAAGGTAAAAAAGCTGATGAAATGTCGAGCCCTACGAGTTGTGGTGTGAGAGGTTTTTAGGCGAGAAAATGGCGGGAAATGCACCACAACCACGAGATCATAGGCATGAATGAGAGAGAAAGATGGCCACGAGCCAAGGGTGAACGAAGAGGTACGCAGGTGCACCCTCATGGGAGACTTGTACAGAACTTTCTAAATGTCAATGTCCCACTAAAAGGGCAACACTGTGTGAGTTGACCTATGGGTTGTGTGAGGAGGCCATGACTTTTCATACAGGGTCTGGTACCAATATGAAAAAAGAATTCCAGAACGCCTAGATATTCTGATGCCCAATGATTCATTCAGTTTCACCATGACTCAGAAAATCTAGACATTCATCGATTTTCTTTTGGAGTCTTACGAGTTCTGGTGTGAGAGGTTTTGAAGTGAGAAAGATGGTGGGATAGTCGCATAAAATGGTAACAACTTGAAGACGTTACTAGAACTAACTGTTAAACCTTCGCTACGCTCAGGCGTTTTGCGTATTTTTTTTGGATGCTCGCATTTTTTGTTATCAATAACCCCACCGCACAAAATTATCTTTCGCACATCGTTTCCAATTAAATGGATGAAAATATTTTTTATTGAAAAAATGAGACTTTTCAACAATGCATGTTAGGAGACTAGTCAGACAGGAGGCGAGTTGGTCTTGATCGACTACAATTTGCTTCTCACTTATGGCTCCGATTTCACACTTTTTCAACTTTTGTTTTCATAGGGACCGCCCGTCTTATCGGCTTTTCAAGGACACGTGTACATAGGGGATGTGCTGGTTAGCAATTATATTCTCGAAGATGACTTTCATAGTGAAAATTTTTGAAAATAATCTTATGTGTGGGAACTTTTCATTTTAATGGTTAATTTTAGAAAAGGAGGTGATGAACCAAAAGAGGTAGATTGGACAATTGGACGCGCTGTGGACATATTCAAATCAAACAAGAAGAATGCCTTTCTCACATAAAACCAAGCAATATGCTACCTACCCGTTATTAGCAATCTTCTCATTTTTAGTTAACACTCTCTCATGGGTCCATTTGCATTCGCAAACAAACTGTGCCATATTACATTGCACAGTGTCTTCTTTTGAAGGGCTCCTCACGCTGATGTTTTATTACACTGCACAGTGTCTTCTTTTGAAGGGGTCCTCACGCTGATGTCTACGTCCAATGATAAATTCAATAGTGATAGTAGTTCTTTTCATTTGTTATTAACTGGTAAAAAGAGGAATGGACGGAATAAGTACCGAGAGCCGTCATGAAGGAAGAAAGCCAATTAACATGTGGCAGGTGTACATGCTCATCTTTTCGGATGACTCGGGTGATTTTGAGCAATTACCCGGAACGGGGAATTATCAAATCAGTTAGGAAGCCAATTTTCCAAGCTTCATTCCGACTCAGAAGTTGCCAACTCTGACTTCGACGTTGAGAAAAAGCAAGGTTGGAAACATATTGAAGGTGACCCTTCTGTCGGCAAGGTTGACGTCAATCATTTCTGTGGTCTCATCAGAGCCAGAAACGGGGAATTTGGAATTTATTGAAGCAAATTTTTTTCTACAAGGATGTGATAAGTTGTGCTGAACTTTTAACAATGTAGCAGTGATTTTACGAGAACCCAAAAACGTTATACAGAGAAAAAGGGATCGATGTAAACAAGTGGAATGATTCATCGACAACGGCCCGGTACTACGATGTTCGTGGGAACAAAAACAAAAAAGGCCATCCACAGAATTCTTACTTTGCTCAAAATTCATCTACAGACCTTATAGTTGGCGATGAAGTTTGAAACAAAGATCCAACTCACATGTGACTGACACCAGGACAGACTTAAATCGTGAATTCGGAAGGGTCTCTGAGGTTTTCAAAAAAGTTGGAGATGATAGAACTGTTCTCAGAAGTTGCGGAACCGACCTAGTTTTGGAGTTACGATCGATATAAATTTAACATGAAAATTAGGAAGAAAAGAGAGATCGTTTTTCATCTTGGCCAAAAACTATTGATTCCTACACTTCTTATACTGTTTTTTTTTAGATGGCTTTAATAGTGTTCTAGAAACTTCTTCTTACTCTGCAGAAAGATAGTGAAAAGAGATAACAGCTTCATTTTGGACTGTGTTTTTAAAATAACGAATCAGAAGATATAATTATTTCACAATCCATAAGCATCTTTTCGGAGCGAAATTTGAAAAATTCTTCAGAAACATAAAACGCATCAGAAAGGTATGGGAATTGACGAAGGTTTTACGTCTCAGAATTGTTTGGATACAAATAGTGATGGAGAAATTCGGAATTTTCTGCAGATACGAAACTTACTCAGATTTGTTTTCTTATAAAGATAAAGAATAAGTATTGAGAGCCATAATTTTTTTTAGATCAACTAATTATCTCTTGTTAAAAGCTTAGGAAATGTCGAGGTTCACCTTAACCACAAGGTGAGATTATAGAAATGAGTGAGATAGAAAGACTTTTTGTACAGAGTTCCAAAATATGAAAATATAACCACGACGTTTTGTACAGAGTTCCAAAATATGAAAACAGGAGAGGGGATTTTTATGATTCTGTACATTCTCATTACGATGATAATACCATCTTTTAAATTTCTTGAGATTAAAATTGATTCTCTTATTTGCAGTTGAACTTCAAATATTGGGATTTATTAACAAGTGACTTCTACATCACTTTCTAAATGTCGATGCCGCTCTCAAAGAGCAACACTGTTAAAGGACCTAGATGAGAGTGAAGAGCCGACCCACAGCTAAGAAGATTGGGACCGTCGGATGATGTCAACCAGAAAGAAATTCAAAACGTCACATAAAATCTTGACATTAACCGCGTTTGTTTTATGGGCGAAAAAATTGTGATCGAAAAAGACACGAAGAGCACATTGCAATTATATTTATTTCAATATCGACCGCCCGTCTTCTCAGCTTTTTAGGAACACATGTATCAGGGATGTGCTTGAGAGCAATTATATTTCGGAGAAACGGCGAATGAAAATGGAACACTTTAGATATTTTGATGTCACAATCGACAATACGGTGTGCACGTGTTAATGCACCTGTGGGAAAGTAACCATTTTTTCAATTCTATACATGGTGAGGCAGAGATAGTGGAACCCTGTTCAAACCGATTGTTTCATAAAAATCTCTTAAAATCGTGGACAATGTAGATAAACACCACAGGGATTTTTGTTCATACTTTCTTAAAGTGATTTGTCTCACAAGAACCAGAACCCTACTATTTTGTTGCAATTGAAATACGAATTGAAAATTCAAATTTTGTGAAATTTCCCGAATTCGTGTTTCAAGTTAACAACAATGTTGGAATCTTTTAAAAGAATGAGATGCTGTTTTTAACATCTTTGCTTGGCGTGATCAACGCTATGAATTGAAGCTATCTCCCACTTCGATTCGACTTTGTTTGTTTCACTAATGACTCAAGTGATATAGATATTTTCAACCCGTCAATTTTTCTCGGAGAAAATTCAAAAAAGATTAAAATGTAGAAACGGCGAAGGCATTGCCGGAGGTTCTAGGTCTCATAATTGTCTGGGTACAATTCGTGATGGAAAAAGTCGGAATTTTCTGCAGATACGAAAATTACTTGGAACTGGCTGCGGATTTCTGTTATCATAAAATTCGAAAATACGTATTGAGAGTCATTCAGTCGTAATACAAATAGTGACGTCCTCATTTGATTAAGGTAAAAAAGCTGATGAAATGTTGAGCCTTACGAGTGTTGGTGTAAGAGGTTTTGAGGCGAGAAAATGGCGGGAAATGCACCACAACCACGAGATCATAGGCATGAATGAGAGAGAAAGATGGCCACGAGCCAAGGGTGAACGAAGAGGCAGGCAGGTGCACTCACATGGGAGACTTGTACAGAACTTTCTAAATGTCAATGTCCCACTAAAAGGGCAACACTAACGTGGGAATGACAATGATTCGCCGTGAATCTGTGAGGTCTCACTGGGTTCTAGGGTTTTCGACTATGCTGAAAACGATAGAACTGGTCTCAAAAACTGCTATGTCGACCTTATTCCGGAGTTATGGCTCAAAAACGACAGGAAACGCTAGTTTTGTATACTTGGCTTATTTTTTACTCTCAAAGAATACACTTTTTTGATACACAGAAGAGCAAAGGGTATCAGTGATATGTTAACACAAAAATTTCGTGTTGCCGGTGGTCAAGTGGTTAAGCCGCTGAATTGCTACTCTTTTTTTTAAATCTTTTTTTTCACTCCGGTTCAAGTCTTTTCTCGACCAATTTACTTTTGCATATTTCCAGAACTCATTTTTTCACTTTTTCAATTGAAATATTTGCCTAGTCTATTATTTTATAGTTTTTTGTGAGTAAAAATGTCTGAAAATGATAACTTTTGACGCCTTTCAGCGAACCACGAGATCATAGACATGACACATACATCGCTGTATATCGCTAGAAGCATGGCCGTTTTCAAACGCGCTCTAATCTTAATTTTGCAGAATGAGTACGGTAACTCTCACAACGAACAGTTAGATCTTTGTGGATTTAAATTATTATTCTTACTTACAGTTCATTGAAATTAAAGGCGCATCACTTAATCGTTATTGTGTTTCAAGGCGAAACTGCTACAGTACTAAGTAACCGATTTACGGAGGCCAGATTTTTTTACAGGAGGGGAAACTATGTGCATGAGTGAGAGAGAAAAATGGCCACGAGCCAAGGGTGAACGAAGAGGTACGTAGGTGCACCCACATGGGAGACTTGTACAGAACTTTCTAAATGTCAATGTCTTACTAAAAGGGCAACACAGTGTGAGTTGACCTATGGGAGAGTAAGCAGGCCACGAATTCTGTTTCGAATGATGACAATATGAAAACAGTGAACTTAGGGAATTTTCACTTTTGAGTTGTGTGATGTGAACCGTAGACACTGAGACCAAATTCTCTGCACCTTTCCTCAATTTTCTTGCTTGAGAAAAGTTCAAAGCACGATTTATTCGAGTGACAAAGACTACAATTTTTGGTTTGCGCGGCCAATTATCCAACTTTCGTTCCAAATTTTCAAACTTTTTTGTTCATTATATATTTTTGTATTTTAAATGAAACATAATTGGTTGAGATGTTAACTTTACGCTGTCTAATTAGTTTGTGAGAAAATAAGACAGAGTAAACAGGAATTGACTGGTAGCACCTTTTATCACAATCGGATCAAACTAGGAGATTTTCTTTACATACATATGCAGAACCGTTCATAAAGATACGATTTCTAACATTTTGGCTTATATCAACCTGAGAGCTACGGATTGGTCTGTAATCGATGTGGAAGAAAACATTTTTATGCGCTGTTAAAAAGAAAAGAAAACCATAGAACATCACTGTTCAGAATAAAGATCATTTTCTAGTTGGAATATGAAATGAGATTGGACTTTTCCTAATTAGGTGGACTCAAATAAAAAATTAAGAAGTTTCAAACTTTCCACACGAGGAACATCAATTATTCAAAAAGTGCAAACAAACCGAGAGAATCTGGATCTTCTAAAAAATCTCTGTCTCTGGGAGATTAATTCATAGCAGTGATATCATCTGAAAAACTGTTCTGGACGTATCCCAACATCAATCACTAACATTCTTGTGAACACTGAGAACAACCTCGAAACTTGAAAATTTATCAATGACACATGATTCTCCTCAAACTACTTGCTTTCATTTCTCATCAGAATTAGCCAGAAATTACGAAAAACGACCGATTTTCACGTATCGTTTCCACAACTTTCGAAAAAGAAGCAAACTCCAACATTTTCATCGGGCGGGCACAGGGCGAAAAACGGGCGCCTTTTGTGCCCTGTGTGCGCCTCTGAAAACACAAGTTCGCTGAAATCTCTCGAATTTGCAGGCGACGACTTTCTCAGAACTTGTGTTTCGAGTTTTTCTCGAGACTGGGAAGCTATTGTGTTATAAGATCGATCCGTTACCGTAGTGAATATTACAGAAGTCCCTGATTTTAAGAGATTTTTATGAAACAATCTTATGGTTAGAGTTATACCGGTTTGAACAGGGTTCCACTATCTCTTCCTCACCCTGTATAGAATTGAAAAAATGGTTACTTTCCCACATGTGCATTAACATGTGCACACCGTGTTGTCGATTGCCACATCAAAATATCTAAAGTGTTCCATTTTCATTCCAAGTTTCTCCGAAATATAATTGCTCTCAAGCACATCCCTGTTACATGTGTTCCTAAAAAGCTGAGAAGACGGGCGGTCGATATTGAAATAAATATAATTGCAATGTGCTCTCTCTCTTTCTTCGATCTCAATTTTTCGCCCATAAAACAAACGCGGTTAGTTTCAAGATTTAATGTGACGTTTTGAATTTCCTTTTTGTTGACATCAGCCGACGGTCCCAGTCTTCTTAGCTGTGGGTCGGCTCTTCACTCTCATCTAGGTCCATTAACAGTGTTGCTCTTTGAGAGCGACATCTTACTTACTTCAGATACTTCAGAGATCCATTGTTCGCGTTGTCATGTGACGGCGTGGATCAGAAACTTCCAGGTTGAACGGTCCTTTGCCAACGTAGACCACGGAGTCTTTCTCACCAGAGTACCAGCACGTCTTCTCTGGCCAGACATTTAGAAACTGATGTTCGTATAACTTGTCAAAATACATTGCCCAGCAAGCTCTATGAGTGAAATGCGATTGCAGCAAATGATTCTTCTGATGTGTTCCTAAAAAGCTGAGAAGACGGGCAGTCGATATTGAAATAAATATAATTGCAATGTGCTCTCTCTTTCTTCGATCACAATTATTTGCCAATGAAACAAACGCGGTTAATATCAAGATTTATGTGACGTTTTGAATTTCTTTTTGGCCAGGCGACGATTTTATTAAAAGCGTTGTCCTCGGGACTTTTACCTTCAGTCGGATTTTCGAACACAGCTAGAACAAGAAAGGATCGTCCTGCAAGCTGATTGACCAGACCTGTTCAGAACAACGTTTTTTTGTTGCAAGAACGCTAAACTGTCCTGAGAGAAGCAGCTTCATCAAAGGTTCTCAGAGTTTTTGTTACTACTTTGTTCGAGCTTTTAGCGACTGATGCTGGTAGTTGATGAAGCTCATGTATTTCCTGTTCTCAGTGAATAAAAAGTTTATAAAATTCATTATTAAAAAAGTAATCCAAACATTTTATGAGCACGCACAGCAGCTGCGAATGTTGTTCCAATAAGCTGCAGTGTTGGAGTTCGCGCATCCACGTGGACCTCCATTGTGGTTTCTGGCCATCACCTGGCAGGATCCTTCTCCGGTGCTGGAACACTGGCTCTTGTAGCGGTTGTAGTAAGCCTGAAAGAGGATCTTGATTATCATCCGATGATGAATTTTACGTTGACACATTGAGTTGCGCAGGAGTAGTCGTCGGAGCATCGCTTCCAGGCGGCTTCTGTTGTTTCACCGGATTTCTTTCCAGGCTGACCACAGTCTTCGTAGTATGGGAGTTTCAGCTGGAATTTTTGTTCTCTCTCTCTCTCTCTCTCTCTCTCTCTCTCTTCTCTCTCTCTCTCTCTCTCTCTCTCTCTCTCTCTCTCTCTCTTTCTCTCTCTCTCTCTCTCTCTCTCTCTCTCTCTTTCTCTCTCTCTCTCTCTCTCTCTCTCTCTCTCTCTCTCTCTCTCTTTCTCTCTTTCTCTCTTTCTCTCTCTTTCTCTCTCTCTCTCTCTCTCTCTCTCTCTCTCACACACACACACACACACACACACACACACACACACACACACACACACACACACACACACACACACACACACACACACACACACACACACACACACACACACACACACACACACACACACACACACACACACACACACACACACACACACACACACACACACACACACACACACACACACACACACACACACACACACACACACACACACACACACACACACACACACACACACACACACACACACACACACACACACACACACACACACACACACACACACACACACACTCTCCCTCTCTCTCACTCGCGCTCTCTCCCCCTCTCTCTCTCTCTCTCTTTCTCTCTCTCTCTCTCTCTCTCTCTCTCTCTCTCTCTCTCTCTCTCTCTCTCTCTCTCTCTCTCTCTTACCTGGAAATATCCACAGGACAGAGAGCCGACATCCATACGACAACCGATCGGCTTACATCCGGATTCATGAAGGCAGATGCAGTGAATACAAGTGTCGGCAGCAGCGACAGCGACTGGAATGTGATTTTTGTACTGAAATTGGACGAAACTCACGAATAGCTGCAGCGATCAGAAGCTTGGGAGAAACCATAATGTGTCTATCAGCTCCACTCTGTCTCGCTCTTTTATACTCGTTCCTTATCATGGTTTTGCTCCGACTTTCGGACAGTTCATTTCATAGATAAGATGGAACTCCTGACGTGGCTACCAAGAAGCGGGAGGCCAAAAGTTTAAATTTTTCTTGTTATTCTATTCTACATGGAAACTTTATAATTCGACCTACTTAACACATCTGGCTAGATCTCAAGTCTGGATGTGAATTACGCTGAAGGTCAATTCCTGTTAAGAGAACAGTACCTTAAAAGGTCTGAATGAAAAGTCGAATCTTCCAAAGAAATGGATTTTAGCCTGTGTTAAAAATTCTCCGGTAAAGACAGTGATCAATTTCTGCAAGAAGTTTTAATCCATTCAATATTCAGATTTCTTTCAGAAATCCAGATGAACCTAATGCCCATCAATATCAAGATACCAGATACCACATCCCAGCTAACGCTCTTTGCCCTCTTGGTGCCAATGTCCAAAACATCGACGTTCAGACCATTTTCAGCTTGATGCCCAGACCTTTTTCACGACCTAGAGCCCATAAAAACTTTTCAGATGTATTTTCACGAGAAATTTTTACTATGCGGGATCAAACTTCTTCTTAGTTTTGCTCTATTGTGATCTTCCCCCATTAGCATACAGGCCTCGCTACTCTCAAACATCGTTTCAAGACTGGGAAAAGGTGCCTATTTTTCCATCGAGAAAATTTTAGTTCTGTTTTTATCTGTTCAAGAGTTTCTTTCTATTGACGACACGTCTAATCTCTCGAACTCTTCTGCAAAGTGTAGTTTGCTGTCAGAAAATAAAATTTTTATCTTCTGGTCACATGCTTTTTCGAGAGCATTGAACAGTTCTTCATTTTTGCGGTTTCCAATCACTTTCTTACTAGTAAAAACGAAAAGAATTACTGTCGCTGGTCCGACCACTTTGGTATTGAAAGTTTACATCAGCGTGAAGGACTTCTTCAAAAGAAGACAATGCAAATGGACCAATGGTAACTAGAAACGAGAATATACTTTAGCATCTTTTCAAAAAACAAAGGGACCGCCCCCTTTCCTCCGCCCACTTTTCATGCGAAAACTGAATTTTCGAGTCTTCCGCATCTGACGCTGATGACAACATGAAAAAAGTTGAGATCATTCCTTGCCATCCGATTGCCATCAAGATCATTCCTTGCCATCCGATGGGACACCTTTAGTGTTTCCAACTTTACTTTTTCTTAATGTTAATTGGCCTTATTTCTTCATGTGGGCCATTTTATTTACTTCGTTCTTTTCCTACTCGTCAGTCAAAAACTGGTAAATAAAAGAAACACTACTGCCGCTGGTCCGACCACTTTTACACATCCCTTCAAAATAAGAAACAGTGCAGGGTAATAAGTACACATTAGACTCATACATTTTGACTTGCTTGGGTACAAAACCCTGCAAGTGTCCCACAGTAAGAAAATAGAGTCTGACCGATCACAAGGCATCGGTAAACAAATAGCGGGCAAAGTTGGAAGCAGCTAATGGGAGAGACAGTGGGAGTATGGTACATACACGTACTATACGCAAGCCAAACATCTTACGAGACAACTACAACAGGAGAATTCCGACATTCCTTAACACCTGAACATAGGCAGATATACAAGCTGGGCGCAGCAAACTTCTGGGAAACTTGATGAATTTTTCTCAATTTTAATTTTCGAAAATGTTGTTACATTAGTTTTCACAAGTTTTGGGTTGATAATTTTCTCAGTAAGAGGATAATACGAGCGTAATCAAGAGAATAAAGATTGAGTTAAAACTTTTGAATTAAGAAAAAACAATAATTTACCATGTGTGTGTCAATCTTTCCATTCTAAAAAATTTGGTAAATTCTGAAAGCAAGTAGTAATTTCACAGTACATATAATCTGAGTGTCGGAAGCTTGTAACCGGAATGCGGGAATTTTTATTCTGAAAGATCTATCAGCGGGTCGATAGTAGTTCTAGATGTCTGCGGATGCTAGTTCCACACTCCTTCGATGTCAGTTCAACTCCAAAAGTTTGGCGGATCGGCATTGAATCGTAAATGGGCGACAGATGGACTGTGAATGGACCGGAATTGGACTGTAATTGGGCGACAGATGTCCGGGACGACTGTCGCCCATCTACTGCCCAATACCGGTCCACGAAAAGTATTGGAGCAAGTGTATTCAAAGTTTTCATCAAAGTAAATTTACTTACCTGACCGGAGCGGCTTTTAGAACAGGTCTCAGCCGTGGTAAACGGTGGTTATCTTACAAACTTATCCAACGTACTTTTTGCAAAAATCGCACAACTGTTCTGGCCGGAGCAGCTTTCTTTCAAAAGGTTCTCTTACGGTTCCCATTATCAAAAATTATCAAAAATGTGCTATAAAGAACATAAATGAACTTCAATTCAGACATAATCTTTGAATCACATTTACAAGCACGCTTGGCCTCGCTACGCTCGGGACCTTTTTTTCCACACACACACACACACACACACACACACACACACACACACACACACACACACACACACACACACACACACACACACACACACACACACACACACACACACACACACACACACACACACACACACACACACACACACACACACACACACACACACACACACACACACACACACACACACACACACACACACACACACACACACACACACACACACACACACACACACACACACACACACACACACACACACACACACACACACACACACACACACACACACACACACACACACACACACACACACACACACACACACACACACACACACACACACACACACACACACACACACACACACACACACACACACACACACACACACACACACACACACACACACACACACACACACACACACACACACACACACACACACTCAAATCCGAATACGACCATTTCTAATGCTAGTATTGCTAGAACCAATGCAATAACACACTTCGACCCCCGCAGGCATGACTACTCACGCGAACTGTCGCCACGAAATTCGTGCAGCGGTGGCCGGTTGGTTAAAGCAGACATCTTTCACGCGCTCGTCGCGGGTTCAAATCTTCCCAATGGGCACTTTTGCACAACCCCTTCCTCTCCCTTGACCCCAACCAAAACCAAAAAGGACCACCCAAAAATTTGCCTCACGAAAAAGAGGGCGGGGCAAAGTGGGCGGAGGATTTGTCAATTAATAAAACAAGCAGGTAGTCCTCGCTACGCTCAGAGCCGTTTTTCATTACAAAAACACATATTCAGACCTTTTTATTGAAAAAAATAAGTAGTTTTCACTCCCTGTTCGCTTTCACACTCCCTGTACAATTCAAGTACGGCGAAAACTAATGCAAGTCGGGCTAGAACCAATGCAACA
>OZ022253.1:14947623-14967623 GCA_963978915.1 Caenorhabditis parvicauda | reverse complement strand
CGGCGTAGGCGGGACAACCAAGAATGGTCGGTCAAAAATCGCTTAGTTGCAAAATTTTCAAATCGATACCTAAACTACATAAATACTGGTTAATCTCCACGAAACATCTAACAATAACTTTTAAAACAATTTTCTTGTTCAATAATTGGGGTCGACTGATTCGCGCCTTTTTGAAACTCCGCCCCCACTCGATTTTTTGATCTTGGTACATCGTGTGCAGTCATCACATCGTATTCAAATTCATTACAAGCAAAATTCTGACCCACCAATTTGCAGACCCAATGTTGATCTATCCAAACATCGTTAACATGTTAGGAGAGGTGACGGTCGAAGTGAACGCTGTGTGTCTCGACTATACCACAACCTACATAATGATGATAGAAGAAAGAGAAATAGCGACCTGTCAAGTTTTGAACGCGGCTATAGCAAGGTGCACGATTCCGAAGGTTTACGACTGGGGTACCAAGACGGTCTACTTTCAACCCCAGAACATGGGCGCGAACCAAGAAAGAGCCTTCGTTGGTTATATCTATTTTGGTGAGTTGGGAAATTTTTTTTCGCTGTTTTAGATTGTTGTCTATTCAGATTTTCAAAAAAACTACGTATTTATCGTATTGAAATTTTTCGAACTTCCAAAACTTTTGACAAAGAGTAACAATAGTTTTTGGTAGTTTCAGTTTTTACTATAACGATTTTATTCATCAAAAATAAGGTCATTTCTTCTGTCAGTAGTGATAGAACATTGGTGTTAATAATTCTATTTTGATTCAAGTTCGGCAAAAAGTTTGATTTTTTCAAAAATTTGTCAAAAACTATGAATTCAGGTTTTTTAAAAATTGAGTGAATTCTAAGCTTTCTGGGAACAAAATCCTTATTCCAGTACCTCCTACACTGGATCCGATGCGACTCGACATAGGTAACCTCTACGAATGGTATAAAAGTCCGATGACTACATACGTAAGTGCAAATTTTGTTTCTATTATGAATGCACAAGCAGGTAGTCCTCGCTACGCTCAGAGTCCCTTTTTCCCTTTTTTCATTACAAAAATCTCATATTCATACTTTTTAATTAAAAAAAGAAGTAGTTTTAGAAGCAAGGTCTTTACTATTTCTCTCCCTCACTCTCCTTCTCTCTTTCCCTTCTATCTCTATCTCTCCCTCTCTCTCTCTCTCTCTCTCTCTCTCTCTCTCTCTCTTTCTCTCTTTCTTTCTCTCTCTTTCTTCTCTCTATTTCTTCTCTCTATATCTTTCTCTCTCCTTGCTGCTCGCATTCACACTTCATGTAGCATCCAAGCACGCCGAACACTAATGCGAGTAGGGCTACAACCAATGCAACAACCTGCGAGGGCCCCCAGTAGTCACGCGAAAACCACTCACAAAAAACGTGCAGCGATGACCGACTGCTGAATGCGTTCGATCGTTACTCTCTCAACGCGCGTTCAAATCCTGTCCCGGGCATTTTTGCACAACCCCTCCCTCTCCCACCGCCCCAACCAGAACCAAAAAGGACCACCAAAAAATCGGCTTCAACCATAAAAGGGCGGAGCAAAGGGGGCGGTCCCCTTGTTCTATTATTAATATGATGACTTCCAGTTGATGCCGGTCTCCTGGTACCCGAGAAACTTCACGAACCCCGATTTGATCAACAACGCTGCCGGTGGAGGCAGTAACATGGGGGTCAGAATCACAGATGACGCTATGTACAGCGTGCAGCTAGGGTTGTACATCATTGGGTATAGAGAGTATAAGGTACGTCCTTTCTTTACACAGGTCAACTCTGATTGGATCCAGAGTTGTGTTTCCAATCGGAATGGAATATATTTCAAAATACTCGTGCTGACCAAGGATTCATCGTGTTATTCGGCTTCGGCGAGAAAATAAATCTCCGGGGCATTATAGTTATTTGAAGGAACTTATCAGATTGGATCCAGTTCTGTCAGATTGGATCCAATTAGCAGTTTTTTTTATTTGATGGAAAATAGGCCTATGACCATGACGACACATCATGATGATTCATTCCATAATACTTTTGTTCATGATCTGTCTGTTAACTAAAGCTTCGAGTTCATCTGGAGCATTTAAACGTAGTCAGAAAAGTCAACTCTGATTGGATCCAGAAAAAATCAGATTGGATTCCAGTTTTTTTCCGAACTAGATGTGGTTGGATCCAATCTGAGTTGCCTTCTCTGAGTAGGTAAAATCGATTTAAACAAACTTAACTATCACATTAGGTAAAAAAGTGAGAAAACAATACTCGACTCAAACCGAAACAATGGATTTACCTGGCGAATATTGATTTGCCAGAAATTCTACTTTTTTCAAAAATAATCAAACTGAATTTTCAGGACGATCAATTCAAAAAATTCCGACCAGAGCATCGAACACTTGCGAGAGTCACCACCTATAGTAACAACAACGGTTACCAGTATAGATGGCAGCCACAAGAAGAAGTGATCAACACGATGCAGATACAGCAGTGGTATTTGACTGAATGGGAAAGGCTGAACACCCTGTACACCTATCGTGTTGGATACTTCAAACTGGCTCCGATCAATCCGAATGATATGAATGGGACTCAGGTGTTGCCTGGGTAGGTTGTTAATTGATTTAACTCAAGTCAAGATACTTAACCCCATATATGTAGTTAATACGATAAGAACAGATACTATCGTTCCTCCTAGTTCATTCCCAATCTGACTGAATCCAACCTCAATCACTCAGTTTTGACGCATTCCATCATTTCCGCGTAGGTTGAACAAGCGGCGGGTCCGCGACTGATTCATTCAGCTCCGGAATGAACCAGAAGAAACTATAGTATTTGTTCTTATCCTAATAACTTCCACAGGGATGGTTGTTTTAGGCAAAAAACAGAACATTCAAACGGTTGTGAAAAATTAAATATTCCAGACTGGTCTCGGCTCCAGTATCACTTCATTGGTTGTGGTCAGCGACTCCTCAAGAGTACAACAGTATTGCTGTCAGCGAGCAAGGTGAGCGTGAATACGAATAACAAGTTTATTTGAGACTGGGGCTAAAGTACTAATCTTTTGCGTTATTCTTTTCAAACTTCCTGAATCGTTCTTCATTTCTCAGCGGATAACCGAAAAATTCCAGACCGAGAACACCGGAACAACTTTGTGAAGACCAAGTCGAGAGAAATGTGCGAAGACTGGTATAATGAGGACGGTGCCCTGTACAACTTCATCATGGACACGGAAACGAACAATTCTTGTCCTTGCGTGGAAGCTCAAGCACAGCAAGATCTGGGACGGTTCATGCCACATCCGAGATGCTCACAGGTTTGAATAAGAGAGAGAGAGAGAGAGAGAGAGAGAGAGAGAGAGAGAGAGAGAGAGAGAAAGAGAGAGAGAGAGAGAGAGAGAGAGAGAGAGAGAGAGAGAGAGAGAGAAAGAGCGGGAAAAAGGAGAGAGAGAGAGAGAAAGAGAGAGAGAGAGAGCGGGAAAAAAGGAGAGAGAGAGAGAGAAAGAAGAGAGAGAGAGAGAGAGAGAGAGAGAGAGAGAGAGAGAGAGAGAGAGAGAGAGAGAGAGAGAGTGAGAGAGAGAGATAAATGTTCAGATTTTCCGTGACATTGCGTGTACAACAGTCATCGGTTCGAAAAATTGCTACATGTCAGCCCAGAACATCTATGCTTCCTACAACGGAAACGGTCGTCATTTCGACAGTCTGAACACTCAGTGAGTATAATTTCTCTGGAACAAATTATTTGGATATAGAGAGAATCATATTGAATCTAGAAAAAAATGATTTGAATGTAGAAAAATCAGATCGAGTCTATAGATTAACTGAACAAGAAATTAACTTGGTAAAAATGAGATTTCAGTCGGTTCATGACGACCTACGGCCAAGTGTGTTGTTACGACGACAATGGATATCTGATGCAGACACCGTATCAACCAGTCATCAAAACACAGAAGGAGTACTTCTACAACCCTGGATATCCAACGCGAGCGTACGAATTCGGTACGACGCCGTACATGGGACAGTTTGAGGTTGGTTGTGTTGAAATTATTTGAACAAAGTTCAGGTTAATTCGGGCCGGTTTAGGTACTCTATAAATACCGTTGATATGAAGTTCATAGGTCGTTGATATCTACAGCACATCAACGTCATAGGCTGTAGATATCAACGACCTATGAACTTTATAAATTTCTATCAACGACCTATGAACTTTATAAATTTTTATCAACGACCTATAAACTTCATAAACTGCTATCAACGACCTATGAACTTCATAAAAACACATTTCAGGTACCAGGGTTCTCAGCCTTCTACAACGACTACATGCCCTACTACTTCTGTTGCAAGTTCACAGACTTCCGCTGTCAAATGTTCTATTGGAGGCGACCGTCGTCAGCGTGTCAACAGTATCAACCGCCGGCGTCTAGTAAGTGTTTCAGAGATCTGACATTGAATCTTTGAATTTTAATGAAGAAGGAAACGTCCTTAAAAGTGAAAAAACTACATTTTGAAGGACCTTTGATTTTTGGCATTTGAGTTCGAAGGGTGTAGTCATGCTGATTCTTGTAACTCAACTCACAGACATTCTAGTGACATGAGTCTAGAAAAAAATTGAAGTTAAATTTAGTAGGTGAATTATTTTCACACTCCTATAATAGGTCTACATTGTTTCTAGATATAAAAAATCTAATTTTTTGCCATTGTCTGTTTATAATACTCTCCTTCGATTTCAAAAAGTGAAATTCTGATTTTGAAAAAAATCATTCACCAATCTTATCTTGTGAAAAATAGGTTCCAAAAAATTACCCGAGAAATGTGAAGACTAGGATCATTCAGGTTTTGGATCCGGTCCCGGAGTGTTCAACACACTGGACAACGACAAGTTCATCTTCAACGAACCAGGAGTTTTCAACTATCTCTACATCCCACAGACTCTGCGGACACCGCAAGTTCGGGTTCAGATCCGGCTTGAAAGATATCCGAACAGAAAGGTCGATTTCGGATTGCTTGGGAGGTTAGTTGTTTTACCTATGATTATTAAGGCTTACTTCAAAGTTAGGTGAAAAACTTCATTTAGAGAAGGTTTGAAGAGAAGAGTAGTTCTCTTCACCCGATAAAGAATATGCTAGATTTATTGAAGAGTAGTTATATCCAACTTTCTATTTTTCATACCCTTTTCCGGAAACTGATTGAAGTACCTGTTCCTGGCGTTTGTAACACGAGAGCAAGTTTCATAGTTAATAATTCCAGGTACATCCCTCAATGGGAACTCGTCCAGCCGACCAACGTCACCGTCATCACCGGAGTCGCCTTGGAAGCAACAGGAACTGACCGAGTCGTCATCACTTGCAGAAAGGATACCCGACGATTCCGCTACCGCACCAACATCATCGTCGGAAATCTTCTCAGATACTTCGACACCATTAGACTACAAAGATTCAAGGGGGTCCTCATCTACATCAACAACATCCAGCGTGGTATTCCGGAGATCTACGCGGTTCTCGAAGAAGCTCAAGTCGGAATCAAGGTCACTGAGAGTTATGCTCTGGATATCGATCGTCTTTCCGATTATCAGGAGAGTATGGGCATGCTGGATGTTAGATTGTCTCTGCCACCGCAGTATGGAGTCGTAAGTGTCTTTAACATACCATTAAAATCAGAAAATACGCATCATGATAGAGAAACATGCATATCTTTTCCCTCAGGCAATCAGAAATACGCAACATGATATATCAAGATACGTACGAGTTACGGAACTTCCCTAAAAAACTGTATCTAGATATGCCAAATTAAGAGCGAGATATGGAGAAATTTCGCTATCGAGTGACAAGAATATTTGTTTGATCTATGAATTATTTTGATCTGTTGAATGTGGTTCCAGTATCTCGGAATTTATACAAAAATTTTGTGACATGATGTCACAAGTTTGGTTCCTGCCCTCTTCCATCTCATTTTTGCAAAAATTGTCTTTCCAATCACAGTGGAAGTTAATACGATAAGAACAGATACTATCGTTTCTCCTATATCATTCTCGAATTGACCGAGTCCAACCTCAGTCAGTCGCGGACCCGCCGCTGGTTGGAAATGGCTAGATGTCTCAAGATATAGCATGATACGTACTAAATTTCATAGCGAGACAATACTTCCATATCTTTGCCCTAACTTTAGCATTTGCCACTGTTTCGAGATTTATGGAAAAGATATGTACAAAATGGCCGTTTTACGGATTTTCTGTGTACTTCTGATTGCCTGAGCCGGAGAACTGAGTCAAATTGTGGGAAAAATATAGTGCCATATCTCCAAAACTTTTTGTGGACCGGCATTGGACCATAGATGGGCGACAGGGTTCAATGCCGCTGCGCCAAAAGTTTTGGTGTTTAAGTTTATTCCGTATTATATTTAAAAATTTTATGGCATAGGTTCCGGCTACTCATCTTCACCACTTCAGCAAAAAATAGTTACACTAATAGTTAATACGACAAGAACAGATACTAAAAATTACCTGCCAAATAGCACGACTATTGGCCATATTTTTGATTTCAACTATTACAGAGACCCGACGGTGACAAGTCACAAGAGCAACAGTACCGTACACTTTACAACCTACCACGCGTGTCTGGTTTGATTAGACCGTTCCCAGATCAGACAACGGGATCTTACACACAGGGGCTAACCATTGATGATGTCAACTCGGAGACTTACAGGCAACAGATCATCAATAATTGTGAGTCGAGAAGGAGAGAGAGAGAGAGAGAGAGAGAGAGAGAGAATCTGAAAATAAAATTCCAGATCTGATTCCTGGATCTGGCGAAGGTGCCTCGCAGCTAGCCAACACCATCACCTCCACCAACACCAACATGCCACAAGACAACATGTTCACGCAGTCAACCGACGAGGACAAGGCGTTCGACGTCTTCCCAGAAGCATTCATGAGAACCGAAAACGTCTACAAAACGGCACCGATCTTCGACAGCGCACCGTTCCAGTTCGTTCCGCAAACTGGTCAAATGATCCTGCAGTTGCTAAACACCTGCAGAGATTTGCAATACAACCCGAATAGTGAGTTGGAGTACTTATTCCCGGAATTAAGAAATGTTTCCAGCCGACAGAAACCCATACGAAACCATCACCGACCTTCGATACGGAAACATGTGCCCTGATGACCCGGGGTCAGTGATCTCGGATTGTGGAGACAGTATTCCTTGCTTGTACGATTATGCCCTTCTCAATTCCAAGGTAACTCACCCTAATGATCTTATTCAACTTAAAGCTTTAAGGAACTAGCACAATCTGAACAAGAAGCATATCAGTCGTTCAATCTGATGCATACGCAGTCGATCAAGCAGTGTAAGTTTTTTTTGGATCTTGTACAAAACTAGTACCTGATCTTCTATTACTCGATAGTATTTTGTTGAGATTCTGTAAACCCTCCAAACCGGCTACAGCATGGCGACGTTCCGATGACAAGACAGCTCAGTAGTTCTTTTGTAACCGGAATGTAGCCATATTGTCGACGACAAAATAATAGCTCCTTCATCACAATTTCTATTACAGACAATAGTTGCGGCGCGATCAACATCGAGTACCCAGAGTACATGATGAAGACCCCAACACTAGGTCCCGCCTACCTCCAGGGTGACGTGGCACTGTTCAACTGCTACCAAACGCATTGGATCAAAGGAGTTCACGAGTACAAATGCGGTCTTGTAGTTGACTACAATCAACCCAACCAGTACCGTTTCGAGTGGAACAAGGGAGACCAACCGTGGTGTCGATCAAGAGTCCTCGAGAACTACTTCAGATGGCTCGCTATCATTTTCGGTATCGTGGGAATTCTCACGGTGATTGTCCTTATCTTCCTCGTCTGCTGGTGCATAAAACAGAAACGACTTCAAGACCAGAGGAATTATGGTGGAAGTGCGGCGTATAACAATCAGGTTAGAATTTGTAGGAGGCTTCTAAAGAAAAATTAATAAGAGCACTGCTATTCTTAGAGAAGTCAACTCTGATTGGATCCAGAGAAAATCAGATTGGATCCAGAGTTGTGTTTCCAATCGGAATGAAATATATTTCAAAATACTCGTGCTGACCAAAGATTCATCGTGTTATTTGGGTTCGGCGAAAAAATAATTCTCCGGGGCATTATAGCAGTTTTTATTTGATAGAAAATGGGCCTCTAACCATGATGACACATCATGATGATTCATTCCATAATACTTTTGTTCATGATTCATCTGTTATCTCGAGTTTTGAGTACATCTGGAGCATTTAAACGTAGTCAGAAAAGTCAAACCTGATTAATCCAGAAAAAAATCAGATTGGATTCCAGTTTTTTTCCAAACTAGATGTGGTTGGATCCATTCTGAAATGCCTTCTCTGAGAAGAGCATATTGACCAGAATCGTCAGGTTCAGAGAACAATACGTTAAGAATAAAATGAAAAATCTTCGAAACTAAAAACTAATTTCAAGTTTCCAGGCATATGAAACAAAACCACCAGCTCGAACGGAATCTTTTGGAGAAATGTCGAACGCTCCTCGAGGTGCCACAATCTATAACCCAAGCAGGCTGACCCCAGCGACATTAGAACCACAAAGGTAACAGCGTTCCCGTATCCATTCAATCAAGACATTTTCAGAGCGACCCCTGCAATGACCCAAGTCACGGAGCAACCTTCACAGAGCATTCCAGGGCTCTTAGGGCTTAACACAAGCGTCTAATTTTTGATTCTAAATCAACTTTTTATAGTTCCCCCATTGATGGTGCTACTTAACTCTCTCCTACACTATTCCAGATTTCATAGCTCAAAGTTTGCTTTAATTCTGAGTTTGTCTTTCAACTAACTTCCCCGACGTGTACATGATGACCAATCAATTGTTGACTTGTGAGCATGGTACGAATGCTTAGTAGTGTTTGTAACACAGTTTTAATAAAGTTTAATATCTATTCTAATGAAAAAAGGCTGTTCGGTCACACTGTCTTTCCGCGGCTTTTTCTCAGCTCATATGAGTCGGATCAGAACGGTGAAAACGCCATCAGATAGGTTCTGTTGAAGCGGAGATGCGCATCAACTTTTTAATTCGATCAGACCGCGCGCTGCTGCGCGGCACGGATTTCCTTAGTTTTGAAATTCAAACGTGTCCTCAACGTGATCCATTTATCGCCTAGCATTTTAATTTTTAAAAATGGAGCTATCCAGAAGTCCCAAGTTGTCTGTGAGTTCACGTTTTTATTGAATGACGTTCGTTTGTTCTTTGTTTCGAGTATCAAAACTGGCGGGAAAAAATAACAAGTGGGGCGCGAAGCGCCCCTGAAGAGTGCTTGTATTTATGTTATACTGTAAAAGTTCAATGACTTTGATTACCTCTTCACATGGAAGGAGCTCCTCAGGGAAACCGTTCGGTGTCTGTACATTTAATTTTTTTCATTTTTACTGTGGATCCCAGAACACGCACTAAACTTCGAGGATAGACTGCGCAGCTAAGAATATCGTTAATTTTGGTGTAGTAGAGCGCTCTGATTGTGTCGATTCTACAGAAAAATTGTGGAACTGAGTTTTATATAGGTTTGTGACAGTTCAAAACAGTCAAAAAAGTTTTTTCAGCGCATCGGAATTAAAAAAAAATGAAGCTCCTGCTTTCCAGCCAGCTAACTCTAAAAAAATCATATCTGAATTTTTTTCGATTTTCTGACCTTTAGTTAATCCATCATAAAATATCGAAAAAAAGTGATCAATCGGTCTTGATTTTGTAGGATTCCAGAGAGAAATCAGGACTTGCTATTATTTCTTTACACTCTGTTTTTTGGTCGTTCGGGCATAACTCTGGAATCTGTTGACAAATCTGGATAAAAATTTACAGAAAAGTTGTGGTTTAGTGTCCTTAACAACTTTTGTGCTTGAAGTTTTCATAATTCTCAGAACTTGTCGAGTTATTTCAACAAAGCCGCCACAGTGTATGAATCCGTACAGACACCGTTTGCAAACAGCGAGAAATCGAAGCCGAAATCGAAGCCCTATCTATCTATCTATCTAAAACGGTGTCTAAAATGGTAATTTTTGAATTCTGTTTGGATCCATACAGATAACGAACGTTTTCCCTGAGTTTCAGTACTTGCCGTATGACCGGATTCTTATGATTTCAACGTCTCAACAGCTGTTCTGATTCGATTTTTTCGGTTCGATTCCCTGTCGCACCCGATCCAGCTGGGACACGATGAATCGCACATCTTCCTGCTCACTGGTGAGATGTGTGCGAATTCTGAATCTCTCAAAAATGGTGCGCTGTCTAGCCTATCTCTTGCGTGTCGACGTCTCACTATCTCATGTACTCTCTCCCACGCGCTCTAACACAGTCTGGCGGCAAAGAGGCATTGGCCGGCGCTCCTAAATTTTTCTCGTGCGGACGAAGGGCGCTAAACAGGCGCCCTTTTGTGCCCTGTGTACGCCTCTAAAAACACAAGTTCGTTCCTGTCGCTGGTTTTTTCAAGGTTCTCACAGGGCACAAAACGGATTTAGCTGGTGTGGACACCCACCGGACCGTTTTGCGCCCCGTGACCGCCCGAGAAACATTTTGGAGCAAAACACTTTCTGATCGAGACAAAATACTCTCTAACAGAGTCGATGTCCGCATCTTCACATGTCTTGTTCATCGTAAGTTGTAGCCTTCCTAATTCAATAGGACGAATACACACCGCGCTAAGCGCAGTAGAAAAGTGTTGGATCAAGCAGCGAGGGGAGGCGACCAATAAGCAGCGAGCACGAACCCCGCCCCCTCGTAAATCCTGCATCGCCGTAGATCAAATTACAGTTACTGCAGTTTAAAAACTTTTTTCTCTGACGTTTTTTTCAAAATTCATGATAAAAAGCTAGTTACGAAGGAAAGTTACACGATTTCAATTTTTCAATTTCAATCGTCGAAACAAATTCGCTTGTTAACTTGATAAGAATAGGAGAAAAGATGTGACGTGGAACAATTCGTTCATTTCAAAATGGATCACAACCATACGGGAATGGGTCATGATCATGAAGGTGAAGCAAGACATCATCATGGATGGGAAAATCACACGTGGCAGGCGACTATGACCATCGCTGCCGTCTGCTATTTGGTGGTGTCGGTAATAGATGCGTTGTGTATGTTGGTGAGTGTAACATCTTCCTGCGTACTGGTTCTAACACTCTCCAACAATACCACACTGTCTCGCCGCCTCTGCGTCTTGCCCTCCTCACGTACTCTTGCCATCTTCAATAAGAACTTTATTCAGTGAGAATAAGTTCATAAGCTTCATGACGACCAGCAATAGCCGCCACAAGCACAGAATAATGGGATTGGGAACCGTAGGAGATTTTTTTAAAGCTGCTCCGGTCAGGACAGTTGTGCGATTTTTTGCAAAAAAAAAAACGATGGATAACATTGTCAAAATACCAGAAGGAAAAGAACTGAATATGAGTGTTAGTAGTGATAGAACATTGGTGTTAGTTGTTCGACCAGGATATTCAGATCAATTCCAACCGGTAGTCTGACAAATTGTTTTCGACCGTAATTTAGGAGGTTCCCATCAGTTAATATAACAAGGGTTAGGTATTGAGAATGAAATAATGATTATGAGAACTGTAGACGATAGAGAGAGAGAGGAGCTAATCTCTGTAATCATCCAGAACTGTTGTTGACCGTTAGATACCGTTGATGGAATTTTTAAAAAATCAAAAATAAAAAAAAGAATATCTTGACAGCACGATCTGGCTTCACGCAAACACTTTCTGACGGGCATTGTCTCTGCGTCTCCACATATCAATACTGTCTCACAGAATCTTTAGCTAAATTGGTTCATACAATTAACAGATTCGAAAAGTTATCAACATATTACAACCCCCTTATTCGGTATAGACATTACCCCACCCAGTCGACTCATACAAACATTACCTAGTAGTCTATCATCTTATCTTATTATTTTTCTATCCATAAGGGCTACTTTCTTCGGGACTTGGTGCCATCCCCTTTCCTCAAGGGGCCTTGTTCGATTTAAAATCATACGACATCTCTCACAGTCGACTGTTTGAGGATTCCTGTTACTTTTATTTTATACACACATTTCTCTTTTTACGGAAAAAATCTATATTATTATGACTTCCTATTAATACTACCACAGGGAAGAGCGCACACCAACATAGACACTATTAAGGTTTTTGTAGATTTACGAGCGCCACCAAGAAGAGAGTGTGTACAACCGCTAGACGCAGGTGCGCGACTAGATAGTAGGTTGAGAGAAGAGACGCAGGACTTGTGTTTTATACTTTGACATCTTTCAGTACGGAGAAGAGACTGAATACAACTACTGGAAAGAAATTTTCTCCATCAAGACGGTGACCAAAGAACAAGCCGAGAAGTTGCCGTCACAGACCACGGATGTTGTCACGGATGTTAAAGACCGGTTAGCTTAGACACTTCAAAATACAAAAACAAAAAAACCATTCCGCGCAGCAGCGCGTGGTTAGCTTGAAATGAAAATTTGAAGACGAATCTGTCTAATATCCAGCCGCACTTTTTCTTTTTTTCTCAGCTTACATGCGTTCGTGAGACTCCGAAAAAGTTGTTTTTCCAACCTCTTAAAGCTAAATTTATGTTGGTTGCAGATTGCAGATCGAAATTGCGCGTTTTCAACAGTGAACATTAGACAATGGTGTTCATTTTCAGAACGGTTCGAAGAACTTTGGGAGAGAGTTTGAACATGAAGAAGAAGCATCGATTGATGACGTTGTCTATGTCAAAGAAGAAAAGCATGTACAAGAAGACAATTAACAAATCAAGCGATAATAGTGCAACTGAGTACACTTGCAAGTCACCTCCTCAGGTTAGAGGGAGTGGAAGAGAGAAAGAGAGAGAGAGAGAGAGAGAGAGAGAGAGAGAGAGAGAGAGAGAGAGAGAGAGAAAGAGAGAGAGAAAGAGAGAGAGAGAGAGAGAGGAGAGAGAGAGAGAGAAAGAGAGAGAGAGAGAGAGAGAGAGAGAGAGAGAGAGAGAAAGAGAGAAAGAGAGAAGAGAGAAGAGAGAGAGATGAGAGAGAGAGAGAGAGAGAGAGAGAGAGGAGAGAGAGCGAGAGAGCGAGAGAGAGAGAGAGAGAGAGAGAGAGAGAGAGAGAGAGAGAGAGAGAGAGAGAGAGAGAGAGAGAGAGAGAGAGAGAGAGAGAGAGAGAGAGAGAGAGAGAGAGAGAGAGAGAGAAAGAGAGAGAGAGAGAGCGAGAGAGAGAGAGAGAGAAAGCGAGAGAGAGAGAGAGAGAAAGCGAGAGAGAGAGAGAGAGAAGAGAGAGAGAGAGAGAGAGAGAGAGAGAGAGAGAGAGAGAGAGAGAGAGAGAAAGAGAGAAAGAGAGAGAGAGAGAGAGAGAGAGAGAGAGAGAGAGAGAGAGAGAGCGAGAGAGAGAGAGCGAGAGAGCGAGAGAGAGAGAGAGAGAGAGAGAGAGAGAGAGAGAGAGAGAGAGAGAAAGAGAGAGAGAGAAAGAGAAGAGAGAGAAAGAGAGAGAGAGAGAGAGAGAGAGTGGAGAGAGAGAGTGGAGAGAGAGAGTGGAGAGAAAGATAGTTTCAGAATGCTTGTAAGAGCATCAGCCCGTCATTGGTGTCGAAAAGAAAGAGGAAGAGAGAGACGACAATACCGACAAATCTGAGGTAACAAATGTCATCTCCGACCGTCCAATTCTGGTCTTTTACAGGAAGCGTTACCAGAAAAAGCCCCACTCCCGAACAAGAACATTCACGAACTGGAACTCGAACGTCAAGATAGGCTCTTGTCCAAATCCGAGAACGATGATCTACCCCCCGACGAACCACTCAGATCCAAAGTCGACAAAATATAAATTTTTGGTTTTTAGAACTTGATCAATGTTTTCAATGATTATTCTACATTCTCCAGGGTAATTTTGTAACTGAAGCGAATCTCTTCAACGGAAAAATCTGAACGGACCACTGTGTAACACTTTCGTCGGTTCCAAAAGTGGGCGTAACAGGGGCGGGACAACCAAGGATGGTCGGTCAAAAATCGCTTAGTTGCAAAATTTTCAAATCGAGACCTGTTAACTATATTTCCAATATCAATATTGGTTAGTCTTCTCAAAATATTTTACAATAACTTTTAAAAAATTTCTTGTTTAATAAGAACTAGAATGAGTAGAATACAAAAAATAAATGGATAAAAACACCAATAGACGGCTGCAAAGCGGTCACCCGGAGCGGAAAATTGAATCTATTGATTGGGGTCGACTGATTCGCGCCTTTTTTTGAAACTCCGCCCCACTCGATTTTTTTGGTCTTGGTACACCGTGCTATGCCTTTTCGAATCGATTTTTCCTTGTTTTGAAGAGATTTTTGACCACCCATCCTCGGTCGCCCATCATTTCACTGGGCGAAATTAATATAGAATCAGAAACTGTTTTCACATTGATCGATTTTTCATAGTCAACTCTTCAAGTTTGCGAAGTTTGTTGGAATAAAAACACTTTTCCAGGAAGTTATGAACGTCTAAACTTCAAACAGTGCAAAGTTTGGGACAGTACTGCAAGACTCTGGCAGGACCAAATGAAACAAAACCAACATATTTGAATTCAGCGCTCTCAAATCTACTTGTTCACCAAATTTCAACTCAATCGGTTCATCAAGAGCCTAGCGCACTTTTTGGTTGAATCTCTCGTGAAACGTCTCATATACCCGTCTCATATTGCTATGTAACTCTCCTCTCACAACCAGACTGGGGGATGTCAAGAGAATCGTTAAAACTCTACCAAACTCAAAATTATTCTCTGACATTCCCCAGAATCTCCTTTGATTGTGGCCGTTCTGGCCACCTCCTCCAACTCATTTCCGAAAATTTAGAAATTCTACTGGCAATTCCATCAACGGTATCTAACAGTCAACAACAGTTCTGGATGACTACAGAGATTACCTCCTCTCTCTCTATCGTCTACAGCTCTCATAATTATTATTTTAATTTCAATTCCTAACCCTTGTTATATTAACTGATGGGAACCTCTAAATTACGGTCGAAAACATTTTGTCAGATAACTGGTTGGAATTGATCTGAATATCCTGGTCGAACAACTAACACCAATGTTCTATCACTACTAACACTCATATTCAGTTCTTTTCCTTCTGGTATTTTGACAATGTTATCCAACGTTTTTTTTTCGCAAAAATCGCAAAACTGTCCTGACCGGAGCAGCTCTTTAAAAGGTTCTCCTACGGTTACCAATCCCATTATTCTGTGCTCGTCGCGGCTATTGCTGGTCGCCATGAAGCTTATGAACTTATTCTCAATGAATAAAGTTATCATCATATTATTAATTGACAAATCCTCCGCCCACTTTGCCCCGCCCCCTTTTTCGTGAGGCAAATTTTTGGGTGAAGCTTTTTGGATTTGATTGAGGGGGGGGGGGGAAGGAGAGGGTTGTGCGAAAGTGGCCGTTAGTTGACGAGATTCGAACGCGCATTAAGCGAGTAGAAATCCAACGCTTTAACCACTCGGTCACCGCTGCACATTTTTTGCGAGCGTTGCACACGTGACCACTGGGGGCCCACAAGTTGTTGCATTGGTTCTAGCCTGACTTGCATTAGTTTTCGCCGTACTTGAATTGTACTAGGAGTGTGAAAGCGAACAGGGAATGAAAACTACTTATTTTTTCAATAAAAAGGTCTGAATATGTGTTTTTGTAATGAAAAACGGCTCTGAGCGTAGCGAGGACTACCTGCTTGTCATATTATTAATTGACAAATCCTCCGCCCACTTTGCCCCGCCCCCTTTTTCGTGAGGCAAATTTTTGGATGGTCCTTTTTGGTTTTGGTTGTGGGGGAAGGGGTTGTGCAAAAGCGGGCGGTAATTGACGTGATTCGAACTCGCATTGAGCGAGTAGAAATCCAACGCATTAACCACTCGGTCACCGCTGCACATTTTTTGCGAGCGCTGCACACGTGACCACTGGGGGCCCTCGCAGGTTGTAGCGTTAGTTCTAGCCGCACTTGCATTAGTCTTCGCCGTACTTGAATTGTACAGGGAGTGTGAAAGCGAACAGGGAGTGAAAACTACTTATTTTTTCAATAAAAAGGTCTGAATATGTGTTTTGTAATAAAAAAACGGCTCTGAGCGTAGCGAGGACTACCTGCTTGTTATTATTAACCAAAGCCCAAAATCAATATAATTCATTTTCCTACTGTGAGTTCAGCTTCTTGTACATTCTCTTGATATCCTTCTTGAAAGCTATGGCAAGGTTCTTTCTACGGTTCTTCAGAGTCGGCGTGATAAGGTTGTTCTCTACTGTGAAATCCATCGGGGTCAGCTTGATGTCGGCAATCTGAACATGGAAAGATGTGGTAGTTCTTGCGCGCGGTAACGCGCGGTCGGTACAACACTCTGCGGAACAGGGATAGGCGGATATAGCCGCTCTGCAACCGCTTCGCAAGACCCTCCGCGGAAGGCGCTTACCTCATTTTATAAATTCAAAATATTTTGGCTGATATTAAAACCTAATTTCCTCGTTTTCTCATTCTAAAAACGTAACGGATTGTTCCCAAGACACACCGAGCTAACGTGATCGTTATCGATTAGACGCGTTGCACGAAAATTATATTGAACTCAAATAAGCTATAGGGCGCGTTCCACATCAATATTTTCTCATTTTTTTGACCTATTTTTCTCATCTTAACAAGCGAATTTTTTCGCCAATTGCTGTTGAAAGATTGCAAATCGTGTAACTTTCCTTCGTAACTAGCTTTTTATCATGAATTTTGAAAAAAACGTCAGAGAAAAAAGTTTTTCAACTACAGTAACTGTAATTTGATCTACAGTGGTGCAGGATTTACAAAGGGGCGGGGTTAGTGCTCGGTGCTTATTGGTCGCTTCCCTTCGCTCCTTCATTGACACGTTTCTACTACTACTAGTGTGTAAGATTAGTTTTCCTATTTCGAACATTTTCCATTGTGATTTGAGACTTTGGTATAAAAAAGGGTAGGAAGAATGAAATATTTTGAACTACAGTAACTGAAATTTGATCTGCCCCTTGCTTTGCTCACATTCTTCAACTTCGTGCAGTACCTTTTCGTATCCAAAAACATTTGCTTCTTCACCGAGCTGTGCCAATTCCGCTTTCACGTCTTCTATGATTCTCTCGTCTGCACAAAGTTCTTCGAATGTGAAGTTCTCAAGGTTGTACTTCTTCTTTGCATGTTGGCGTATTTCCTCAAACAGTTTTAATATTACTTCTGAGCATTTCACTTTGCATAGTCTCAATACAGTATGAACATGCTCCAAAACTTTTGGCGGACCGGCATTGGACCGTAAATGGGCGACAGATGGACCGGGCGACACATGGACTGTAGATGGGGGACACATGGACCGGTGGCGGGGAGAGTGCGCTGCGTGTCAAATTTGGACCGGCATTGGATCGTAAAGGGGCGACACATAGACCGGGCGACACATGGACCGGGCGACACATGGACCGGGTGACACATGGACTGTAGATGGGCGACACATGGACTGGCCCATGGACGATCTAATCGGCGAAACCCGCGATATGTCCGCGAGTGGCTGCAATGACCTATCTAGCGCTCGACGACTTTTTAGATCGTTTCTTCTCTGCACTTCGGAGTAGGAACGATTGTAAGCCGAACTATAGCATGTAATGTGTGTTCGCACATGTTAGTTCCAACAATGGACTATTTTTGAACTGATAAACATTGGGCTATATTTGTCCACTTAGGTTCAGTTCTGGCTTGAAAGTGGTACCCACTATCATAAATCAGGGGTCCGGATATGGAAGGAAAATATTTCATGTGTCATACCCTCGCAAAAGTTATGTGTGTCCACATAATGTATCAAACTGATATTGAACAGTGAATGAATTGGACAGTGCGACTATGAGTGGGCGACACATGGACCGGGCGACACATGGACCGGACCGGCAACGGACCGTAAATGGGCGACACATGGACTGCGGAAAGGCGACACATTGCCCGGACCGGTATAGGACTGTAATTGGGCGACACATGTCCGGGACGACTGTCGCCCATCTACGGTCCAATGCCGGTTCACAAAAAGTTTTGGAGATGCCTTACCAAACGGCGGCAATATGGCGACATACAGGCGATTATACGGCGACGTACCTGGGACAAAACAGTTACGTAACGGCAACAAATGAATGATTCCGTCATATTGTTACCGAAACGTCACCGTATTTTGGCCGGAACGTTGCCGTTATCGAATGGCGACAGGGAGGCGACGTACCGGCGACAAATCAATTATGAAGGAACGCGTCGAGATGCGCAAACTCAACCCAACCGCGCGCTACTGCGCGGAATTATTCTTCTACGTGGTTGTAATTCATCCAAACCTCTTCCAAGGGCGAAACAATCGCCAGTAAATGATTTTGATTAGGGTCTCCGTGAACGTAGAGCTGGTTGGCAAGTGTGCACTCCTTGTAGATTAGCTCGAGATCTTCAGGGGCCACAAACTTCCCATTGGGCAGCTTGAAGACATTGCTACTTCTATCAACCAACTGAAGGGTTCCGTTGGATTTCCATCTCCCGACGTCACCAGTTCTGAGGAAACCGTCTTCTGTGAACGCTTTCTGAATTATGAGTTGAGAAAATTAGGATTCACAGTCAGCTTGTTTCCAACTCATAACGCCGCGCTAAGCGCAGTGGAAAAGTATCGGATCAAGCAGCGAGGGGAGGCGACCAATAAGCAGCGAGCACAAACTCCGCCCCTTCGTAAATCCTGCACCGCTCTAGATCAAATTACAGTTACTGTAGTTGAAAAACTTTTTCCCTGACGTTTTTTTCAAATTCATGATAAAAAGTTAGTTACGAAGGAAAGTTACATGATTTGCAATCTTTCAACAGCAATTGGCGAAAAAATTCGCTTGTTAACTCGAGAAAAATAGAAAAAACGGATGAAAAACATTAATGTGCGAACGCGCCCTATAGCGAATTTTCGTTCAATATAATTTGCGTGCTACGCGTCTAATCGATAACGAGCTCGGTGTGAAGCTTGTTCGAGCAAACCTTGGTATGCTCTGGCTCCTCAAAGTATCCCTGAGTGATGACGGGTCCTTTGAGTAGAACTTCACCAGTGTTGTTCTTCGCATAATATCCGAGATGTGGAACGTCGCAAAGTTTCGAAACGACCGCGTTATGAGGGATACCAACATTCGAGTCTGGGTCTCCGAAAGCTTGTACCTGAAGTCTCATGTAAGGTTTATATCGGAACAAGTGGAATCTGTGGAATATAAGTTTGAGAATTTCGACAAAATCAAATTCTTTGTTAAATTCAATTCAACGGTTAAAAGTTTCGTTAGATTGTAAATTTCGTGGACAGTCCTCTTAGGTTTCTAACTATGATAAAAATGATAGAACCGCTCTCATTTCGAAAAAATTACGATAACTTTCAGGACTAGAATTGGGACAAATGGCAAAAATATGCGACGTCAAACCGGTCATCTGGAGCGCAAATCGAATTTATTGATTGGGGTCGACTGATTCGCGCCTTTTTTGAGACCCCGCCCTCGATTGTTGAAATCTTGACACACTGTGCAGTCTACAGAAAGACTAGCTTACATGGGAAATATATGCAAGCCCGGAGAATCTATGATGTCTGAGTGGTCTCATAGGTTTTCAAATATGGTGAAGACGACGGAACTGCTCTCAGAAGTTGCTTCACCAACTTCGTTCAGGAGTTATGGCAAAAAATAGAATTCAAATGCAATTTTCAAAAAAGTGGGGGATCTATGACGCTGGGTAGGAAAAACTGTTGAGATTTTGCATTTTATTGAATCTGGAAGGTTCGAGATTCGCGGAATGCATTTTTTTTGTGCAATTTCTCGTCGACGTGTGTGTTCACACCACAACACTCTAATCCCACCCACAACCATAGTTCGTGTAAATGACGTTGGTGTGTTCACACCACAAAACTCTAATCCTTTCTCCGGGCTTTCAAATACTTCCCATGTTAGTCGTTTCTCTCTTGAAGCAACAACTCACAAAAGCAGCTCCAG
>OZ022253.1:14904650-14938952 GCA_963978915.1 Caenorhabditis parvicauda | reverse complement strand
TTCTCATTCTGAGGTAACCACCATTCTACATTAACACAGACAATTTCCCCATCCAGATCCATGCCCGTCTGCTTCGACATTTACGAGAATATGTACGGAATCGAATCGTTCGGTGTCGCTTTGTCGATTCTCGTCCGGGTCTCCGATTTCGGCATTGTGCTCAATTCTGCCACAAACTCATTGGCGTACTTTGGGAAGAAGAGGTAGAGCTTCAAGCACTATTGAGAAGTTGACCGTGAGCTCTAGACCCCAGCACATATCTAGCAAAAAGTCTGACCGATTTCAAACTCGCGGCAGTCGCATTTTTGTAAAATGAGTACGGTAGGGTCGGGACTCTCACAACGAACAGTTAGATCTTTGTGGATTTAAACTATTATTCTTACTTTCAGTCCATTGAAATTGAAGGTGCATTACTTAAATCGTTCTTGTATTTCGTGGCAAAATTGCTACGGTACTAAGTAACCGATTTACGGAAGTCAGACTTTTTTACAGGTAGAGGAAGCTATGTGCCCAGATGTTGTGTTGGAATTCTCTTTTCGTTCAGAGCCTTTCTGAGTTCTAGAGATTTTTACCGAGGGAAATGGTCATATATTTCTCTCTGATTTTCACGGATGGTTTAGATCGTTTTTAGTAGCTTAATAGTTGTGTGGTGTGTGTGGTAACTTCACACGATCGCCAACTTCTAAAAGATGTATTTTTGAAATCTATAAACAAGACCTTCATATTAAAAAATTCGAGAGAGAGAGAGAGAGAGAGAGAGAGAGAGAGAGAAGAGAGAGAGAGAGAGAGAGAGAGAGAAAGAGAGAGAGAGAGAGAGAGAGAGAGAGAGAGAGAGAGAGAGAGAGAGAGAGAGAGAGAGAGAGAGGGAGAGAGGAAGGGAGATAGAGAAAGGGAGATAGAGAAAGGGAGATAGAAAGAGAAAAAGTGAGATAGAGATAGAGAGAGAGAGAGAGAGAAAGAGAGAGAGAGAGAGAGAGAGAGAGAGAGAGAGAGAGAGAGAGAGAGAGAGAGAGAGAAGGGAGAGAGAGAGAAAGGGAGATAGAAAGTAAAAAGTGAGATAGAGATAGAGAGAGAGAGAGAGAGAGAGAGAGAGAGAGAGAGAGAGAGGAGTATTGAATAGTAGTGTTTGTAAGATAGAAAATGGCTTCAGATGGCTGGAAAAGCGTCTGCGACTGCACATTCTGAAGAAGGAAGAGAGAAGAGCAGCAAAGGCATCAGCAGTCCAGTCGGACGTCTGTGTTACCCGAAAGATGTCAAGTCTTGGTTCTAGCACCAAGTCGTCCATCGTCCAGGAGGGCCGACTCTCACTAGGCACCGAAGAATCCTATCACACCAGCAAAACGCCTCTGGTACACGCCAAATCTATACACAAAAATTCGCTTGTTGTTTTTTGAGATATACGGGTTCTCGCATCATTCACAATTGTTCTGTGTCGGGCTTTATGAATATTTCGTATTTGCATTTTTGTTGATCTTGGAAACACTGTACAGATGGTGGATCCTGGCAATTGACTTTTACTATTCACCGTGAATGTTCAAGAAAAAATAGCAATGGAAAAATTCAAATTCAGTTTTATCTAACTGAAATTGCTTCACACTTAGGAAACTGAAACTTTTTAAGACTTGGTAAACTCCACAAAAGATCCATGTAACTTTGTAGTAAGATCCCCATACCCTACGTATAAGACCTGAGTCAGAATAAAACTTGATAACCTCGACATAAGACCAAATCTGCAGATTTTCCCACCCTCGTCATGTGAGGAATTTCGTGATCGCTCGATGTTTTCTGTAGGTCTTCCGAACTTTTTATAATTTTGCGTCAGAGCAGACGATGCTCACTTCAGCAAAATCTACACCTGACTCTGCTTTCGACATTAAAAGACACAGAACGAAGATGACTACAAAAACTGCTCATTTTTCGTGTTCAATTTGTAGTTCTTTTCCAATTCAAACAAGAATATTTGTTCAATATTGGAGGTCAAAAATCGAAATAGTGTCGTTCGGAATTTTATTGATTCAAATTTTAAAAAAAAAGGTCTAAAAAACAGACCCGCCGCAGACGGCATAATCTGCTCCAAAACTTTTGGCGGATCGGCATTGGACCGTAAATGGGCGACACATGGACCGGGCGACACATGGACCGGCCGACACATGGACCGGGCGACACATGGATCGGGCGACACATGGATCGGGCGACATGTCAGTTCCAACATTGGACTATATTTGAGCCTGCGGTGCACTGGTCCATTTAGTTTCCGTTTTGGCTTGAAAGTGGTACCCACCGTCGTATACCAAGTGTCCGGAAATAGAAGGAAAAATGTTTCATGTGTCATACTCCCTCGCAAAAGTTATGCGTGTCTACATAATGTATCAAACTGATATTGAACAGTTAATGAGTTGGACAGTGCGACTATGAGTGGGCGACACATGGACCGGGCGACACATGGACCGGACCGGCATCGGACCGAGAATGGGCGACACATGGACTGCGGACGGGCGACACATGGACCGGACCGTAAATGGACCGGCATTGGACTGTAATTGGGCGAAACATGTCCGGGACGACTGTCGCACATCTACGGTCCACGAAAAGTTTTGGAGCTGCCGACCATCACGGCATCATATTTGCTTGATTAAGTGTTTAATTTCGGTATCCAAGACTTAGTTCTTCACAAAAGTTGTTCTCCCGACCTAACCAAAGCTTATTATAAAAGGAAATTAATTTTGGTTGCAGATACAGGCGTGAGGGTCGGCAGATTATGCCGTTTCCCACGGGCTTAATTCTAATTCCAGTTTCGCGAAATACGTTGGTCCAGTTTATTTATTATAAAACATCACTAATTTATTTTGCAACTGATTTGTACAAATAACATGTAGTAGGTCTATAACTGAAGCGTAACCGGCAAAATTGGCAAATCTCAATAAATAAAGTCATGTTAGCACTTCTGGACAATCTTCATCACTTTGGCGCGTAGGACATCAGTTTCTTCTTCCAGACGCTTCACTTTACGCTTTAACTCGGCGTTCCGTTGTTCTTCGGCGGTTTTCGAGTCTTGGAGTTGTTGCCATCTCAAACTTCGTATATAGAAGAAGCAGAACTCTTTGTTCATCTCACCTCGCTTTCTGTTTATCTCTGTACCTAGCCGCTGCCACCTTGTTCTGTTCTCTCTTCTTCGACAAGAATTGTCCGTCTGCCCCAATTTCAGCCTTCTTGATGTTGTCTACAGTGCACATCACAATATCCACCAGGTCGTCCATCTTTATGGGTTCTTCATTGCCATTCTCATTTCTGTAAATTACCACTATATCCAAAATAGCAGAGTTTTGTTTGGTTTCCTTACTAAATATAGCAAAAATGTTCACCTGAGAATACACTGATCGCATGAAGACCCGATCATGTGTTCACATTCCTGTCGAATTTCGTTCAAAATATCGGCATGAGCGATGGTCGGTGGGCTGAAAATTTAAAATTTCATTTTCAAAGTCACGTTGATGATTGTCAAAAATTTTTTTGCAATCGGACAAAAATTAAAAAAAAAAACAATTTACTAGGGACATTTTCCTTTCACACCGAGCTAAAGGTGATCATTATCGATTAGACGCGTTGCACGCAAATTATATTTAACTCAAATTCGCTATAGGGCGCGTTCACACATCAATTTTTTTCAAATATTTTTTATAACAATATTTTTTTCATCCTTTTCTTCTATTTTTCTCAAGTTAACAAGCGAAATTTGTTTCACCAATTGCTGTTGAAAAAGTGCGAATCATGTAACTTTTCTTCGTAACTAGCTTTTTCCATGAATTTTGAAAAAAAAACGTCAGGAAAAAAGTTTACAGTAACTGTAATTTGATCTACAACAATGTAGGATTTACGAAGGGGCGGGGTTTGTGCTCGGTGCTTATTGGTCGCCTCCCCTCGCTGCTTGATCCGACTTTTTGCGCTTAGCGCGGTGTGTTGTTTGTGGAAAATACCTTTTCTGTGTTTGGGATGGGCACTGAATTGACTGTTCGATGACATTATCTCCATGTTGATGAACTTGCTCGCATGCCCATTCTGAAACATCCCACGATTATTTCTTATCTAGGTTTGACACACGGAGACAACTTACGGAGGAACTGAAGAAGCATAGCGGAGAGTGGTTAAGGAATACGCCAGGTGTGAATTTATAAAACAATGCAGCGTTACGCAATGAAAGACAATTTTGAATTCGGTTGCGAAACCTTACTGGGTAGAGTCATGTGGCGCAATTTGTTTTGCGATGTGATTCATCGTGCTGGTTGGACTCACCGCGGTTCCACTTTTGAATCGCGTGCCGTTTTCAAAGTTTGAGTAGATTCTGATAACAGAATTCCACAAAGGAGGTTACAAGGTCTTTCACATTTTCATTTTTCTGAGATTGTAACGTTCAAAATTTTTTTCACTCAGTGAGACCTCTGAATTTTAGTCAAGTAAACCTTAAAATAATTGTTTTCAGTGATTTTCAAAGCGAATTTGCAGTGTTTCTAAGAATTACTGAAACGGATCGAATTTCGACCACTGAGAACTATAAAAAAAATTCGATTAATTGCGATGACATTCGGACCATGAAGAAGGCTGCCACACATTTCTAACTAACTCATTGGATGCTCGTGACCTCTCAACTCAGCTGACATGACTCTATTTCTCATCACTCACCTACACAATGCTGCTGGCAATGGTGATAATGTTGATTTTGAACTGACTGTGCGTAGTTAAACTCGTCAAAAGTATTTCCACAACAGTTCAGCACACTGTTCACTGGAGATGTGTTCGCCGGCACAGAGAAATTGTCAAACGGATGAGAAGAAGAAGTCATCGTCTATAAAAAAAACAATTTCATAGGTAAAAATTGTCTTTACTGACATAAAAGTTGCAGCTTTCATTAGTAGGGTAGTAGACGTTGTCCAAACTTTGAGTTTCATGCCTTAAATATGAACTTTACTCTCGGCTTAAGATCAAAAGGAGATTTTGAAAACAACAGTACAATATTCATGAAGGAACTCACTCAAAACTATGTTGAACCGGCCACATTTTGAATGAAGGCAACCAAGTGCAGGCCTACCGGGTGCCTATCGATTAACGAATGCCTATCGCGAGATCAGACATAGATAGAGGGCAGACGGTCAAGGCGGATGATAGCGTTACAAAACAAGATACGCAGACACGTGCATGCCGCCAGGCGCGCACTTTGAACAGCCTTTCGTTGAAAAGTGATAAGGCATGGTTTAGAGGTAAGCTGCTGTCTCACAAAGAGTATACGGAGGGCAATATGAACTAAAAGGTTCAATTCGACACTTGGGAAAATGAACCAGAATGGTTTTCTCTATGAAGAATTAAACGAAATTTTGCGAAACTCTCAGAACAATAATTTGAATTCAAGTTCGAACATATGAAACCATATGAAAAGGTTTACGACAAGAACAAAACTTTCTCAATTATTGTCACTCCAAATCAAAATTGTCCAAGTACAATTAAGCCAGTAAACGAAAAATAAATCAAGAAGACCGGACGAAAATTCAAATTCTGAGCTACAGTAACGAACTGTTTTGATCTACCACGCGTGGTCACGTGACAATTTTCTGTTTTTATTTTCAACTCTTTTTCGTAAAATTTCTCGAAGATCGAAAGACTGTAGAACGTATTATGTTTATTCAGTTGTTTCCTAGATGATAAATTTCGATCATAGATTCTTTTCAAAATGATAAGTTCAAGACTTTCTCTTCGAATTTTAACGAATAATAGAAAAAAATGTTTTCAGAAGATAATGGAGCAACGATCGAAGAGAAGAAGATCAATTTTTGTTGATGTATGTTTATTTAAAAACAAACACAAAACGTCTTAAGAATCAACGATTTCCTGCGGATGCGATTTTTGAAAAGAAGTGGCCAGTTCTGACGGTAATTAAAAAAGTTTCCTAGTCAGATCGAAGTTTTAGGATTTTGTTTGTAACCCACAAGAAGCATCTGATCCCGCAGAGGTAAATTCAGAATCAAAAGAGATAACTAACGAAGATGTTCAGAAAAAAACGAGTATTTCTACTCCCATTAAACTTGATGGCGCGAAAAAACGGAAAGCGGATGACGAGCCAGTACGAGTTGAGGAAAAAATCAACAAACGTGTGATTGGAAAGTCTTCTACTGTTCTTGTGAACCCTTATTTAGACCGGCTTCTCACTTTCGAGTAAGAATTCCTTTTGCAATCGAACTCATTTTTTGATCAGATTCAAATCTCGCATAAACGGAAACCAAGTCAGTAGAGTTCAATCGATGCATCCTGATCAATTGACTCACGACACCGTGAAAATTCCGGAACATGTATTGTGGTCTCAACCATTCCGGTGAGTTTTGTCTGAACTCTCTAAGAATCTCAATTTTCCTTCCAGTGGCTGTGTGGTCTCACCACCGATGGAAACAATCAAATGTGACGGAAAGAAAGTTGTTAGCGATATCGTCAGTCAGATCGAGCGTAACAATTGTCAAAGTTAGTTTATCCGCTGATCTTGAAAAAAAATGTTTTCAGTGGCCCGGATTGATGCTGAAAGTCTGATTGAGCGGAAGTTATATCTCAATAAACTTATGTATCCTTAATTTTTGTAGTCGTGTTGAATAAAATGTTGATCTAGAGACTTTTTTGTTTATAAAAGATCCAATGATTTAGCAAAACTTTCTACCACAAAAATCCTGTTGCCTAAAATTTTATAAAATAAGACGATTAGAAAATGAGAACGCGGTTTTTTGAAAAAAGTTGTCTTGAGTGTGTAAACTGGAGCAACGTAATTTATTTCTGATTTGAAAATTAATTTTACTTTTGTTCTCTTGACGTTTTTGTGTGAGATAAGCTTTAGAATATGTACGACGATGACGAAGATGATATTCCGAAGAAGGTCGAAGTCAAGGAGAAGACACCGCCACGTTAGTTCCCTTCTTCATACCTTTAAAGTCCCCATTTTTCAGCCCCTGTCGATCACAGCAAAACACAGATGAAATTTCTACAAGCACAAATGATGCAGCGAAAGAATGCCAAGCAGACTCCTTCATCAGTGGTACATTCTGTTATTTCAGTGTATCTAGTGTCTTATTTTCCAGAAAAGACCTATAACTAGAGCTGCTCCACCTCCCGTTATGGATTTGTCAAATAGGAACAGACAGAATGCAGGAACACTACTTGCTTCAAATGAAACTGGGAGTTTTGCATCTGGTAACATGAAGATCTCAACGATCAACAAGCCAGTCGCCAATCCTGGAACATTGTCGTTCTTGCCAACTTCGGCGACAGACGAAAGTGTGAGAACTGTTTCAGTTCTCGAAGAACAATGGTCTTTTTTCAGTTTATGCTATTTGGTGAATGTTTGATCAAGAAGGAATACCGAGCGACAGCACCAAATGACTATGAAAAACTCGCGAGGGCACGAAATGAAAGAAAATTGAGAGAGAAAACTGCGAAAAAAGTTGCTAAGAGGTGATTTCTGAGTTTAAGACATATGCATAGTATGATTTTCAGATTGGCAAAAGAACACGAAGAGGAAGAAGAGAAAAGATCGAAAGGAGCCGCAATTGCGCCACCTCCAATGTTCGATTCCAGTCCTGAGCGTCCTCCGCCCGTGTCTGCCAAGGAAGACAAGTCGCCTTCGGATATGCCACCACCGTCGTTCTTGCCAGTATTTGGAAAGGCTACTTCCAGAGGACTCGGAATTGCTGCTAGTATTATGGCTAAGTATGGGCACAAAGAAGGACAGGGACTCGGTTAGTTTCAAATTTCTAAATGCTGCACGCACTGCGGTAAATGCAGTTGAAAGTGTAAGCAAAGAAAGTCGATAGAGTAAATCAAATTTCAGTTACTGTAGATATTTCCCGCCATTTTTCATCCCAGATTCACAAATCGTAACGGAAAAAATTTTGAAGTATATAAAGAAAAATGACGAAAAAACCGTGAAATCGTTTCTACTCTGTCTGGAATTGACCTATCACCTGTTGAGAATGCGCGTATATACATTATCTCGGGGTTTTTCAACTTTTTTGCACTCCCAACTACCGTTGAAAAAATTCTACTTCCGCCCTTTTTTCACTTCCGACTTCCGTTTCGAAAAATTTTACTTCCGTGCAACTCTGGTCCACACCTTTCATTATGTCAAGTGCAACATTTATCATTTCACTTTTTTCTTGGTTTACTCGCAGAAGCAGATCTTCACAGAAATTGTTTTTTAAAACTTTACCCAAGCTCATAAAAAGTAAATTACTGTTGGCTGCACATTGCAGACAGAGAATAGACCATAACGCGCTATTTTGAACAGTGCAAAGTGAGAAGTATTGGACAAAATCGTTAAATTCTCAAAATTGGCAATCAGTAAATCGCATCCCGTGTTTTTTCGAACGTCTGTAACTTTGCTCGGAACAGCCCAATCACCTTGTATTTAGGCTTAGGTCAAACGTTAAGCTGACCCAAACCTAACCTAAGCCTTAAAAAAGAGGTGTTCATGCGATGCGAAAAAAGTTATCGCTTTGAAAATGGGATGCGATTTACTGCCCTCAAAATTTATCACTTTTCACAATTAACCATGTTTTTTTTTAGGAAAACAAGAACAGGGAATAAGTAAAGCGCTGAAAGTTGAACGTTCTGGAAAGGGACTCGGAGGAGTGATTGTTGGCGAGAATAAAGGTAATCATCCTTCCTCAATCGAACGTTGAGAATTTTTTCCAGAAGTTCCTCCACCTCCGTCGATAACTTTCGCGACGAACACTACAGAAGCTATGAAAAATTCGTCAAAAGTACTTTTGTTGACGGTATTTTTGACGATTCTGCCCATTTGAAGACCGCTTGTTTCAGAATATGATCGGACTGGACGAACTTAAAGGAGATTACGGCAACATATCCGAATTTGAAGAAGAAATCAAAGAAGAAATGAGCAAATGTGGTCAGGTCTCGTCGATTGTAGCTAAAGAGGTTAATTTTGAATCGAGAAAATTTTTGTATCTGAAAAAAAAACATTAAAAATGAATGAGTTACTCTAGAAAAATAGAATTATAGTTAGGTGAATCATTTTCACACTTCTATAATGGTTCTACGTTACTTCAGATTAGTTTCACATTATTCTCATATTCAACTCTATACCATTCTAAGGGAAACCGTTCGGTGTCTGTATGGTTTCTGGAATGGGTTTAAACAGTGCTCGCATGGTTTGTATTTGACAGAAGACATTGTAGACTTCACAATGTATCACTTTTGCCCATTCCAAAAGTGGGCGGGACAACCAGAGATGGTCGATAAAAAATCACTTACTTGAGAAAATTTTCATTACCTTAACTACATTTTCGATATCAACCGTGGTTAGTCTCCTCGAAATATCTTACAATAACTTTTAAAACAATCTTCTTGTTCAATGAGGACTAAAATTGAGCAAAATACATAGAATAAATGGGTAAAAAATACCAATAGACGGCTGCGAAGCGGTCATCCTGAGCGGAAAATTGGATCTACTGATTGGGGTCGACGGATTCGCGCCTTTTTTGAAACTCCACCCCTACTCGATTTTTTTGATCTCGGTACACCGTGCGGTAGGGATGGGCAAATCGCCAATCATTGGCTAACGGTTGGCTATCTTCTTTTCATTAGCCAATTGCATTGGCGAGCGATTGGCTATTCAATTGGCGAAATGATACCATCTGAACAAAACCATCTTCAACTTCGAGAAGGCTCAGAAAGCGCAACTCCAGGTGCTCGCCAATGCAATTTTCTAACGAAAAGAGGATAGCCAATCGTTAGCCAATGACTGGCGATTTGCCCATCCCTACCGTGCGGATATCGAACGTTTTTTTTCTGAGATTTCTGGACCCCATACCACTTTCAAGCCAAAACGGGAGTAACTGAACCTAAATGGACCAGTGCACCATAATGTGAAATTAATATGGAAATAATGTGTAAAAAATGTAGAATAAATATAAAAATAAACTATTATTTATCAGTGAATAATGTAGGAATAATTAACTAAATTCAATTATCTATTTTTATTGCTCTAGAGTTTAACATCAGAATTCTAGAAAGGATTGGGTTTAATGAAAATATCAACAGTTGCAAATAGAGTGTTACAGAGAAATGCCGAAATCGAGGCTGAAATGGTCCGAGTGTTCGTCGAATTCACCAACATCGCTCAAGCTATCAAAGGGTTCGTCGTGATGAACGGAAGATTCTTCGGCGGTCGATCAGTCATCGCCCGTTTCTATGACCCGGATGAGTATAAAAATGGTAATTTTGATCTGTGACGGGTTTTTGTTATTTTTGTATCTCAATTCAAATTGTTAACATCGCTTGACCCTTTCTTCTTGAAAATTGTATGTATCATGAGAAAGAATAAAAGTCGAAACGTAAAACAGACTGTTTTTGTATGCAGAATGGGAGAGAATAACCCTGACAACGATGTCAGAAACTAATCTGGATCTGCAAGCTCAACGGGAAACAGATAATCTCTCTCTCTCTCTCTCTCTCTCTCTCTCTCTCTCTCTCTCTCTCTCTCTCTCTCTCTCTCTTCTCTCTCTCTCTCTCTCTCTCTCTCTCTCTCTCTCTCTTACTATCTATCTTCCTCATTCTCGGGGAAAAGATTCACCCAATTATTTGCCTGACGAAAATGGGGCGGATCTCTTTTTTTTTATTATGAATATGAAAAAAATATTTACTGTTCTACGCTTGTTGCGACAGTGCGCACAGACTACATTGTAGTCTGTTATCACCTTCATTCATTCCCACACTCACTCTTTTCTTTGTGTTATTCTTATTTTCTGAACATGGTCAGTAGAACTCTGCGAATAGAACAGTTGGATTCACATGTGCTCGATCAAGAAATTGAATCTATCGCACATAACTCAGTCGATGGATTCATTCGCGAACTCCCGCCCAGAACTGCGAGATATCTTGAAGCTGTGAGTGTTTGAACATTGGATTTACTATAGTTACAAAGACTTTCCCGGCGATCTACTAGAGTTACTGTAGTTACAAAGACTTTCCCGGCGATCTACTAGAGTTACTGTAGTTACAAAGACTTTCCCGGCGATCTACTAGAATTACTGTAGTCACAAAGACTTTCCCGGCGACCTACTAGTTACTGTAGTCACAAAGACTTTCCCGGCCACCTACTAGAGTTACTGTAGTTACAAAGACTTTCCCGGCGATCTACTAGAGTTACTGTAGTTACAAAGACTTTCCCGGCGACCTACTAGAATTACTGTAGTCACGAAGACTTTCCCGGCCACCTACTAGAGTTACTGTAGTTGCATAGACTTTCCCGGCGACCTACTAGAGTTACTGTAGTTACAAAGACTTTCCCGGCGACCTACTAGTTACTGTAGTCACAAAGACTTTCCCGGCGACCTACTAGAGTTACTGTAGTTACAAACACTTTCCCGGCGACCTACTAGAATTACTGTAGTCACAAAGACTTTCCCGGCGACCTACTAGTTACTGTAGTCACAAAGACTTTCCCGGCCACCTACTAGAGTTACTGTAGTTACAAAGACTTTCCCGGCGATCTACTAGAGTTACTGTAGTTACAAAGACTTTCCCGGCGACCTACTAGAATTACTGTAGTCACGAAGACTTTCCCGGCCACCTACTAGAGTTACTGTAGTTGCATAGACTTTCCCGGCGACCTACTAGAGTTACTGTAGTTACAAAGACTTTCCCGGCGACCTACTAGTTACTGTAGTCACAAAGACTTTCCCGGCGACCTACTAGAGTTACTGTAGTTACAAACACTTTCCCGGCGACCTACTAGAATTACTGTAGTCACAAAGACTTTCCCGGCGACCTACCAGAGTTACTGTAGTTACAAAGACTTTCCCGGCGACCTACCAGAGTTACTGTAGTTACAAAGACTTTCCCGGCGACCTACCAGAGTTACTGTAGTTACAAAGATTTTCCCGGCGACCTACCAGAGTTACTGTAGTTACAAAGACTTTCCCGGCGACCTACTAGAGTTACTGTAGTTGCATAGACTCTCCCGGCGACCTACTAGAATTACTGTAGTCACAAAGACTTTCCCGGCGACTTACTAGAATTACTGTAGTCACAAAGACTTTCCCGGCGACCTACTAGAATTACTGTAGTCACAAAGACTTTCCCGGCGACCTACTAGTTACTGTAGTCACAAAGACTTTCCCGGCCACCTACTAGAGTTACTGTAGTTACAAAGACTTTCCCGGCGACCTACTAGAGTTACTGTAGTTACAAAGACTTTCCCTGCGACCTACTAGAGTTACTGTACTTACAAAAAATCTCCCGGCAGCGTACTAGAGTTACTGTAGTTACAAATACTTTCCCGGTGACCTACTAGAATTACTGTAGTTACAAACACTTTCCTCGCATACTAGATTAGTTTTTGTAGTTTACCCGGTAGCCTTCTAGAAATATTGTAGTTACAAAAAGTTTCCTGCCAGTATACCAGAGTTAATGTAGCTCTGACGGCACCGTGCAGCGATTTCGCTGAAGATGAACCGAATTAAACCAAAAACTGCAAGAAATATACTGGAATTGAACATTTTCAGGCCAGACCTGAACTAAGACTAGCCGTTGATGCTGCATTGTGGAGTAAAAGACTGTCAGGTAATTAGAGCAAAAGACTCTCTTCGCCTGAAAAGTTCCTTCAGGCGCCAGTGTAGGTCAAGAATTGATGGATGTTGCTTACAAGTCGTACTCTAAGAAGTTGATTCTCTTGCATTTTTTTATGGAGAAGATTCTACCATACATTTCCAATCGATTGGCCGAATTCCCGCGAATGGAAAGATGGGAGAGAGTTCAAGGGAAGTTCGAGGCTGTTGTCGAGGTTATTTTTAGTTGTAATAACTTTCTCCAAAACTTTTGGCGGACTGGCATTGGACCGTAAATGGGCGACAGTCGTTCCGGACACCTGTGCCAGTGCCGGTCCATTCACAGTCCATCTGTCGCCCATCCGCAGTCCATCTGTCGCCCATTTACGGTCCGATGCCGGTCCGGTCCATGTGACGCCCGGTCCATGTGTCGCCCACTCATAGTCGCACTGTCCAACTCATTAACTGTTCAATATCAGTTTGATACATTATGTAGACACGCATAACTTTTGCGGGGGAGTATGACACATGAAACATTTTCCCTTCTATTTCCGGACACTCGGTATACGACGGTGGGTACCACTTTCAAGCCAAAACGGAAACTAAATGGACCAGTGCACCGAAGGCTCAAATATAGTCCAATGTTGGAACTGACATGTGCGAACACACACTACATGCTATAGTTCGACTTACAATCGTTCCTAGTCCGAATGGCAGAGAAGAAACGATCAAAAAAGTCTTCGAGCGCTAGATAGGTCATTGCAGCCACTCGCGGACATATCGCGGGTTTCGCCGTTTTGTCCATCCGTCGGCCAGTCCATCTGTCACCCATTTACGATTTGATGCTGGTCCGCCAAAAGTTTTGGAGTTTGATAGACTGTCTCTGGTATGGCAAATACAAGGCAGCAGTTTTGTGGAAAAATGCCTGCCTCAAGCGAGACGCGTGCCTGCTAGAATCAGACCCGGCTCGAGGGTACTCAAACGTTCATATCGGGGGAATCGATTCCTGCTTGACGCCAAGTTTTCGATCTTAACCTATGAACTTCTCCTGAAATTTCCAAAAATTCAATCATATTCATGTCTATCACGCGTCTAAGTTGTGGCAGGCACGCGTCAGCATTTCTCCACGGGTGTGCAACCACATGTTGGACACAATCCTGCCACGTTCCTGCCACATTGAAATTCTCAGTATGGATCCAAACGGAATTCAAAAAATTACCAATTCGTACATCATTTAAAGCATTACAGACACCGTTTCAAACCATGCAGGTACCGTTTGCACCCATACAGACACAGTTTTAAAAACGGTATTCGTATCGATTCATACATGCTTCGGCAAATTGTAAAAGGCACCCTGGCGGACCGGCACCTCGGCACCATCTAGTCTGCCATGATGGGAGTGGTGCCGCGAACAGTGGTGCCACTTTTTGCTATTTGGCACCACTGTTCGGTGAGAGTGGTGCCGAGGACGCCGAGTGGTGCCGAGGATGCATAGTGGTGCGGTGGTGCCAAATTGTAAAAGGCACCCCGGCGGACCGGCACCTCGGCACCACTGCGTCCTCGGCACTAGGCATCGGCATATTGTAAAAGAAATTTTTTAACGACGTCATCGACGATGTCGTCGACGATGACGTCAGAATCGAATGTCAGATTCTGAATTGAATTCACAAAAAATTTCGAATTTCGGAAAAAATTTTTTGACAATATGCCCATGCCTAGTGTCGAGGATGCAGTGGTGCCGAGGTGCCGGTCCGCCGGGGTGCCTTTTACAATTTGGCACCACGGCACCACTTTGCGTCCTCGGCACCACTCTCACCGAACAGTGGTGCCAAATAGCAAAAAGTGGCACCACTGTTCGCGGCACCACTCGCTTCATGGCAGACTAGATGGTGCCGAGGTGCCGGTCCGCCAGGGTGCCTTTCACAATTTGCCTTCAAAATTAACCCAAAGTGTCATTTCCATAGCTTTCCTGACAGTACAGTACAGTGAAACTATTCAATAACACACTTCAGGCAATAAGTCTCCTTCACTTCATTCAATTTTTGAAGTACGGCGGCTACTCTTCAGTCACTGAACAATTTCTATCTCTGAAGTGCTTCAACAACTCCCTTCCCATGATTGGTTAGTTCTCCTTCCGTCTATTTTTGTATGCCCTGTTTCTTTTTGTTTTCTTTTTTACGTCAAGTTTCGTGCCCTCTGTGCGCCTAGAAAAAACACAGGTAACAAAACGGACCAGGCGTTGCCACCACTTTTCGTCATTTCCTATTGGGAAAGTGTTCATACTTTTCTGAGGGACCAAAACGGACGAAAATATGACAATTTTTTTGAAACGTACTGACTTTGATGCCACGTAGCGACGCGCGTTCTCAACAGTTTATACTGCGAACACAGTGGCTCGGAGTCCCCAACAAATCAGCCCTGTAGCTCTTTTATGGAAAAAAGTTTCATCAATTCTGCGCTCCCTCGAAAATCTACTCTTTTCGCAGTTAGGAAAAATTCTAGTACGCGTCCCTTTTTATTGAAAAATCGTCATTTTGAGTTGCACATAGCTTCCTCTACCTGTAAAAAAATCTGGCCTCCGTAAATCGGGTACTTAGTACAGTAGCAGTTTCGCCTCGAAATACAAGAACAATTTAAGTAATGCGCCTTTATTTTCAATGGACTGAGAGTAAGAATAATAATTTGAATCCACAATGATCTAACTGTTCGTTGTGAGAGTCCCGACCCTAGGGTAGGCCTACCGTACTCATTCTGCAAAATTGAGATTAGAGCGCGTTTGAAAACGGCCATGATTCCAGCGATATATGTGAGTTGGCCTTCACCATATGTAGGCGGTGCGGCTAGAGGTTTTCCAAGGATAAGGGACGAACAAGCCTGGGTATGGACATCGACCCCCAAATCGAGCCATTTCGGTCAACCCCATGCCTAAATGCACCAGTGTCGATCCTAGGCTTCATAAAAACCAAGCATGTTGCAAAAAAAAACGCGATACGGGTCATTTGTGCTTTACACCGAATAACAACACACTCACAAGCGTCCGATTGACTTGTGTGTAAACTTGTGTTCAAGATCAAAGATTTATCAATGATACAGACAGAGAAAAACTGAGACAAGACCGTAACATGAAGCAGCTGGGGGGCGGGGCAACCTACATATAAGAAGCAAACCATGCATGATATTTTTGCAGGCGAAGCGAACTACGACACACAGAACCGAGAGTTGATGTGGCACGCGTTCAGGGATCTGCTTCTTCTCGGTTACCCATTACAGAAATGGCTAGAAAGGAAGTGGGCGGAGCGTAAACGACGGCAAATGACGTACACCAAGGATGACACGTTGGTGATGGTGTGCACGGAATGTGTCAAGCCAGCAGTGATACCGATGACTGGTGCGTGTGGCCATGTCGCATGCTACTCTTGTGTCGACCATTCGTTGGCCGTTTGCCCCGTATGTGCCCAAGATGGTGTCAGTCAGAAGATGGTGTTGGTGTGTGAAGAAATGAAGAGAGTGCAGTAAGTCTGAAAAGTAGTCATCATCACGATCTCACAATAAACATATTGTTTTCAACAGGATGTTTTTTGATACGATATCAGATTTCGCTTTAGCGTTCGGGCTGAACAGCACAGCTGTGTTTTCATTCATCACAACAGAGTCGGTCAAAGTTGTGCTGACACACGTAAGCTGGTGTTTTTCTGTTGCAAGTTGCTTTAGCTCTCTCTCTATCTCTATCTCTATCTCTCTCTCTCTCTCTCTCTCTCTCTCTCTCTCTCTCTCTCTCTTCCTCTCTTTCTCTCTCTCTCTCTCTCTCTCTCTCTCTCTATCTCTCTCTCTCTCTCTCTCTCTCTCTCTCTCTCTCTCTCTCTCTCTCTTTCTCTCTCTCTTTCTCCTCTCTCTCTCTCTCTCTCTCTCTCTCTCTCTCTCTCTCTCTCTCTCTCTCTCTCTCTCTCTCTCTCTCTCTCTCTCTCTCTCTCTCTCTCTCTCTCTCTTCTCCTCTACCTCACCGAACTTACAAAAAGTCACGTAGTGGTAATCGTCTAGTTCTCGTCTTTCCCTGTGTGAGCAGCCATGGCAGAAGTGGCGACCATGTAGAGAAGTGAGATGAGACACGTCAGAATAACCACATTGACGATCAGAATAACGGTGTTCTTGTCGAAATGAGCTTCAGCCGACTGCACAATAGACTGTTTCCTTGAGTTGCTCATCGTTACTGGTCTGTAAATGAATGCCGCTATATCATTCCGATAACTGTTTGCTCAGAGTAGAGCCATGTACTTGAGAAATGAAGGTTTTCTTGTGGAAAATCGAATGTGATAGGTCAAGAGTGCAGCGGTAAATAAAATGGATACTGTAGAAAACAGATTGTTGTAGATTGAAGAATAAGAGATTGAATACTACAAGAATCTAGAGAAATTTCAAAGGAATAACCAAGTAGGCCATAGTTTGTAGACTGTTCTGAGGAGCTGAGAAGTTTTTTCTAATGACAGAATGCCTACACTATGCTCAGAGCTAAGAAAGGAGTACTGTAGCTGAAGATGACAAAGAATTTCTGACCAAGCATCCTCTACCATGGTCCACACTGGACACTGAGCAATAGGTTTCGAAACCCGGAAACAGTTGTTCTAGTTGAGGGAGGGACAGCGTGCAACAATGGACGAAAACATCAACAGAAAGTTGGGTCCCAAGAATTTCGACACGAGATCTGCCGTCCACTGTGTGTGCAGTATTGGAAGCATTTCATGTTGTTCAACAACATTTGTTACTTGGCTCTACACATGAGCAGTACATACAAGGCGGGAAAAAAATAATGTTACGCGAAATTCTACACGGAAAAGTTGAAATTAGTCCCGAAGACTTTTTCAAAATTACTGAGTCGAGAACAAGAGGTACGTCGCGGAAACTCTCCTAAGACGTACCAAAGATAAAGATTCGTGAACACGCATGAGAGAGAGAGAGAGAGAGAGAGAGAGTGAGAGAGAGAGAGTGAGAGAGAGAGTGAGAGAGAGAGAGAGAGAGAGAGAGAGAGAGAGAGAGAGAGCGAGAGAGAGAGAGAGTGAGAGAGAGAGTGAGAGAGCGTGAGAAAGAGAGAAGCAAGCTCCTTCAGGAGTGCTTGAGAATCTAAGATTAGATACAAACTTAACAAGTCTAATAAAATTCAAATATTGAAGAACGGTGAATTAGTAAAATAAATCAATGAATAATCATTTTATCCCAATAATCACATCCAAGACACAAAAATTTTACAATTTGAAGAGTTCATATGGCTGGATAGTTAATTTGCCTGTCGTTTCCGGTAACCAAGTAATCGCTGTGGTGGTAATCATTGGCTGCTGACTGATGTTGAGTTGTTGAGCCGTACCACGGTGGGGATGATAGAAACACCATGGTATACTCATCCATATATTGTCCTTAATAGCATACACCATTGGCCAGTCATCAAACTTGAAGACATTGTCGCTGACAAGGGTAGCGCCCGAATTAGTCTGAAAAAGTCAAAATTAACAAAAACTATTAATAGACCAAAACAAAAACAACATAAATTTTGAAAAAAAACAAACCAAGCAGGTTGACACGATCTGCTTCTTAAAGTCGAAATGCTCTTGATTCACAAACGCAGTTTGGTAGCTCAAGACCAAAATTATATTATCATCGTTTTCGGGCTCTTTTTTCAACCAATCCACAGTCTTTGAATCGAGTTTGAGTAGCTCTCCAGCCTCTTCAGCGTCCAAAATGGGAACGTCATTGTTACCACTGAAAAAAGGTCATTTCGTAGCTTTGAATTGATATTTCTAATACTATGTATGGAAAAATAAACCAGTAAAACCAACCTCGAAATTGAACTACCACTGGAAGAAGTAGAAATAGGCATACTCGATGAGATCTAAATACTTCATACGATACAAGCAGGATTTAATGCGAAAAAGTGTACTGAATCGTTTGAATCAAGAAACATTTCTTCATTTATCTTCATCGACATCTCAAATTTTAGGCTTGAGTAAGGTTCAAAGCACTAGTAAGGTACAATGCTAAGATTTGATAAAAGTTTGAACTTGATTATCACAAAAAATTGTTCACTTTGTAAGCTTTACTTAAGGAAATGATTCTTGACTCAAACGATTCAGTGGTAATAAGTTAGAAGCAGGTAGTCATGGCAACGCTCAACGCACATATATCGCTAGAAGCATGGCCGTTTTCAAACGCGCTCTAATCTCAATTTTGCAGAATGAGTACGGTAGGCCTAGCCAAGGGTCGAGACTCTCAAAACGAACAGTTAGATCATTGTGGATTTAACTTATTATTCTTACTTTCAGTTCATTGAAATTAAAGGCGCATCACTTAAATCGTTCTTGTATTTCGAGGCGAAACTGCTACGGTACTGAGTACCCGATTTACGGAGGCCAGATTTTTTTACAGGTAGAGAAAGCTATGTGTATCTCTAGAAGCATGGCCGTTTTCAAACGCGCTCTAATCTCAATTTTGCAGAATGAGTACGGTAGGCCTAGCCAAGGGTCGAGACTCTCAAAACGAACAGTTAGATCATTGTGGATTTAACTTATTATTCTTACTTTCAGTTCATTGAAATTAAAGGCGCATCACTTAAATCGTTCTTGTATTTCGAGGCGAAACTGCTACGGTACTGAGTACCCGATTTACGGAGGCCAGATTTTTTTACAGGTAGAGAAAGCTATGTGTATCTCTAGAAGCATGGCCGTTTTCAAACGCGCTCTAATCTCAATTTTGCAGAATGAGTACGGTAGGCCTAGCCAAGGGTCGAGACTCTCAAAACGAACAGTTAGATCATTGTGGATTTAACTTATTATTCTTACTTTCAGTCCATTGAAATTAAAGGCGCATCACTTAAATCGTTCTTGTATTTCGAGGCGAAACTGCTACGGTACTGAGTACCCGATTTACGGAGGCCAGATTTTTTTACAGGTAGAGAAAGCTATGTGTATCTCTAGAAGCATGGCCGTTTTCAAACGCGCTCTAATCTCAATTTTGCAGAATGAGTACGGTAGGCCTAGCCAAGGGTCGAGACTCTCAAAACGAACAGTTAGATAATTGTGGATTTAACTTATTATTCTTACTTTCAGTTCATTGAAATTAAAGGCGCATCACTTAAATCGTTCTTGTATTTCGAGGCGAAACTGCTACGGTACTGAGTACCCGATTTACGGAGGCCAGATTTTTTTTACAGGTAGAGAAAGCTATGTGTACCGCTAGAAGCATGGCCGTTTTCAAACGCGCTCTAATCTCAATTTTGCAGAATGAGTACGGTAGGCCTAGCCAAGGGTCGGGACTCTCACAACGAACAGTTAGATCATTGTGGATTTAACTTATTATTCTTACTTTCAGTCCATTGAAATTAAAGGCTCATTACTACTACTTTTTTACAGGTAAAGGAAGCTATGTGCAACGTCAGAGGTCTTTTTCCTTTTTTTCATTAAAAAATCACAACTTCAGACTTTTTAATTGAAAAATTAAGTGGTTTCAGAAGCAAGGTATGTCGAGGTCCACTCACTCTATATTCTCAGAAATCACTTACGGTTCACATATCTAGCAAAAAGTCTGACCGATTTCAAACTCGCGGTTGTCGCATTTTTGTAAAATGAGTACGGTAGGGTCGGGACTCTCACAACAAACAGTTAGATCTTTGTGGATTTAAATTGTTATTCTTACTTTCAGTCCATTGAAATTGAAGGCGCATCACTTAATCTTTCATGTGTTTCGAAGCGAAACTGCTACGGTAACTAAGTAACCGATTTACGGAGGTCAGACTTTTTTACAGGTAGAGGAAGATATGTGCGGTTCCGAACCGTCCTTTCTCTTAACACTAACACGTTCTCTGTACGAACTGTTTATTAATTAAAAACTTGAATATTAGTTGACAACACTGAAGGAGAATACACAAAAACTGCAATGACGTGAACTATAAACAAAACCTATCCCAAAAAATGACAATCAATTTTTTGCGGAGCAAGCGTGCGCCACTCCCTCCAAAACTCTTGGCGGACCGGCATTGGACCGTAAATGGGCGACAGATGGACTGTAGATGGGCGACACATGGACCGGTGGCGGGGAGAGTGCGCTGCGTGTCAAATTTGGACCGGCATTGGATCGTAAATGGGCGACACATGGACTGGGCGATGGATGATCAAGTCGGCGAAACCCGCGATATGTCCGCAAGTGGCTGCAATGACCTATCTAGTGCTCGACGACTTTTTAGATCGTTTCTTCTCTGCACTTTGAAGTAGGAACGATTGTAAGCCGTACTGTAGCATGTAATGTGTGTTCGCACATGTCAGTTCCAACATTGGACTATTTTTGAACTGATGAACATTGGACTATATTTGAGCCTGCGGTGCACTGGTCCATTTAGTTTCCGTTTTGGCTTGAAAGTGGTACCCACTATCGTATATCAGGGGTCCGGATATAGAAGGAAAATAATTTCTGTGTCATAACCCCGCAAAAGCTATGTGTGTCCACATAATTTATCAAACTGATATTGAACAGTGAATGAATTGGACAGTGCAACTATGAGTGGGCGACAAATGGACCGGGCGACACATGGATCGGGCGACACATGGACCGGGCGACACATGGACCGGAACGGAATCGAACCGTAAATGGGCGACAGATGGACCGGGCGACACATTGACTGTCCGGGACGACTGTCGCTCATTTACGGTCCAATGCCGGTCCACGAAAAGTTTTGGAGCTCCCGTAGAGCGCGCTTTCTCCGCATTCCTTTATTCTCTTCGTTTTTCACTCTCTTCTTTCTTCATATATCGCGATAGCATCGCGACACGGTCTTTGATATTTCTATCCATCACCCTCTCTTGTTCTCATTATCTCTCTGGGGTACGCGGGACCAAGACACAGAGGAGGAGGCGAGACAGTGTGACATGTTGTGGAGTGGTTAGAGTACGTTCACGTCTAAGCAGTCAGCAGGGAGATGTGCGGGGGGGGACAACCATTAACTTTACACTCCGTTCATGCTTTATCGCGTTCTGGGGCTTGGGTAGAGACCACAAATGCCCGGTTTTATGAGTATACTTTGCGGAGAGAGTCAAAAGTATAAAATTTATCACAAAACTTGGGTGTAAGGTGGAACAAATAACATGGACCTAGCTGATTCCTAACAATTTATAACTCAACTCGAGGCTGTTGCAAAGTGCAATTTCTCGTTGTTGCTACTAGGTAAAATACTGTGCTTTTTGAGGAGGTAGTCAATTTTGCCACGTTGGATATCGCCCAGGTCTTCACCGATTTGATACATTCTGGCTTGACATTCGTCAGTGAGGAGCTTTCGCCTATCTTCTACTGTCAATTGTCGGTTCGACTGCAGCTTGGTCTTCAGGGATGCGAGTGAGAACGGCTCACCAAAGTGAACATCGACTGTCTGAAATGATGTTTGTGAAGGTTGAAGTTTTCTATCACTGCTGACTGAACTTTTCTTTTCGGAATAAAAAACTCACATGACCGAACCGAGGATAGTACGGCGGAGTGGTGGGCCACACCTTGTTCATGTTTCGACACCAGATTGGTAGAACAATGGGGTCTTCTTTTGCATCCATTAACAAACGTCCGACACCCCATTTGAATCTGAAACTCGTGTGCATTATCAACTTTCTGACTGTGAATAGTACCTTAAGAGATTCTCATCATTGCTGCATACACGTCCTTCAGGGAAAATGTGAACCCACTTATTCTCATTCAACTTTTCAACGCAGAAATTCATCCCTGCCTGATAAACACCTTCACCGCGGACGCAAGGAACGCATCGTCCAAGAGAGAAAAGCCTGGAAATATGAATATTGTAACTGAACACTCTATTTTCGAAGTCCGTTCTCAGTCAATAGATCGAAGTTGTCTTACGTTTCGTCAAGGTGACCGTGTCTACATGAGCTTTAGGAGACCTCGGAAACACTCACGTCGTATGGAACTGCTTGGTGAAGCAAATATTATGCGCGGCAAGAGTATATCGGTACCTATCCCGATTCTGCCAGAACTCTCGTAGACTCAGTGTCGCTGAATTGATTCAATTTTGATTTTTCTCTGACAAAACTCACACCACATAAGGGGATCGTCGATGTTGCATCTATGATTCGAAATTGTTATAAGCGGACGATTCCTATCTCCCAACGCTTTCAAAAACCTCTCCTTGTTGTGAGGAATGACTCTGTTCACACCTGAAAAATGTTTTTTCTAGGTCGATTAGATTCTCACCTCCTAAAAACAATATTTTTGAAACAACTTGAACAGCTGACGTCATAACAGTGGATTTGATACGGTATGATGTTGTTGGAACTTCGGGGAAAGGCCATTTGAATCGGAATCCATACTTGTCGTTAGTTTTGTCCCTCAGAGAGCCAGACATGACTAAAAAAATTAAAAATAAATAAAAAGAAAAAATAAATAGTGTAAACTGAAGTGTTGTAAATTTACTTTTGTTTCGTAAAAATTCATCTTGTTTTTTTCAATTTACCAGTCTCTCTTCAACTTTGATTGTCATTAATATTTCTTCGAAATTTCGAAAAAATAGAATGAACTGTTTGAAGCAACATCACGTCGTAAAACGTTACAGATTGACTTGAAATAGAAATTTTTAGGTCAAACACAAAATTTCCCATTGAACAAACATCTGGTTGATGTTCAGCTAGTGTCTCTTATGTATATAGTTTCTTGATTCCATACTATATCAGATGAACTGTAGTATTGTGATGTGCAATCGTTTTTGTGATACCGGTCAAAATTGTATTTGTTTTCATAGATAAGTCGATAAATTCCCCATACTCATACTTCCTCACGTTATCCTTTCCAGGGTAAAAATGACCAAGGAGAACGAGAAACTGCTGAAACAGGCAGCAGAAAATACGTTCAAGGCTGAATGCATAGACCTACTACTTCACGCTTCACCAAGAAATGTCCTGGAAAACTATTCCCGGTATTTTTCACCTGAGAAACGTTCACAAGAATTCTCTTTAGATACAACCTCAACAGCATACCTTCTATGAGTTCTCTATTGGATGACAATGTTGTCGTACCCATGGAACCGTTAATGAGCATTGTGCCTGAAATTAATCCAAGTGGAGAGATTGTAGGTAAGAGTTAGGTTTAAAAACTGGTAGTATTCACAAGGCCGAATTTCACACACTTCTCAAAAGAAAATATTTCAGGGTTTACCGAAGAACTGAGAAGTCTTGATGAATTCGGGTTATCAACCAACTCAATGTCTTTGAACAGGTTAACTTGAATCGTAAGTTAATCTTTAATTTTATTTAGACTCCCCAGCAAGGCAATCGCAAACTCGCAAAGTGCCATAACTTGCATTCGAGGGTCTTCATCCAACATTCCCTTCCTACCCGGATTTGTGGATAAGATCATCTCGGAAAATACCACAGAAGGAGAGAACACTTCAGAAGACTCGCTTCTGGAGTTCAATGACAATAGTAAGTTCTGGGCTGTATTTGTTAAAAGTCATACAACATCCCTCGATGTAGTTTAAAGTTTGGTAAAAATTTAGAAGAAGAAATAGATGGAATTTTCAATTTCAACTTTCAGATCTGCTCTTCCATGTTCCTGGAATGGAAACTGTCAGCTTGTACGTTCCTGACACTGTCGCTTCCAGCATCGTTGAACCGATCGACGGTTTTGACATCGAGTCATCGGACGTGTTCGATCTTCTCAACTTTGTCTCCTCCGATCCGCTTCTTCCATCTTTCAACACGGCAAAAGAGTCGGAAACCGTTGAACAGGATACCGAAGAAGTGAAGAAAGAAGAAGTGACTGAGGAGAAGGACGAGCTGATCGACCAGATTCCGAACGTAGTGATCAGACTCAACACCGACGAACTAGTCTTCGATGAGTCTAGTAAGAAGTTCGCCTACGCCAAAGAGATACCGACAGCAGACTCGTTCCCAGAGTATGAGAAACTGGTTCCGACTATGGCTAGACAGGTTTCTTTCCGTGAAGTTAACTAATTTTGTATCACTAGCAACTATTCCTCGCTACGCTCTGTTTGCTCGATTTCGCATACCCGCCGCAGACGGCATAATCTGCCGATCCTCACGGCATCAAATTTGCTTGATTAAATGCTTAATTTCCGTATCCAAGACTTGGTTCTTCACAAAAGTTGTTCTCCCAACCTAACCTAAGCTTATTATAAAAGGAAATCAGTTTTGGTTGCAGATTGCAAATTGAGAATTATTCATGATACATGCGTGAGGGTCGGCAGATTATGCCGACTCCCACAGACTTCAAAAGTTCTACCGTTTTGAGCATACTCTTGGTTGAACCCCATGTTGAAAACAATCTAGACCTTTTCAGTTCCCATTCTCCCTGGACCCTTTCCAACAAGCATCTGTGCTGTCAATGGAGAAGGGAGAGTCACTCTTCGTCGCTGCACACACATCTGCCGGAAAGACTGTGGTTGCAGAGTACGCTATCGCCATGTGCAAAAGGCACAAAACGAAGTTGGTTCCAATCAAACTTTTTGATTATACTTATGTACAGAGCCATCTATACGTCTCCAATCAAGGCGCTGTCAAACCAAAAGTTCCGTGATTTTAAGCAGATCTTTGACGACGTCGGACTAGTCACCGGAGACATCCAGTTGAACAGAGAGGCTTTCTGTCTCATCATGACTACGGAAATTTTACAGTGAGCATTTTATTACTCAAAAAATTATTATTTTTAGATGAAATCAAAAATCACAAATTGTTATATAACTCCCTGTTTACGCTTTCACGTGAGAGGGAGAAAAGGAGAGATAGCGCAGACAACTAGGGATATTTTTTGAAGGGGAAGGCAGTGAGAGAGCGTGTTCTGTCGCTAGACGCAGACGTCGATGACAAGAGAGCGCGTTAAAGGAAGAGTGTGCAGAGTCTCCACCACGTCCTACAGGTAAACAGGGAGTTGTATAGAGGTTACCAAGTTTTTCTAAATAAAATCACCATTTTTATAACAGAATCACCTCATACCACTGATAAATTTCAAAAATACATTGGTTTCTATAAATGTGAAATTACTTCACCATGACAAGATTTTTTATTGAGTTTATCAGGTATTTTATAAAGTTATAGTCGATATAGAAAATTAGTATTGATCTCTAACAGAATTGAAAATCTGAAAAACAACACACATATCTGGCAAAAAGTCTGACCGATTTCAAACGCGCGCCAGTCGCATTTTTGTAAAATGAGTACGGTAGGAGACGGGACTCTCACAACGAACAGTTAGATCTTTGTGGATTTAAATTATTATTCCTACTTTCAGTTCATTGAAATTAAAAGGCGCATTACTTAATCGTTCTTGTATTTCAAAGCGAAACTGCTACGGTAACTAAGTAACCGATTTACGGAGGTCAGACTTTTTTACAGGTAGAGGAAGCTATGTGCAACAAAAAGTGGTAATATTTTGTCGAAAAAGCTATAAGATATTTTTTAAAAATCGTGATTCGAAAGATGAATACATCTCAGGTCGATGCTGTACAACGGCTCTGAAGTAATTAGAGATTTGGAATGGGTAGTGTTCGATGAAGTTCACTACATCAATAATCAAGAAAGAGGACACGTCTGGGAAGAGGTAACTTTCAAATTATAATTGTTTGATTTTTGTTTTTACGGAATGAAATCGCGAGTAGGTTATAAGTCTGATTAGTTCTAGTCAGCATGAACAGTAGCTCATCGGTTGTGTAAAAATTTCAGTTTCAGCTAAACTAACTTTCAATTTTTTTTAATATTCTGAAAATAACCAAGCTTTTCTCGTTCTGACACTTCTAGTTATTTCATTAATATAACTGACATCTTATCATTATTTTATACTTTTAATCTGAAATTTGAAAAAAAGTAGCGAGAACTTGCCGATTGCAAAAGCCTGAAACATGAGCGTTTGAAATCCAGTTCCTCTGTCGTCATCTCATGTTGAGCTGGTCCCTATTATGTCGCCGAATGAATTAATTTTCATAAAATTTAGGTATTGATCATGTTACCACCACACGTCAAGATTGTCATGCTTTCCGCCACCGTACCAAACTGTGTCGAATTCGCCGACTGGGTTGGGTATGCTTTATGCCATTGTCAATTGGAAAATGTGGACACTAATTTCGAAGCGTTGTTGAGAAAAATTAGTTGTTGAAAAAGCATCATGAGAAAATGTGTGAAGCTTGAAACATGAATGTGACGCAGAGTGAACGGTTGAATTTTTGACTTGGCAGCAGAGTTGCACGGAAGTAAAATTTTTCAAAACGGAAGTCGGAAGTTGGAAGTGAATTTTTTAAACGGAAGTCGGAAGTTGGAAGTGAATTTTTTAAACGGAAGTCGGAAGACGGAAGTGAAATTTTTTCACGGAAGTCGGAAGTGAAAAAAGGGCGGAAGTCGGAAGGCGGAAGTCGGAAGTAGAATTTTTTCAACGGTAGTCGGGAGTGCAAAAAAGTTGAAAAAACCCAGAGATATTGTATATTCGCGCATTCTCAACAGGTGATAGGTCAATTCCATACTGAATAGAAACAATTTCACGGTTTTTTCGTCATTATTCACGAAAAAAAATTTTTGACGGAAGTCGGAAGTAGAATTTGTTAAACGGAAGTCGGAAGTGAAAAAAAGGGCGGAAGTCGGAATTCCGTGCAACTCTGCTTGGCACCAGAGTTGCACGGAATTCCGACTTCCGTTTTCCGTTTAACAAATTCTACTTCCGACTTCCGTCAAAAAATTTTTTCGTGAAAAATGACGAAAAAACCGTGAAAACGTTTCTACTCTGTCTGGAATTGATCTATTACCTGTTGAGAATGCGCGAATATACAATATCTCTGCGTTTTTTCAACTTTTTTGCACTCCCGACTACCGTTGAAAAAATTCTACTTCCGACTTCCAACTTTCAACTTCCGACTTCCGTTTTGAAAAATTTTACTTCCGTGCAACTCTGCTTGGCACTATTCCGTTCGAAATGCATATGATATATCAGGATGCATCATGATTGATTTATAACGAAACAGTCATCTGAATCATGAATCATTTTTCATTTATCGACGCCTTAATTTTTTTAGGTAAGGCTTAACTAGTTAGGTACAAAGCTGAGATTCGACCAAAGCTGGAACCAGGTCATTACAAAAAAAAACAATTGCACCTTGTAAACTTACATGTAAATGATTCATGATTCAGATGACTATTTCGTTATAAGTCATCATGATGTGGCAATGAATTTGTGAATGAAAAAGAGTTCGGCCTACCATCATGTTTTTTCATTGGAAAATTTGAATGTGTAATTCATGAAACATACAAATGCATTTGTTCCTCGTTTTGATACCAAATTGGAAAACCTACTGCTTCTTATTTTTCATTTATCGAAGCAGAAACTGTGCACAGTAAAATATCAAGTAAAATACCGTTAATCACTGCGTCAAAACTAAAATTCAGACGAATCAAAAACCGAACGATTAACGTCATCTCGACATACAAAAGGCCAGTTCCTCTAGAGCACTACCTGTACACTGGGCAGGATGGAAAAACGAAGACGGATCTTTTCAAGGTAACGTTTCGATATTATCGCATTTTTTGAGAAGAGTCCTTCCTTGTTTCGTAGAACAATCATTTCACCTCACATTTCAATCAAAAGCATTTTTTATCTTACAGACTGCGGCAAACGCAGCGCATAGCTTTCTTTACCTGTAAAAAAAATCTGGCCTCCGTAAATCGGGTACTTAGTACTGTAGCAGTTTCGCCTCGAAACACAAAACGATTCAAGCCATGAGCCTTTAATTTCAATGGACTGGAAGTAAGAATAATAATTTAAATCCACAAAGATCTAACTGTTCGTTGTGAGAGTCCCGACCCTAAGCTAGGCTTACCGTACTCATTCTGCAAAATTGAGATTAGAGCGCGTTTGAAAACGGCCATGCTTCTAGCGATATATGTGCGCAGTTGAAAAGTGTAAGCAAAGAAAGTCGATAGAGTAGATCAAATTTCAGTTACTGTAGCTCAAAAAATTTTACTCTTCCTACTTTTCTTCGTCCCAGATTCACAAATCGTAACGTAAAAATGTTTGAAGTAGGTGAAACTATCGTTGGGAACAGTCTGCAACGTTCATTATGTCAAGTGAAACATTAACTGAAGTACAAACACTTTCGAAAATGGAAGCAGAGGTCGGCAAAGCGGTTGCGAAGCGGTTTTATTGTCTTATGCCTTTGCCGAGGTGTGTCTTATAATTTTCAAGTGAATTCAGATAGTCGATGCGTCTGGACAATGGCAAGACAAGGGTTATCGTGATGCAGCGGAAGCCAAGGTACTTTTGAAGCTATGTACATAAAGATGAAATTTGTGACCGAGCAGAATACATAGTTTCACTTCAGAGAGGTCAAATCTAATATTCATAATATGGTTGTATTTGAAAAAATCAAAAAAGAAAAAAGACTCAGCTGAGGGTCTCAATCAAAATTTTTTTGGTTTATTATACACTTACCAACAGCTATTCCTCGCTACGCTTAGGACATGTTAGAAGAGAATGTCGCCATAAATGCCACTATCTATGTCATGATTTAATTCGTCGATCGATATCTTTTTCCAGAACAAAATCAACAAAAATGAAACTCAACAACAAGGCGGTGGTCCTCCGGGAGCTCGTGGTGGAGCTCATCAAAATCAAGGTCGTGGTGGCGGGCAAGGACAACGAGGTGGCGGACAAGGGCAACGAGGTGGCGGACAAGGGCAGCGAGGAGGACGTGGTGGTAGCGGTCGTGGTGGAGGAAATGGCGGCGCTGGTGGTAAATTCCAAGCAGGAAAGAACGACAAAAACATCTACTACAACGTCATCAATTACATGAAGGAACTCGACAATCTACCAATGGTTGTGTTCTTGTTCTCTAGAAAGAGGTAAGCGTAGGGGAGTGGTGTGAGAGTGTTCGGAAAGTGGATGAAAAGCTCAACTTTTTTACATTATCAGGGTAAATTAAGGTAGATGTGTAAGTAAAATTTCTGTATTTTTAATTTTTCATGTGTCCTAAAAAGAAAGTATGAATTTTTTGAAAAAAAACTGAAATTCAGATAAAGTTTGTTTTTTTCCCTAATTCTAAAAACATTGGGGACAATAATTTGAAAATAATTATTTCAGATGTGACGAAAACGCACAATTGCTATCATCAATGGAACTGACGACAGAACAGGAAAAGAACCACATCAAAACCTTCTTCAATCAATGTGTCCAAAGACTGAAAGGAAGTGACAAGCATCTACCTCAAGTCCTCACTATGCAGTCACTATGTCTTCGTGGATTTGCTGTTCACCACAGTGGAATTCTGCCGATCTTGAAGGAGGTTGTAGAGATTCTCTTCCAGAAGGGTTACGTGAAGGTATTCCATGGAGACATCAGGAATATTAAAATTTATGAGAATTCAGATTCTGTTCGCAACAGAGACGTTCGCAATGGGTGTCAACATGCCGGCCAGATGTGTCGTTTTCGACAGTATAAAGAAGCACGATGGAACTGAGCGTAGAACCTTGAATGCTGGAGAGTACATTCAGGTGATTTTTGAGCAGATACTTAGATATTTTGAACCAGCAGCTATTCCTCGCTACGCTCGGGCCGCTGGAGTTTTTCCGCTAACGCTCCGAAACGTTCTTTCCCCTATCATCGCTGTCTGCTTCCGCACTCCCCGAACAATCCAAACACGACGAACACTAATGCAAGCCGGGCTAGAACTAATGCAACAACCTGCGAGGGCCCCCAGTGGTTGTGCGTGTAGCGCTCGCGAAAAACTTGCGAAAAACCCCAAAAATCGGCTTCAACCATTTGAGGGCGGAGCAAAGGGGGCGGTCCCCTTGTTCTATTAATTAATATGATGATTGCTTCGAGATTGAACAGCTTATGATTTTTCAGAGAAAAATGAAAGGTAAATTGCGAAAAATTTCGTTGTGAATCGTGTGCTACACCACTTTTTATAACAAGACGATCTGTCAAAATACGATATTTTCAGAAAAACGCAAAATAATTGAATTTTTCAAAAAAAAAACCGGCCAAAAAATTCATGAGATGAATCATATTTTCAAGTTCTGACACTCCGAGTTCTATTGACTATGATAATTGGCACTTTTAATATATTTATACTGAAAAAGAGTGAAAAAATTAGTTGATCACAAAAATCAAAGTAATTGCGCCATTTTATGACTATCCGAAAAGTCTTGTTTTTTTCCAGATGGCTGGACGAGCGGGTCGTCGTGGTCTCGACTCGACAGGTACCGTAGTCGTTCTCTGTAAGGAACCCAAATTACCGAATGCCGATGAGCTAAAATCACTGATGCACGGAAAAGCTCTGAGTCTTGAGAGCAAGTTCAGAGTCACGTACTCAATGCTCTTGAACCTTTTGAGAGTCGAACAGTTGCAGATCGAAGACATGCTCAAGAGGTGGAGTTGTTCCCTATCGATTGACTAATTGTGCATTTTAGGAGTTACTTTGAGAAGGACTCTCTACGGACAGCGAGTTCGAAGAAAAAGGCGCTGGAGGAGGTGAGAGTTGTAGTTTGGGTTTTTACCTGTAAAAAGGATGCAGTTATTTCAATGTGAAGCGCAGAAGTACGTACGTCTCTTTGTACGTCCGTGTAGTACTATCCAAGTGCCAGGTGTCGAATGTAGAAGTAGAATTATCTCTCACTTTATTACACAAAACTCGACCTTATATACAGTTTACGAGGGTTCTAGAACATTCGGGAAACAAGGTTCTAGAACATTCCAGAAGCAATGTTCTATAACCTTCTAAAGCAACATCGATTATTTCTACAGTCACAACACTATCATTATAAAGTGTTTCAATGTAAAGTGCAAAAGCATACAACCCCGCCTCCATTATCATTTTTTTAAATTCCCAACAGATACGCGGTGTACTATTGTGCTCAAACTCAAAACCAAAATTGACTGGCGGTGATATTTTTTATGATAGAAACTAGTTTCCGATCGATAATTTGGATGAAATTAACACTCTGAATTATACTTTAAGGAATAAGTAAATACACCATAGATGGTATAAACGAGAAATGGAAAAACATTAACATGTTGCTGTTTTGTGAAAATACCCTAGATCTACTGAATAATAGAAAAAAAAAGAGAAGTTCTCGGTTCTCAATGATCATTAATGAAAAAAAGTACTTTCTTCACGGTATTTTATCGGAAATGATTTTTGTGACCACAAAGTTCTACATTTAAAACATTAAACCTAAAATATCTGATTGGAGAAAAAAGAGGAACGCGACAACTTTGCTCTGGACGAATGTGACGTTTGTAACCCCAACTTGGAAGCATATCATGAAGCGTTGATCACCTACATCAGAACGAAGTACCATGTTATGCCGTTGCTCGCTGCTGAAATGGGTATTAACAGGTTAATTTTCACTATAAACAACAGAAATTAGCACAATACATCTTTTGGCCTTATGAAGGAGACCATGACCAACTGTTGAAACGTTTACAACCCTTTTGTAGCGTGTACTCTAGAATAGGTCGGAATACTGTACTTATGTACGACAGAGACCGTAAGAAGTGGTTTATGTAAGATATCGGCTGCGCTGTAAGAGACTATTTATACTGTAAATATATTCACAGAAGTTTTGCAAAATCCCGCTTTCATCATACAAAAAGTTGTATTAAAGTTTTTTTAGCCACATCGTCAACCCCAACAAGCAACTAGAAACAGTAAAAGAAAAGGAAAAAGTATCATTAAAAAATTAATTTGTGCCCTCTTTTAATCTCATGACCGAAAAACTAAAAGAAATTCTTTGGACCTGGCCTGTAACGAAAATGAACGAATTTTTAAAAAGTTTGATCGGTTTCAACGATTGATAAATCAGTCCAATCGGAGAACCTTTTACTTAACGACTACCAGTTCTTGGAACTGGAGAACTCGTAACTGAACGAATAATGGTTTTGTTCAAAGATTTCGATAAATCAAATGTTATTCCTATTTATTTTTTGATCAAACGAAAGATATTCCCCAAGTTCGTTAAATTTCGTGAGAGACTTGCTTTGGAATGCCAGCCAATTAGTACTGATCGTCTTCAAACATCACATTCAGATACCTCATTCCCGGTCGATTCTTGATCGTCAACTGTCACAGGCAAGGGCTTCATAATGAAATTGTACTTTTGTTAAAGGTCGGTTGAACAGATGTGAAACCGTTCACTCAATTGGCTTATAGGAAATGCACGCTGGAGATCGTCGGTGGCTCCAGGTTCTTGTTGCACATGATTCAGACGAAGAAGCTGAGGCCGCAGCTGCATTTGCAGAACAATTCTCGAAGAAACCACCTAGTGTATGTTTTCACGTCGTTACGAAATTTCAGAATAGAAGAGAAAAAGTTAAATCAACGATTTTATTAAGTTTTTCTAATTTTAAAGAAGCCTCACACCGAGCTAAAGGTGATCGTTATCGATTAGACGCGTTGCACACAAATTATTTTGAACGAAAATTCGCTTTAGGGCGCGTTCGCACATCAATTTTTTTTCTCATCTCAACAAGCGAATTTGTTTCGCCAATTGCTGTTGAAAAATTGCAAATCATGTAACATTCCTTCCTAATTTGCTTTTTATCATGAATTTTGAAAAAACGTCAGAGAAAAAAGTTTTTAAACTACAGTGACTGTAATTTGATCTACAGCGGTGCAGGATTTACGATGGGGCGGGGTTTGTGTTCTCTGCTTATTGGTCGCCTCCTCTCGCTGCTTGATCCAACACTTTTCTACTGCGCTTAGCGCGTTGTGCAATATGAATCTATCTCCAGGAACAATATTGGATTCATGAGACGGCGGAAATGAAAACCATAGCGAAGCTTGGAACATACGGAATAGCTAGGAAACAAGGAAGGTGAGTATTTAGAAAATAATTTCTATAAAGATAATGAAATTTTACATGTAAAAAATAACGTGGAAGTGAGAATAAGAAGGCCTTGAATTTTATTTTCGTCGTCCATTCAGATAAAATTTTGATTTTGAGGAAAAAAGACGAAAAAAATCTACTTGGTCGAGGTTTTCTGAAAATGGGCGGGTTTTCGACTTTTTTGCACTCCCGACGAGGACTGTTCACGAAATTTTGTACATGACTCTAGAAAGTTATATTGAGTTAATTGAGTGGCACCAAAACAATTAACTATGAATGTACTCCGGAATTAACTTCATATAAAGTTGAACGATAACAGAGGTCATAAAAAGAGAAAAGCAACTAAAACTGATTCTAGTAATTTTTGAAAATCATCTCCGGGTCTCTACTATTTCGGTATCCTACTTTCAGGTGTTCGCAAAAAAGTTAATTCCGGAGTATATTCAGAGTCAATTCCGGAGTACATTCAGAGTTAATTTTTTTGGTGCCTCAATTAACTCTATATTAATTTTTTTAGAGTTAGTTTCGCTTTTTACGTAGATAAGGTTGTTATGAATCAATTTTAGGAAATCGTTCCGTGTCTGTGACATCCCGATGAACAGTCTGATACTGATCCTCAAAAAGACACACAAGACCCTATCACCGATGAATATCATTCTTGAAATGCAGAAGAGGCAGCAGCCGAGATTCAAGTAAGATTTGCATTCAAAATGACAAAATTAGGCCGCCCAGGATGAAAATGTGAAAATTCCGCTTGGAAAAGATCACTCATGATAATGATGTGCAATTCATATTTTAAAAGAAAAAGTGATCTAAATAAATCATGAATCGCAATCTTGTAAGAAAATCTTATCTAT
>OZ022253.1:14897150-14899650 GCA_963978915.1 Caenorhabditis parvicauda | reverse complement strand
CTGTAAAATCCCTCCACATTATTTAATGTGTTATCCTAGTGCCTTAAAAACCGGTTTTTGTGAGCATCACACGCGTCGCTTTCACACATTGCACCCATTCGAGCGGGTTGTTTTTCTTTATTTATTTTTGTTATGTATTGAATGATTTATACGTTTGTAGTTGAACACTTACATACACAGCAACCCAACAACGTTTATTTGCAAACAAGGCTACAGAGGAAATGAGAAATATCGTCGTGGAGTGGTCAGTTGCCGTCTGAAAGAGAGAATTTGAGGATGAGTCTCTCTTTCTCTCTCTCTCTCTCTCTCTCTCTCTCTCTCTCTCTCTCTCTCTCTCTCTCTCTCACGCTGTCTCGCTCTCTATCCCTCTATCCCTCTATCCCTCTCTCTCTCTCTCTCTCTCTCTCTCTCTCTCTCTCTCTCTCTCCATTTCTCTCCATCTCTCTCTCTCTCCATTTCTCTCCATCTCTCTCTCTCTCTCTCTCCATTTCTCTCCATCTCTCTCTCTCTCTCTCTCCATTTCTCTCCATTTCTCTCCATCTCTCTCTCCATTTCTCTCCATCTCTCTCTCTTTCCATTTCTCTCCATCTCTCTCTCTCTCTCAAACTCACACAGTTCACTGAACGTATACGGTCCACGCTTTTCGTTCCGTTGTCGGTACAATTTAGCCATGTAGCTGAGCGGAATACGGTCCAGCCCACCAAACGCACTTCTGAATGATCCATTGAGTTACCGTAACCATGGCCTGCACATCTAACTCACCCTCCCATCGACGTTCTCTTGTCGAGTGTGAACGCTGAGACAGACAGAACTGTGGCGAGAAGTGTGAAGAGGAGAGCCCAAAATCGACGAGGTGTCATTTCAACTGGAAATATTTATGGTAGGAGAAATCAGTAAACGCTACTCAACGAAAACATCAAGAAATGTATGAAATGATACTGACGGTTTCAGCCTGTATGGCTTCACACCGGACGTTTTCTCTGAGTTTTGTAGGGTGTACACGATGTGCCAAGATCAAAAATCGAGTGGGTGGAGTTTCTAAAAAGGCGCGAGTCAGTCGACCCCAATCAATAGATTCAATTTTCCGCTCCGGATGACCGCTTTGCAGCATAGAACAAGAAAATTGTTTTGAAAGTTATCATAAGACATTTCGAGGAGACTAACCAGTGTTGATATCGAAAATGTAGAAAATTTTTTCAAGTGAGCGATTTTGACCGATCATCCTTTGTTGTCCCACCCCCCGTTACGCCCACTTTTGGAATGGCCAGTTACACCGTGCGGTGTACCGAATAAAGTCAAAAAGATCATATAGGAAAATGAAGAGATATCTGGAGGAGTGTGAGATGTCTGGACGAGATTTATTAGTATTAGCTGAACACAACCATGATTGGTGTCTGGAGCATCTAAATAATGGTATTGAAGTTGAAACAAAGAGTCGCAAAGTTTTCTTCATTCACTTCACTGCTCTTACAACAAAAGAGTTTCATTGTTTATGAAACAACAGTTTACTCCAGTGTTATGTTATGTCACGCTTGGAATTGTAAATTTCGCAAAGAAGAAAAAACCATAGTGAAACCTACTCAGAGGATTGAAAACCCGGCTAGTTATGGTAAATACCGACAAAAAATCAGACCCATAGGCGTCGACAAAAACCTATATTTACCATGGATTCATCAGGATTACTCGGCAAACCTGGAAAAACTAGAGCTCTGGGGGTTTACTTACAAGTTCACTTCGTAAGAATCAGATGATGTATTTGAATTTGTGTACAATGAATGGCTGTGTTATAACCTATTCAGATTGATCAAGTTGAAACTTGTTGTGAGTGAAATTGTTTAATTATAAAAAAATGAATGTCAGCAGAAAATTGATGATGTAGACTTGATCAGACGAGAATGAGCTCGACTCTATCAGCTGAGACTGAGGGCACGCCCACTTTATTCAGATGATCGGGAAGCTTGAGGGTGTAGATGAGAACAATAAGTCAGATCATGAAAATTTGACATACTAAACGAAGGATCCTCCGCCCAGTTTGCCCCGCCCACTTTTGGTGAGGCCGTTTTTTGGGGTGAAGCTTTTTGGTTTTGGTTGGGAGATGGGGAAAAATGCCCAGGGGGAGATACGAACCCGCGACGATCGCGTGAAAGTTCTCTGCTTTAACCACTCGGTCACCGCTGCAAGAAATTTTGTGGCGACCGTTTGAATGAGCACTGATGGCTGCAGGGGTCAACGCGTGTTTTCGCATTGGTTACAGCAAAATTGGCATTAGTTATAGTCACTTTCGGATTGGGAAAAGAGAGAGAAAGAAAGAGCAAATAGTTGCCTCTAAAAACCACTTCTTATTCCTATCAAAACGTCTGAGTATGTGATTTTGTAATGAAAAACAGGGAAAAAGAGGCTCTGAGCGTAGCGAGGACTACCTGCTTGTTCGACATATTCGTAATAATGACGTCTCAACACAAATCTAATCACAATAACACCACTCTGCAACCTAAAACAC
>OZ022253.1:14866375-14896950 GCA_963978915.1 Caenorhabditis parvicauda | reverse complement strand
ACCTTACACCAATGGCGGAAGAGGTCACCAAACTCTTTGTCCGACACCTCACACCACAAGAAACTCAAACAGTCGGATCACGCTATTCCTCACCATCTCTCTCTCTGCTGCCAACCGTGGCACAAGCACGTTCAACTTGTGTACTTTGTGATTGACCTGCTCACTGTGCTGTCTGTTTGCTACCAGAGAGAAGAACACCTACGGTCAAGAAGACGATGGAGGGATCTTCTTACCAGAATACAGGGTCTTCCATGTGTAAAATCAGACCGTTTCATGATTTTCTGCCTTGGATCAGCTAAATCCATACAGGGCAAGAGGAAACTACAGCAACGACTCCATTTTGAACTCTCACCGGGCAGCAGCTGGACTGCAAGTGGACCGACATTGGACTGTAAATGGGCAAGAGATGTCCGGGACGATAGTCGCCCATTTAAGGTCCAATGCCAGTTCACCCTAAACTTTGAAGAAAGGATCAGAAATCAGAAAATAAGTTACAACAACCCGCAGTAATTTTTACAGACTCAATAGAAAATGAGGTGTTCCTAATCGTTCTGAGAACCTGGGTTAAAAACAGCCCCTGGTAGAATATGATCTGAATACCCAGATCAAACTACAAACACCTATCATTACTATCAATCATATTCAGTTCTATTTTTTCTGGTTATTTGACAAACTTATCCAGAGTTTCTTCGCCGATCCACCCATAGCTTTGGAATCAAGTTTTGGTTTCGAACTTTCGGGAAATGTAGTCATATACGGTTTCCTTGTCTATATCAAGTTTTTGAAAAGTTCAATAGGGCATAGAACAAGGCGAAGTTCATCAGAACCCATGATATTTCTTGCTCTCATGGTATCATTCTTTTCAAAACTAGACACAATATGATCTTGAATATCGCTGAAACGGCGAAACCCGCAGAATGTCGGCCAGCGATAGTGATGGCCTATGGGGGTTCATTTTTCAAACAATGCAATAAGGTTACTATAGGTGCCGATCCATTAAATCTCTGAACACGATTGAAACATTCAGGAAGAAAAACCGTGAAACTTTCAAGCTCAGTATACAGAAAAAACCGTTAGAACACAAAGTGAAGTTGACTGTCACAAAAAAGTTTGACAACAGACAGAACCAAACCGTGAGGTACTTCAAATCCATGAACACTTTGTAAATATTACTTTTCCTCTGTTTTCTGACACTTCGTGGTGAGTTATTGTGATGACTTCTATGCTTTTTGAAAAACCTGATGAATTTATAAAGTATTTTTCTGTTTAGAAGACATTTTCAGCATGCTAGGTTTCCTTCAGTGAGTAGACTGAAGTTAAAATTCTTTTGTTTTTGGATGAATTTCTTGTTTTTTTCTAATTGTAGCCAAATATTCGGAGTCAAGGAGTTCCAGCTTCTGGAAGCGATTTTTATAGTCATGAACCTTGAAAATTTGATTTTTAGGAATGGTCGAAATTCTTTCGATGCTACGATTATTTTATTCCTGTTGACTTTTTTAGAGCGGCCTCTTTGCCGACCTTCAGCGGGTTCCGTCGATATTTCAGATAGAATTTTTTTTGGAAACGGTAGTGAAAGTTAGGTCACAAATGATTCTTTTCATACATGTTTGAACAGATTCGAAATGCTACGGTACTCATCACAAGGTTACCGTAACAAGTGGACGATATGCTACGGTACTCATCACAAGGTTACTGTAACAAGTGGACGAATCAAAGATAACACCGCCGGTTGGTTAAGCATGTAACCGATACAGTCTCATACACACTCGAGAGCAGATAATTTGTTGATTGTTTGCCGTAAAGATTACTGGCATCGGATGCTTGACCGTGTCGCGCTACTGTCTTCTCAATGTTTGATCTGCCATCATCAATGTCAATTGTCAAAAATCATGGAGGAAGTAGGTTCATGACAGCATAGGGATTGGCCGGAAGAGGAAAGAAGAATAGTCTGCAGTAGGGATGAGCAAATCATCGGCTAACGATTGGCTATCCTCTTTTCATTAGCCAATTGTATTGGCGAACGATTGGCTATTCAATTGGTGAGCGCCTGAAGTTGCGCTTTCTGAGCCTTCTCGACGTTGAAAATGGTGTTTTTCAGGTGACATCATTTCGCCAATTCAATAGCCAATCGCTCGCCAATGCAATTGGCTAACGAAAAGAGGATAGCCAATCGTTAGCTAATGACTGGCGATTTGCCCATCCCTAGTCTGCAGTACTTGTTGTTTTCCAGATTCAGCTTTGTAAGAACCGATGGTTCGAACATCGGCTTCAGTCGGTCCATTAGGGCTGACATTGCAACCGGAAACGTACAGTGCTCCCATGAGCCACTCAGATGATGCATTAGCATCATCTCGCCAGCAACAGGCGGACAAAGAGGTGAGACCTCGAGACTCCATTAAAGAAACACTTTACAGGACCGCATAAAAGGACCCGGCTGGGACGTCTCGTGGCTGGTCGGGGCGCATGCCCCATTCCCCCACTCTTCGCTCGATCTTAATCTTTTATCTTTTAGTTAATAAACTCTTATAAGCTTAGCCTCTGTTCTCTAGCTTGCACTACAGACCTTATTCTCCCTCCACCTTATCCTCTCGTTCACGCTCTCCTTCTCGCCCTTGCTCTATATCCCTCACACCTTCTCTCTCACGCTCTCCCTCTCTCTCTCTTTCACTCTCTCTCTCTCTCTCTCTCTCTCTCTCTCTCTCTCTCTCTCTCTCTCTCTTTCTCTTGTATTCTCGCGATTGCTCTCTCCCTCTCTCTCCCCTTCTCTTTTGCTCTTTCTCGCACTCCCGTTCCTCTTTTCCTCTCTCTCGTGTCATGATTCTAAAACCAGCATGGTACGTACCACCTATATTGGTAGTATCATCACTGCTTGATGACTTTATTGTTCTGGGAACATTCATCAAGTAAAGTTAACAAGTTATGACCATACATTTTAAGCGGTAACAGCAAAGAATCTGGCAGGTTTGTCCTTGATGACAGCCGCAATCTTGTAGTGAGCGGTCGAGTTGGGCTCGAATACTTCAGGTTATGGATTCTGTAGATGGTGATGGCTGGTAACGATGCTTGCTCTGAAGAATGATGTGACTGCATTGTTAGTCAGCCTCAGCATGCTGAATGTAAGTGGTGTCTCCGTCCACTTTGCTCCAGTCTTCCTTCTGGATGATAGCATTCTTTGGCTTTGGGGACTGGCTTTCCTGGAGCAACAATACTCCACTTTCCGTGATCAAACTTTTATCTGAATAAAAGTTCTTGATTAAGGACACTTGAGTCAATGTTTACCTGTTCTTGTCAAATCTCTCCAATCTGACCTTAAATAGCGTTATCTCCGTTGGGCTTGAGTCCATTCAGGATTGGGAACATGTGTCTAAAAGTTGAATCTCTGAAACAAGGTATAATTTTATTGATTGGTTCAGAATCCCACCAGTCAGGAAAATTTCACTAATTTCATCACTATTCGTTGTTCTACTCTTTTCCCATGTAGTCGTAACTCTTATCTGGTCCGTAGATAGTAGGCAAGATCAATGATGAAAAATGTAAGATGGCCGAGTCATTTTTCCCGAACTTTTTTTTTCTGTACTTTTCAGGAGTTCTAGATCTCAACTGTTCACAATAACCAGCGACAAATGTTGAACTTTTCGCACTTCAAGCTTACTCAACGTAAATTTGGCTAATTTTCCTTGTTAAGTTTATTAACAGTAATAAACAAAAGAAGACCAGACCAATGTCAGCAATAGCAAAGGTAGCTGGTTAAATTATCATAAATCGTAATAAGAGACAATTTCTAAGCATATCTGGTGTGACTTCAGTGTTCTTTAGTTGTTTCTCGCGGTGTTTTTGGTGAGTGTACAAAGATCGGCTCGCTTCTCTCAGTAATATTGGTGATGTGGTCACGTGGTTTGAAGATCAGTCCGTCAGCCTGTCAGTCAGTCAGCTCGTGTAAGCTCGGCTTGCAATTGCCACCAGGACCCACTAGAATTGTGAATTCTGACAGGATTCTTGAAATTTATAGTTGGGACCTATTCAGCCTTTTCAGAAGGGACAGTTATAAAGATTTTATTAAGAAAACATTTTACTTCGAAAGAATCTCAACAACTCATAATGGTGATGTTGATTTGGAAGGTGGATGATGCAGTGAAGTTGAAAACGTACTGAAGACAAAAACTGTGCGCCATCGTTTGACACTATCGCTTCAGAATACTTGGTTCATCTTACTTGAATTTTTCCTTTGTGTCAACACTATTGCAAGGCACGAAATCTGTATAAAAAACATTGTCGACCTACTGACATCGAGAATGAAGTTCAAACGCTTTGTGAACGATCAGCAATACTCTACGAGCTGACAAAATGGGTTTGTAACCGTAAAGAGAATCTTTTTTAAAACTCAGGACAGTTATGCAAGTTTTCGTGAATAAACTCTGGATAAGCTTGTTAAATAACCAGAAAGAAAAGAACTGAATATGATTGTTAGTAGTGAAGGATATTCAGATCATGTTCTACAAGGGGCTGTTTTAACCCAGGTTCTTAGAACGGTTAGTTACACCTCATTCTCTATTGAGCCTGTAAAAATTACTGCGAGTTGTAACTTATTTTCTGATTTCTCCTTTCTTCAAGATTTGGGTGGACCAGCAAAATAGACCGTGAATAGGCGACAGCTGTCATCTATCCCCCAACTTAAGTTCATTGCCGTTCCATTCGCAGTCCATCTGTCGCTCAAGCCATCTGACTGAGGGACAGATGGACTGCGAATGTACGATCGTTGCTTAAAAAAATTGGGTTAGAAAAGCTTAGTTGCCGCCGCAAAGCAGCAGACTTCAGAATTATCCGGACAAGTCTGGACGGTAAAGTAGATATCAGCACAGAGAATTTATTCCAAATTACAGAATCAAAGACAAGAGGTGGCAAACGCGAAATCTCATTCAGAGTACCGAGAAAAAAGTCACAACCTAAAAAAATAAGTAAACGATGTCCTCAACAGTAGTCGCCCATTATAAGATCCAATGCCGAACTAGTCAAAACTGGAGTTTCTTTGAAGAAGTGATCTCTCAAGCTTCTGCACCTAATCTTTTACCGTCTGCTCCAACTTTCATCAGCTTTATGCCATTCATCTTTCCCTTGAAACGTTATCAGCAACAACACATCTCAGATCAGATTCAGCGTGTTGCAGACCAAAGGGCGCGCTGCTGTGAATAAAAGATAAGAAGAGAGAAGGGGAACCCCCCATCCGATTCTCATTCGCCGGTATAGTCATGTGAACAATGATAATAATTACAATAAGTTGGATGGAGAGGTTGATTGCACTCTTGTCAACACCCCACAGTAGCTGATACGGTACTCTCTTAGTCTCTAATTAGATGAAAAGAGGAAAAAGTCAATTTTAAATGGTTTTAAGAAAATGATCTTTTTTACTGCTCAGTTATGTCCTCTTGTTCCCATATTTCTAGAAAATGTTTTCTTCAACATCTCTGAAGTTCACAGACCAATCCGTAACTTCCAGGTTGATATAAGCCAAAAAGTTTTTAGGTTCGTAACTAGGGTAATTAAACCAAACAAAATTTGAACAGTCCTATACAGTTATTTTTCTTCTGGCATTTCGAGAAAGTCATTCAAAGATTTTTCAGCGAAAATCGTAGCTTTTCAAATGTTTCTCTCTACGGTTTTCAAAACCATTCGATTGTGACCACATAAAACATATTTTTCCGGGACGACTATGACTACGGTATCGGAAGACCACTATGGCATGACTTGAGTCGGTAACTCTCCGGTGTGAAGTTTGAATTGAAGAGGTAAAAACTTCTTTTCCCCTCCATCCAATCGATACCGTTGGTGTAAAACATGGTGAACACCAAAAGTTGGTAAACACGTTCGGAAAGGTAAACATTGGCACCATGGCACCACTTTTCTGGCTCACACCTTTCTCTGAAAACGTGAAAAATAGCAGAAACCCTGTCTGAAAGAGCCACGAAAACCTTTAAAATGTTACCAATGAAACAAGTTTCATCGAATTATCGAGAACACAATGCGTGCGGATCAAGTCATGCGTGTTATCAGTCGCGGACACGACGGTCTGAACGATTTGAACGTGCAATAATCATAGAACCACGAGAGTACACTCATGGAGGCGAAACCGCGCTGGTGAAGACGGTTTCGCTGGGAATTGTCTGGAGAGAAACTTTGTGGGCTTTATCTTGTGTCCCTATTGACAAATTTATATCGATATCACAGAGTTTTTGATTTTTCAGAACTAGAGACGAACTTCTCTATGACTGGTCATTGGAAATCTAAACTCTCTTTCTCTCTCTCTGTCTCTCTCTCTCCACCTCTCTCTCTCTCTCTCTCTCTCCCTTTTTCTCTCAGACTCTCTCTCTCTCTCTCTCTCTCTCTCTCTCTCTCTCTCTCTCTTCTCCCCCTCTCTCCCAATCATCCCGCACGTGCTTTTCCCTCCATCAGCCTGAATTCTGTGCAATTTTAAACATACACAATTGTTGATCAGGACATGATGGGGGAAGCCCATGTTTTCTGACCTGTAGAGAGAGCATGAGATATCATGTAGAATATGAGAGACGCCGACTGTCCACGACAGCCACTATCAGTCAGCAACCCAACTGGATTCCCCCATGGCGTTTAGATGAGTGTATGCGTCTGTGTCTGCATTCTCGCGTGACTCTGCGATCATCTCCGTGTTTACGATGGGCATGGGTATATGGTGATAAGGGTGGTGTGCACGTGAATCTCAAGGTACTCCTTTTGTTTCTTTGCCAAAGATTCCGGAAGTGCTTTTCGCTTTACAAAAATCGATATCAATGTTGCAAATAGGTGAGAAGGATGAAAAAATGTTGTCTAATCGATAACTATCACCTTTAGCTCGGTGTGTGCCTTGTCCTGTCCGTTCTGTGCCTTGTCCTGTTCGTTCTGTGCCTTGTCCTGCCCGTTCTGTACCTTGTCCTGCCCGTTCTGTGACTTGTCCTGTTCGTTTTGTGCCTTGTCCTGTCCGTTCTGTGCTTTGTCCTACCCGTTGTGTGCCTTGTCCTGCCCGTTGTGTGCCTTGTCCTGCCCGTTTTGTGCCTTGTCCTGCCCGTTGTGTGCCTTGCCCTGCCCGTTCTGTGCTTTGTCCTACCCGTTGTGTGCCTTGTCCTACCCGTTGTGTGCCTTGTCCTGCCCGTTGTGTGCCTTGTCCTGCCCATTGTGTGCCTTGTCCTGCCCGTTGTGTACCTTGTCCTGCCCGTTTTGTGCCTTGTCCTGCCCGTTCTGTGTCTTGTCCTGCCCGTTCTGTGCCTTGTCCTGCCCGTTCCCAAGCTTCTCAGTTTTCCCAAGGACCAAAAGTTTGTGTGAACGCGCAACGCTTTGTGTGTTTCTTCGGTGTGTCATCTCTTCGCCCTTTTCACTTTCCTCAGTTTCACACTTTTTCACACCTCAACGTGTGTTGTAACTTGTATCGGAGCTACGTTTGTCGATAGTTGACACCATTCTTTCCTCCAATCATTTTCATGGATAAAACCTAATATCAAGTGCCTTTGGGTCATTAACTCGATTGTTTTATAGCCTCATCTCGAACTTTTTACAGTGAAACGTCGATCCCTATCATCTGATGTCCAGAAAAAACTCAATAATCTTGAAACTTTTTATTTGTCCTCAAAAAATCTTTATTGTTAGTATGTGTATGTAACTTTTCGTGAAAGAGGTCGGTAAAGAATTTAACAACGATTTTTGTAGTTATGGTTATTACTGAGAGAGTTTGTGTGTGTGAGAGAGAGAAAAGAGAGAGAGAGAGAGAGAGAGAGAGAGAGAGAGAGAGAAGAGGGGAGAAAGAGAGAGAGAGAGAGAGAGAGAGAGAGAGAGAGAGAGAGAGAGATAGAGAGAGAGAGAGAGAGAGAGAGAGAGAGAGAGAGAGAGAGAGAGAGAGAGAGAGAGAGAGAGAGAGAGAGAGAGAAGGGAAGAGAGAGAGAGAGAGAGAGAGAGGTGAAGAGAATATTCAAACCAAACATTTTCGCGGGTTTAGCTGATGGTGTATTTTATTTATTCCAATCCAAATTTACAAACCACACAATATTCGACGACTTGTTATATATTACATAGCTTTTACTGTTCTTTGACCGGAACGTATATGAATTTTGCTCTCTTTCCTCTTATCACCGCATTTTCTGGGGACGCCGTTTCCCATGACTTCACACCAACTTTCTGGAAACAGATAAGAACAGTAACTATATCATACACCCGATTTGTCTTTATTTTTCGAGGACATGCTTCATTCTCAGCAAAAACCGTGCGACGAGAGTTGCATCAGTCTTGACTTATAGTTATTTGGCCTCAGGAGATGCGTGGAACACAGAGAAAAAGAGATGTGAGGGGAGGAGTCTCGGTCGAAAGTTCGGGGTTTCCCTGTGCCTGATAAACAACACTTCTCACCCTAACACTTTGTAACAAAATCTTCACTCTTCTGTTCTATTGATTTTTTGATGAGTCAAAGTGACAAGAAGAAAAGTAGTGAAATAATAAAACTTCGATGCACTCTGATACGAAAATGACACAACGCGTGGTGCGTTGCGTATCCTAGGCTTAGACAAGACTTTTGAGCTGAGCTTGGCACTGGTGCATTTAGGCTTAGGCATGGCCAAAATGGCTTGATTTGGGGGGTCGACCTGATACACTACGTTGCAGCTATGCTTAAACCCCGGAAAACCTAATCCTAACCCCCCACATAATGGTTCCGTGCCCTCAAAATGCCGATTTAACCAAAAAAAAGGGGTCGCAGTACAAAAATTTTTCAGTACTGCTTAGGTTTAAGCTTGAGACATGAAGAACCACGGCACCGCTGGCATCACAGCGTGATGTCAGTATTGTCTTTTACTATTCATCCAAAAAGCGTCGTTTTTCGAGACGTTTGCTCTTTTCAAAATTTCTAACCATTCTGATTTAAAAGTGACTGTTCGTTGTTTCATGACAGAAGCCCAAAAAGTTCGGAATTTTTCGAAAATCGGCCGAGATTTTCACAAGACGCATAAATTCACAATTTTAATTATTTTTTTCTCATTCTCCAGTAAAGATACTGTTTCTCACCTATAAACTATCTATACACAAGCGCAGTAGAAAAGTCACGGATCAAGCCGCGAGGGGAGGCGACCAATAAGCAGCGAGCACAAACCCCGCCCCTTCGTGAATCCTACATCGCCGTAGATCAAATTACGGTTACTGTAGTTGAAAAACTTTTTTCTCTGACGTTTTCACAAAATTCATGATAAAAAGCTAGTTACGAAGGAAAGTTACATGATTTGCCATTTTTCAACAGCAATTGGCGAACACATATCTAGCAAAAAGTCTGACCGATTTCAAACTCGCGGCAGTCGCATTTTTGTAAAATGAGTACGGTAGGGTCGGGACTCTCACAACGAACAGTTAGATCTTTGTGGATTTAAAATATTATTCTTACTTTCAGTCCATTGAAATTGAAGGCGCATTACTTAATCGTTCATGTATTTCAAAGCGAAACTGCCTTTTAATACACATTCACAGCTGGATGGGGACCGAACTTTTGCTCTGTGATGTGGTGAGAAGGGACAGTATCCACTAGACCAAGACACCGCCAATTACCAAAATCGATATTTCAACTATTGTAAGTGGTGTTCCCATCTTTTCCATAGAAAGAGTGAATTAAGTAATTTGAAACTAATTTCTAGACACACATCGAACATTCTATCCTATGAGCAGTTTTTAACACAGTTTCTCTATAGTATTTAATCTTTAGCATTATTGGCATCCGTATTTGAGACGTAGCTAGTTTGTTTTTTTTTATTTCACCACATTTAGCCAGGTTTCTACTCTCTGTCTGATTTTTAGTGTTCTGATCAGATCCGTTTCAACCCAGGTTCTCAGTAAAGTTCACCACATCCCATTTTTTGAGTTTATCAAACATGTTCTCAATCAATAAAATTCCCCACATGGTCGTGGGAACATTTTATGGTCGCGTCGAGAAGAGCTTCTGGTAGAAGGTGCCTTTAGCAACTGACGCTATTTCAGTGTTACAGCAGATTGCGTCAAGGATAATAAAAGGTTATCACCAAACCGTTGAACCTTTCCTTCAAATATTTTCACCATGAGTCAATCAGTCTGAAAACCTATTGAATGGTTCTGTATCGTTCAATCAGACCACCAGAGATTCATTTTCCCATCGATTTGACAGAGACTACTCTCTCCTTTGCGCACGACCATGGGAGAATGCTGATAAGACTTCATGACATCTTTTTTTGTGAATGAATTAACATTCTTGTGATTGATTTAGGGGGGGGGGGAACATCTATTTTGACTACCTCACACCATTGCCCACCTTTGGGCTTGGATTTCGCGAATTTTCGAATGAAAGTTCGGGCATCATCTATATTCCAGTTCCATTATAATATCCAGTTCATACGCTTCGTGACGATCAGCATCAGCTGCTACGAGCACAAAAATGGAGTTGGTAACCTTGAAGAGAGCCTTTTGAAAAGCTGCTCCGATCAGGACAGTTATGCGATTTTTTCGCAAAAAAACTTTGGACGTCTTCGTCAAATAACCAGAAGGAAATGAACTAGCCCGGATTGTTAATTGTGATAGAAAATTGGTGTTAGTAGTTCGCTCAGGACATTAGAACACACCTCGGCAAAGGCATAAGACAATAAAACCGCTTCGCGACCGTTTTGCCGACCTCCGCTTTCGCTTTCAACCACAAGACTCTCGAATCCTTTATGAAATGGCTACTTTGGGGTGAAAATGAGCCTAACATCATCGTCTTATAGCCCTTTTCTTAACCCATATTATCACACTTATCTTTCCGGTATTATCAGGTTCCTTTACTCTGTCTAGTTTGATCTAAGCGATGCACTCTGACGAGGTTCCCACATTTATCTAACATTCTCATGGTTTTCCAACATTAGGGAGACATCTTCAACTGCAGTCGACCCCGTTTTCCTTTCGTCTCGCTCATTTCCCACGCTCTCTCTCCCGTCTCTCGTCGTCTCGCGTCTTCTGTTTACCGCGATTACTAGGTTGTTTCCCACGCTTAGCGCGCTGCCTCTGACTCTCTCTCACCTAGTTCTCTAGGTTCCCACGCGTGCAGAAAAACTTTCCGCAGTGGTCATTGTCTGCGTCTGCGGGGGTTGCCTGATGTCTCATCCCAACCCTTCCACACCCCCATCGGTTCCCACACATCACTTGAATTGCGATGGGAAAGTCGAAACCAATCTCTTCTTGTGTCTTCTCTGGGCTTATTCAGTCTTCTACTACTTCTCATTCAGACCACCACTTCCCTTTAATCAGCAACCTTCTTCTTATATATATATATATATATATCTTCTCAAAATCTATCTAACCCATAACTTATTACAAGATATCGTGAGTGAATAGTAGTTTCACACTATCTAACAACTTTGCATGTATTTTTCCGTTTTCTATTCCACATTTAACCATCATTTCTTATTACTAGTTCTACCTATTGATGATACTTATACCCGTAAAAGTAAGTGAACTCCTACTGAACCGTAGTGATAGATGTTCTGTACCGCACGTTTTTCTTCATTCCTACTAGAAGAAGTGCCGCAATACCTAGTTCAACTTTTCACAGTACCCACATGCTTATGAAATTATTCTTTTCTGATTTTTCTAGATCAATTATTAGATTATCAAACATACTACTGACAAAAGTTTAACTATCACAGCTACTCACGAGACCGGTTTTTTCTGATGCTAAGTAGTCTAGACCAAAAACTGACTAATTATTCGTCGCAAGTACGAATTTCACTCAAGAGTAATGTTGCATAGCTGAAGATCCAGTGCCAAACTATCGAATGTATTATATCAAACAAGTAGAAATTCAGTGTTTGAAAAATGAAAAATAAAAAATTGATGGAAAAAAGAAAAAATAATAATTGTGCACTGATTGCATCGAAAATTTTGATCTGCCAATTTCTTACTGTAAGTGTATGAACAGTTCAACTTATTTCTCGGCCCTAATTTTTTTAAAATTAAAACTTCATATACGATGTTCCAATGAATCCGGATAGTAGAAGTACTTATCCAAGATATTCTATCTTCTGCATTGATGTAGTCGTTCATTTGTTTAGTTTTATTCATCCAGTTTACAACGATCATTCGTAATTTTCGTAGAAAACGTAAATTCTCGCAAAACTTTTCCAAACTGTGATCCATCCGCATTCCCTTTCTTCTCTAAAATTCTACCTTGAGCATTAACGTTATCTTTGTTTCCCACGATACTGTACAAACATCACCCGTGATTTTCGTAGGAATACGTATTGCGATCCTCATTTTGTTGCTTTTTTGCCGCTTTTCCTAACTGCGATCTTTTTGAATCACAAATTTCCATTTTTTTCTGGAATCAATTGAATAACAGAAGTTGTTCAGGTAGTATGAACATGTACGAGGCGTCTCAAAACGCGCAGAACGCGGATTTCGCAGTTGTTCAACAGGTATTTTCTAAGCAATTTTATTTTAATATATCAATCTTCCCGGTCTGTCTGTGTAGCTTAGAAATGGTTTTGCATTTTCAGTAGTCACTAAAAATCTGATTTTTCTACATAAAGTGTGAATGAAATTTCCTAAATTTGTATATAATGGTAATTACCATTTTTCAGCAACTCCAAGCTATAATGAATGTGTTTGCCAACACAGAGAAGTTACAAGCAATGATGGCCTTTAATAATGCTGCAGTTCCAGGATCGGTAAGTTTTGTTTGAAAAAAAGCGCGGGAATATAAAACCATCAACAACATTACATCTATACGCCATGCTACAAAGACGGGAGTGAGGAATTTGACACATCATAAAATGTGTAATTTCACAACGTACTTGGGCATCCAAGAGTTGGCTCTTCACAAAAATTGTTCTTCCAACCTAACCTAAGCTTACTATAAAAGGAATTAACTGTTGGCTGCAGATTGCAGATTGAGATTAATACATGACGTCATGGACACGGGTTTTAAAATGTGTCGAATTCCTCACTCCCGTCTTTCTAGGACTCCGTTACATCTATTGGTACTGTTTTTAATATGACCATCTTGCGCGCTCTACTATTTGGTGGTGGGAAAGTATATCAAACGATCGATAATACGTTCATATGCTTCTTGATTGCATGCCATGAGAACCTCTAACTATTTATCTTCAAAATATGTCTAAGAACTTCTAACTTCACCTTATTCAGAGTCAAGTGAAGACGGAACAAGCATCAATGCCAGGATCACCAGCAGCGAAAAAGGTATTCTTTGAGTCGAAATGAAATATAAAAACGGAGATACATCAGAGTTGTACGGAGTTCTGACTGTCTTTCAAAACTTTCGATAATATGAAAATGTGTCGAATTCGAGAAAAAAGGCAAAAATATTCATCTGCTCAGGTCCAACTGAGTATGAGCGTTTATAGAATAGTTCCGAATTTATTACTTACTCACTTTTTCAGTTAATAAGTAAGTTTTGGGGAAATTTATATAGAGCCATTTTGATGTCAATCAAAAAAAAAAGAATTTGAATGAAAATTTGTTCTAAAAAACTTTTGTCAGATGAAATTGTCACCTACACAGAAGAACGAAACTCCTAAAGGACGTGGCGTCAAGAAAGGTTAGTTTTTCTTCGTTCCGATAAAAAGTTATATTTCATGAAGCCATTTTTTTAAAGTTCTCATTCGACAGTGAAAATGCAAAAAGTTTCCCAGAGAAATAAAACATATCGATTATTATAATTTCAATTCGGAAGAATAAGTGTTAGTTTCTGTTTCTCTCTTTTGTTTTCCTCTTTCATACTTCGACTTTGTAAAAAAGTTTGAAATTTGAATTGTTGAAAGTTCTGAAAAAGTGAGTTTTCGAAAAAGTAATGATAAGTATCGTGACTTTGTTCACAGTTAAGAATATTTCTACCTTTTAAACAGATATAAATACTTCTCACTGTTCTCCAAAACGCACGACGTTGTTCCAAAATTCATCTACTGAAATTTTCGATTAGAAAAGTTGAGAATGGGATATTTATCCATCATCAACAACATCTCAACGTAATATCGTTTCGAATTTCAGTAGAAAACAGTTCTATCCATTAAATTACTTCGTATAGATTCTATCACTACTGAACATTTCAGAGGTTTCATAATCTGAAAACCTGTTGACTTACTTATATTAGGTTGTCGATTAAGTAGCTTCTCAATGCCATGGCGATACCAGGTCTCCCCGTATGACTGAAAGAAGTTGTGGAGTGCGGATTTGACCTCGGCTACATTAGCGTAATTATTTCCATCTATATATCGTTGGAGGCCAAGGACCATATAAAAATAAGATAGGGCTAGATCAAAACTATAGGATGGGTAGGGTAGGACGGTCAAACCGTAATCGAGTAGCTCAGTCTTGGTTAATTTACTATCATGGGGTCGAGCGCTGTCGTGTTGAAAAAAGATTTTTGCATCGGCTTCGCGAGTAGAAATGAGATGAGCTTTGAGGGGTCGTAGCTGACGAACATAGAGTTCATTGTTCATAATAGTACCAGCCTTTAAGTTCTTCCAATTTGCTATACCACGAACAGACCACCAGATGGAGAGCATCACTTTTTTGCCATGAAAATCAGCTTTGGAAACGCCTGGAGCAGGGGAATCGTCATTTACACAGACGGCCTTCCGTACAATATTAGGGTGGACTATCCACTTCTCATTGTCAGTAATGATAAGACTGCAGATTGAGACTAGAACATCAAGCTGGGTTTCGAACAGTGAAAAGTGAGAAATATTAGACAGACTCGTCGGATTATGTGTTTTTACCGTCACTCGGCCACTCGGTCTTACAGCAAGCTAGTGTACCTACAAATACTCAACCCTCACAACCTTTGAAATAAACCGCCAAATTCGAAAACGACTTGGCTCCCAAGGCGGTAGCGACGTCGTCAGATGACTAATTGACTTCCCAAGCGAAGTTTTATTGTGTTGTAGACGGTCTGTATGCCTATCCGTCCGGTCCCTTTCTTCTCCATTGACTCAAAGTGAGCCGCCCGTCGTCCCCTCACCCCGCCATCTACCTTGATTGTACACGTGTGAAAATATTCAAATAATCTCCCACGATACAACGGCCATTTCGTGTTATTTATACGATTCTAGAATACACAATGGGTACGGTAGAGGGGGAAGGGACTACGGTAACGCCAAAGTTTGTTGGAGTTACAAAAGTTGGAAAGGTTCATCTCAGAAGAAAATGAGTACTAAATGAGGGGTAAATTCAGTTGAATATCGGGAAAAAGCATCGATATATGATTCCATTTTGAAAAGTAGTGCTTTGAAAGTTCACAATGATTGTGAAAAATGACGATTCGCTTCGATAAAATATTTCAAAAAAGTATCGTTTTTAAAACTGCAAGAAAGTTAAAAACCGTGTTGCGCGCTCTTTCAAGCACCATGAAATTAACAATTCAAGAGGCTTTTCTGTGATTTTCTTCAAGTTTTCGACTGTAGGATTGTTATTCGGAAGTTTAATCTCTTTTTTTCAATTTTGAATGAGATGTTACAAACCTCTCCATATAGCTTCCTCTACCTGTAAAAAAGTTTGGCCTCCGTAAATCGGGTACTTAGTACCGTAGCAGTTTCGCCTTGAAGCCTTTAGATTCAATGTACTGAAAGTAAGAATAATAATGTAAATCCACAAAGATCTAACTGTTCGTTGTGAGAGTCCCGACCTTACCGTACTCATTCTGCAAAATTGAGATTAGAGCGCGTTTGAAAACGGCCATGCTTCTAGCGATATATGTGCTCTCCTAGTTTCTATATAAAACTGAGTCGCGCGAAAGTGATGAAAAAGTATGTTATTTGAAGTATTCATCTCAAGAAGTGATACTTTTTCGAGAAGTTCACATCAAAGTTTCTGTTTTGAAACTTTTTGATGATCAGAACAGCTTTGAACCCTGTTTCTGTGTCATGAAGAGGAACGAACATAATCCACATCCCAATCAAAACAAACAAACGATATTGACAAGAATGGTTGATAGTACTTGAGGATGCAGATTCCCATGACTTTGGAAGTATTTGATCTTCTCACTCACCTCAAATTTCGTCAACTTTCACTTTTCGAGTGAAAATGCACAATTTTTAAACGCTTAAGCAGCTTTATCATCAAAGTATTAGTAAAGACCACCGTTTGGTATATGTTATAGCTTTTCAAAGAAGATGGACGAGGTGTTTATGTCACTGTTGGATCGATAGAACTCCTGATGAAATTAAGAATCAGAAATAAGATGAGGATGATGTTTTCGTGTAGAAAAATGTTTTTTTTGAAAGAAGATTCATTATTATAGACAAGAAATTCTAACATTTTCAACTGTTAGATTTTGTGGATCTAGCTCATTAGACATCCACTTTCAAGTGTTCTAGTGTTAAGTGTTGAAGATCTTCCCGATTAAGATTTCCTGAGACTTACCATGAAAGCTTCTCCTATTGGCTGGCAAGCCAACTAGCCCCGCCTCCAAAAGCGGACAGCCGGCGATGGAGTGTGGTGAATGAAGAGGAGACGGCAATCGAGCCCCTCCCCCCCCCCCACTCATCGGAGCCGTCGTCGTCCACCTCCTCTCTATTCCATCGAAGGTTGGAGGACGACAAGAAAGAATAGTTATTCACACGGTTATCCCATTGCTTCCACCACCACCGTCGACACCCGACTCTCTCTCTCTCTCCCTCCGCAAGACGCTCAACGCACTTCAGAAGAGGCATAGAGAGAAGCGGAGTGTGTGAACCGTGCCGGCTGAAGATCCCACGAGCAGCAGTTGAAGATCCCACGAAAGGACCACCCCCGGAGAGGCATGATGGAGTACCCACATGACGGCCAGGACCCACATCAGCAACAGCAGCAGCACCTCCAAGCACAAGAAGTCTTGGCGGCTGCAGCTGCATACTGCGATGAGCTGGAACCAACCGGACAACAACATGCCCCATTACCAAACTATCAAGACTACTACTACCAGTCACCAGAAATGTGGTCCCAGTTCATGCCGCAAGGCTTCCAACTCTACCCGCAACAGTCGCCCTTTGCACAGTTCACCGGTATGATTCGATTCTCATTGCTTGTAGTTTTAAAATACCCCACTTCACTAGTATAGCCATAAGCATTTCTGATCCAGAGTTTCCAGCTCTCCTTTCTAGTGCACATAGCTTCCTCTACCTGTAAAAAAGTTTGCCCTCCGTATATCGGGTACTTTGTACCGTAGCAGTTTTGCCTTGAAATACAAGAACGATTTACGTAATGAGCCTTTGATTTCAGAAGGGACTGAATGTAAGAATAATAATTTAAATACACAAAGATCTAACTGTTCGTTGCGAGAGTCCCGACCCTACCGTACTCATTCTGCAAAATTGAGATTAGAGCGCGTTTGAAAACGGCCATGCTTCTAGCGATATATGTGTATAGTGTTCACGACGTCACATTTGATGATTCATCAGTAGTTTTTCCATTGAGAATTTTTCCAAGTAAAACTTTGTTGTCTAGACCATCCGGAATCATTTCTGATACGGAATCTCCAGATCTACTAGTTTTAACGAAGGCCTTTTTTAGTGACCCATTAGTATCATTTTCTAATTCCAAGTGTAGTACTCCAGAAACCAACCTTTCCAAGTATAAATTTGTTCTCTAAATTTGCCGGAATCATTTCTGATTCAGAATCTTAACCTTCAAACAGGGAAATCCTAAATAGGGGGAATCAAAAGAGGCAAGTGTAGAATGTTTCAGCCTTCTGTAGAAGATCATAAACAAAATCACTCAAAAAATGGAAAATGAAAATATTTTCCCATGGGTTGTGCAAAAATAACATTCAGATTCGAAAATTTCAGACTTCTACTCGATGGCGTCATCAACACCGTCGTCGTCGTCGTTCGGTGACAGTGTCAATGGTTTCAACCAGCAACAGCTCGCGTACGGAAATCCTATCCCGAATTTCCCGTTGCAGTACATGAATCGGAAGACTGTTAGCTTGAATGAGTGGGTTTTTTTTTAAATTGAAATCACTTTTTATCGATTTATTCCAGAAAATGATTACAGAAAGAGTTTTGAACCTATTTTAGAAGGATTCTGCAGGGTTTTTTTTTGTCAAATTGCTAGCTTGAAACATTTGAAAAAAAGAAAAACGGGCTAGGCTAGGAAGACGGGAGTGAGAAATTCGACACATCATAAAATAGTTGATTTCACAGTGTGGGTTGTTACAATGTGTCAAATTCCTCACTCCCGTCTTTCTAGGACTCTGTCGATATTAGACTATCTTGAGATGTATACTACAAAAATAATGGAAAATACTCTGTGAGTTAAAAATGCTCCGGTCAAGACTACCGCGAAAACTTTCTGAAGAAGAATATCCTTCAACTCCAAATCTTTCAGTGACACCATGATGAACTACCTCATGAACAGGAAGAATCTGGACTGTGTTATTTCCATTTTCCACGCGAAAGTCGCTCAGAAATCGTACGGAAACGAGAAGCGGTGAGCACTATCCATCTCTCATGAATCATTCACCAATTTGGCGCACACACCATCATCACCAAGATGCGCGTGAAATCTTACCCGCCAGCTGTGTCTAGATACAATATTTAGTTACAGTTGCTGCACCCCCTCATACTAATTGCCTAATTCACCCCGTCGATTTGGTGTCTTGGGTGTACACAGGTTAATCCCCGACCATTAGCCCACCTTGGCGCACGGCGCCTTGTTCGTCGAAATTGGATTAGCTGATGAACTTGAGTAAGATGCGTGTGATCTCCATTAAGCACAATGGGAGTTTGCAAGAATTGGTAATAGTCATGTAACTTTGGGGTTAGATATGGGAACTGCTGTTTTACAGCATCTGAGTGTGAAGTAATCTCTCTCTCTCTCTCTCTCTCTCTTTCTCTCTCTCTCTCTCTCTCTCTCTCTCTCTCTCTCTCTCTCTCTCTCTCTTTCAAACAGTAATATTTATTCATAACGAATAAAAATACGTAAGCTTCAATAACGGCCAGCAACAGCCGCTAAAAGCTCGAACAAAAATAGGGAATGTGGTTTCGCTTCAGCTTCAGCTTCAGCTGCTCCGGTCAGGACAGTGTTGCATTTTTGGAAAAAAGTCGATTTCAGAGATAAAGAGAATTTTGCCAGTTCACCAGAAAGGAAAGAACTGAATACTAGTGTCAGTAATTATAGAACAATCTCTCTCTCTCCCTCTCTCTCTCTCTCTCTCTCTCTCTCTCTCTCTCTCTCTCTCGTCCAGGATAACCAATCAACGATAAAATTCCCTGAACACACACACACACACACCATTGCATCATAATCCCACCAATTATTGGTGCGCGAAAAATGGTGTTGGTGAGCATTACGGTGGCAATATGTATTTGCTGAGTAGCTCTCTCTCTGTCCACTCTAAGAAACATATGCTGGTCCCCGGACCATAGCTGGCAATTATGCAATCAGCCACTTAGGCACTTGGAGATTTGTATGCTTCTGTGTTTTCGCACATGCTCACACCATACACCAAAGAGTGAGGGTGTGACTGTCAAGTGGAGAACACTCCATTCATTTACTGTCAAGAGACACGAAAATGGGATGAAATGATGGTACAGTAGTGTTAGTCTCTCTCTCTCTCTCTCTCTCTCTCTCTCTCTCTCTCTCTCTCTCTCTCCCTCTCTCTCCCCCTCTCTCTCTCTCTCTCTCTCTCTCTCTCTCTCTCTCTTTCTCTCTCTCTCTCTCTCTCTCTCTCTCTCTCTCTCTCTCTCTTTCTCTCTTCTCCATTTTTTCAACGTCGTTTCCACGAACGATCTGAATCGATGAAAGCAAACATAGTGTGGATATTATTTTTATCGACCAAGCAAGTAGCTGCTTACGGCCCGTCGACTACGGTGAAAATTCCCACGGTCTCTCCCCCCCCCCCCCCCTCGGCCTCCTCACTTGCATCTCTTCGCCACACAGCGTTTCCAGAATGTTACTTGGGGAGAATTAATGATGTGACGAAAAATTTCAGATTCTTCTGTCCACCTCCATGTGTATACCTGCTCGGACCTGGATGGAAGCAAAAGAAGGAAAGAGTGAGTGGATGAATAAAAAAGATCCGATTGGAATTTATAATTTTTTATTCGAGTAGCTTTGGCGGGACCTGGAAGTCTGAAACATGCTGATTCGAAAAGCGAAAGGAAAATTAGTAAAAGACACCACTGACACCACGCTGTGGTGCAAGCATCCCTGAGCTTAAGATAAGAAACATAGAAATAGAATGGAACACGGCACCACGACTGCGGCAAACGCAGTTGAAAAATGAATCGATAGGGTAGATCAAATTTCAGTTACTGTAGTTCAAAAATTTTTACTTTCCCTACTTTTTTTTCGTCCCAGATTCACAAATCATAACGTAAAAATGTTTGAAGTAGGTAAAACTATGGTTGGAATCAGTTCGCAACGTTCAATATGTCTAGTGAAACATTTATTAAAGTATAAACACTTTCGAAAATGAAAGCGGAGGTCAGCATAGCGGTTGCGAAGCGGTTATATTGTCTTATTCTTGGTCCTCGAAAATTGATTTTCGCTACTTGAACCCGGCTTTAAAGTCCATGAATTAGTCAGTTCTAGGATGTGTTTCGAATTCTACTAGAGTAAATCAGAAATTCATACAAGGATGGAATTCCACATGAGCTTGGGAGGAATCTATTTGCCAACTTCAAGATCACTTTCAGTTGGCCGAACTCTACAGAGGTGCTAAGGGTCAAAGAAAGAGCTGCGAGCTTACACAGGAACAAGAGCATCAACAGGTGAGTGAAACTTTCAGTAGAACTGTGTTAGACAGGCGTTTTTAAGAGTTTATAACCTAAGCTACACATCACTTAGGAAAAGAAGATTTTCCCTCTGGATTATTTAATTGAATTGAAAAATTTATTCTTAGTAGGCAAAAATATTGGCTGAAGAAAATAATGACAAAAACGGGAATGATGGTTTTCATTTTTCACAGGCAGAAGAATATGGAGTTAATTCTGCCTGATTGATTGATATTGATGTTTTCAGGACGAGCAGTCAACGGAGCTCCTCGCGTTCATAGGAATTGGATCGCCAGATCAGGAAAGACAGCAACTCGATTTTTCCACCAACAAAGTCCGTCACCCAGGAGACCAGAAGCAGGACCCAGATATTCATGTGAGTATAGGAGAAGAGAGAGAGAGAGAGAGAGAGAGAGAGAGAGAGAGAGAGAGAGACTCAGAGAAGTCAACTCTGATTGGATTCAGAAAAAATCGGGCTGGATCCAGAAAAAATCAGATTGGATCCAGAGTTACGTTTCCAATCGGAATGAAATATATTTCAAAAAACTCGTGCTGACCGAAGATTCATCGTGTTATTTGGGTTCGGCGAGAAAATAATTCTTCGGGGCATTATAGTTATTTGAAGAATTTTATCAGATTTGATCCAGTTCTGTCACTTTGGATCCAGTGCCGTCAAATTGGATCCAATTAGCAGTTTTTTTAAAATTTGATGGGAAATAGGCCTATAACTGTGATGACACATCATGATGATTCATTCCATAATACTTTTGTTTATGATCTATCTGGTAACTCAAGTTTCCAGTACATCCGGAGCATTTAAAAGTAATCAGAAAAGTAAACTCTGATTGGATCCAGAAAAATCAGATTGGATTCCAGTTTTTCCCAATCTAGATGTGGTTGGATCCAATCTGAGTTGCCTTCTCTGAGAGAGAGAGCACGAGGGAGAAAAACACATCACATAATTTCAGGACTACTGCGCAGCCAAGACCCTTTACATCAGTGACACCGACAAGCGCAAGTACTTCGAGCTCCACGCAACCTTTCTTTACGGATGCGGCGTCGAAATCGGCAGTTTCCAGTCGCAGAGAATCAAAGTGATCAGCAAACCGTCGAAGAAGAAGCAAAGCATGAAGAACACTGACTGCAAGTATCTCTGCATCGCGTCTGGGACAAAGGTTTGTTGTTTCATCACCCAAGAATTTCGGTTACTGAAGTTCAAAATTTTTCCCCACCTTTTATGGTAACGGAAAAATGTTTGGAGTAGGTGAAACTAGCCTTGGGAACAATTCGCAACGTTCATAGAGATGAGAAAACGACGAAAATATGGAAAATAGGAACTCTAGCGTAAAAATTCGATCATAAAATAATGAGATTAGTGCGCGAAGGGTCTTGCAAAACGGTCGGAGAGCGGCTTTATCCACTTTTTCCCGGAACGCAGGGTGCGAGACGAATTTGACTATTGAACCAAAAACACTGATGTCACTAGACCACCAACGACGAGAACAATAAACTTCCAGGTGGCCCTATTCAACAGACTCCGTTCACAGACGGTCAGCACCAGATACTTGCACGTCGAGGGTGGTGCCTTCCACGCCAGTTCCACCAAGTGGGGAGCGTTCACCATTCATCTTTGTAAGTTACTAAAAACACCTGCCCTTCTAGAAACATCATTTCGTAGGCGGAGATGACCCAATGACGACCCACGACTCGGAAAACTTCTCCGTCAAAGAAGGTTTCGTCTACTACGGATCGGTGGTCAAGTTGGTGGACAGCGTCACCGGTGTCGCCCTCCCACGTCTCCGAATCAGGAAAGTCGACAAGCAGCAGGTGATCCTTGATGCGACCGTCAGCGAGGAGCCAGTTTCGCAGCTACACAAGTGCGCGTTCCAAATGATGGACAATGAAACTATCTACCTCTGCCTCAGCCATGACAAGATTATTCAACACAAGGTGAGTTGGAGAGAGAGAGAGAGGGAGAGAGAGAGAGAGAGAGAAAGGCGAACGAGCAAGAGAGAAAGAGAGAGAGAGCGAGAGAAAGAGAGAGAGAGAGAGGCGAAAGAGCAAGAGAGAGAAAGAGAGAGAGAGAGGCGAAAGAGCAAGAGAGAGCGAGAGAAAGAAAGAAAGAAAGAGAGAGAGAGAGAGAGAGACAAAAGAGCAAGAGAGAGCGAGAGAGAGAGAGACGAAAGAGCAAGAGAGAGAGAGAGAGAGAGAGAGAGAGAGACGAAAGAGCAAGAGAGAGAGAGAGAGAGAGAGAGAGAGAGAGAGAGAGAGAGAGAGAGAGAGAGAGAGGGAAGCCGAAAAGCGAGAGAGAGAGAGAGAGAGAGAGGCGAAAGAGCAAGAGAGAGCGAGAGAAAGAGAGAGAGAGAGGCGAAAGAGCAAGAGAGAGCGAGAGAAAGAAAGAAAGAAAGAAAGAGAGAGAGAGAGAGAGAGACGAAAGAGCAAGAGAGAGAGAGAGAGAGAGAGAGGGGAGCCGAAAAGCGAGAGAGAGAGAGAGAGAGAGAGAGAGAGAGAGAGAGAGAGAGAGAGAGAGAGAGAGAGAGAGAGAGAGCGAAAATGAAGTTCAATATCAAAACTTACAGGCTCAAAAAATCGACGAATTCCATCATCAAATCAACGATGGAGCTGCCTGGACCATCATTTCGACTGACAAGGTAGATTTCCAAAATATTCAATCAGAAAGAGTGACTAACGACTTTGAGAAAAAAATCAGAGATAAAATGATGTTTGCAGGCAGAATATCGCTTCTACGAAGCAATGGGACCAGTCATGACACCGGTCTCCCCATGCCCTGTTGTCTACTCGCTCGACATGGACGGCCACGATGCGAACGCACGAGTCGAGCTCCACGGCAAAGATTTCAAGCCGAATCTGAAAATTTGGTTCGGTGCGACACCAATCGACACTATTTTCAGGTACGTTGGGTTCTAAAGGATGATCGAGACACACACTGCGCTAAGCGCAGTAGAAAAGTGTCGGATCAAGCAGCGAGCACAAACCCCGCCCCTTCGTAAATCCTACATCGCCATTGATCAAATTACAGTTACTGTAGTTTAAAAACTTTTTTCTCTCACGTTTTTACAAAATTCATGATAAAAAGCTAGTTACGAAGGAAAGTTACATGATTTGCAGTTTTTCAACAGCAATTGGCGAAACAAATTCACTTGTTAAGATGAGACAGAAGAATAAAAAAAATATTGATGTGCGAACGCGCCCTAAAGCGAATTTAACTTTCAATATAATTTGCGTGCAACGCGTCTAATCGATAACGATCACCTTCAGCTCGGTGTGAGACAAGACAAATGAACATTGGTTTTGATAGTGCGCAGGCAATCAGAACATTTCGGTTTAGGGTTTCTCTTTTTAGTTGAAAATCGTGAGGCAAAATAGAATACTGGAGCCCTGGCCTAACCCCCTAGATATAGTTTATTTTTTTCACGGCGAATTTAAAAAAATTGAGGTCGCAGTACAAAATTTTTTCAGTACTCCACAAAGTTGACTATTGAATGTTTATTAACAGTACAAAACAAAAGGAGACGAGACCAATGCCATCATAAATTGTAATAGGAGACAATTTATTTTTTAAAGTTCGTGTCTACTTTGACGGTGTATAATTCTTGTCAAAGTGATCGAGCTTACTTTTAAAAGTGGAACCAAATGGAAGAAATCTCCAAGAACGAAGTGTCTTAAACATTTCTGCACACTGTTCAACAACCAAGTTTTCAGATCGGAGGAGAACCTCATGGCAAGGATCCCGTCTGTGGCGTCAGTAGTGACAGACAAGACATCATTCTTCTTCGGAAACTCTGTTGACGTCGAGGTGAGTCACTGAAAAAAAAGAGATTTTGGAAAGTGTGGAATATGATGTACGCGTGTAAGATGTGAAATCAATTACTCTTGAAAATATCGTAGTAATAAAGAAAAATCCTCCGCCCACTTTTCGTGAGGCTGATTTTTTGGGTGAAGCTTTTTGGTTTTCAACAGTAGCATTAGTTACGGTCTCTAGAAAAAAAATAATATAGAGTTAATTGAGTGGCACCAAAAAAATTAACTCTGAAGGTACTCCGGAATTAACTCTGAATGTACTCCGGAATTAACTCTGAATGTACTCCGGAATTAACTTCATATAAAGTTGAACGATAACAGAGGTTATAACAAGAGAAAAGCAACTAAAACTGATTCTAGTAATTTTTTTTTTTCGAAAATCATCTCCGGGTCTCTACTATTTCGGTATCCTACTTTCAGATGTTCGCAAAAAAAGTTAATTCCGGAGTACATTCAGAGTTAATTTTTTTGGTGCATCAAATAACTCTATATTAATTTTTTTTTCTAGAGGGTATGATTCGAATTGGAAAGAGAGAGAGAGAGAGAGAGAATTAGCAAAAAACCCTTGCCTTCAAAAACCACTTCTGTTTTCAATCAAGAAGTCTGAATTTCTGATTGCGTGAAGAAAGATGGGACAAAAAGGCGTGCTTGTTTAAAACAACTACATATTCCAGGTCCCGATCAGTTTGGTAAGAGACGACGGAGTGATCTACTCGACCGGCCTCAGCTTTTCATACAAAGCTCTTGAATCAAGAAGATACATGTAACTTGACGAAGATGAACCAACGACAACGTTATGACTTTTAACCCCATTATCTCTCTCTCTCTCTCTCACTTTATCCCTATTTGTAAATACGACCAGATTTTATGCTCATGCGCGAACCTTTTTCTTGTCTATTTCATTATCTGTTTCTTACTACATATATTTGTTCCTTATTTCCACAATACAGTTGCGACAGAAAGTTTTTTGACGACGTCACGATATTTCAGTGTTGAGATATGTCGAAAAATGATATCACTCTCTGTCGCTACTGAACATCCAAAAAACATTTAAAATGTCTAAATTTGCATTATTCAGGGTTTACAGAAAAATAACACACACTCTCCCGAACTATTAACCCCTTTAAGATAAGATACGTGTTGATGATATAACGACAGTACTTGGTAGTTTCATCTCTGCAGAGTTTTGGGTGAAAATGCGCGTCTTGTCGAGTTTGGTACGTATTCTCTCAATCGGTTCACACGCAAAACTCTGCAGCAACGACACCGCTTGACATTCAGGCCACGCCCACCTGACACACTGTCCGAATATCTATCCCCGTGCGTGTTAGATCTCCCGCGGAAAAGCATAAACTTCGAGATTTCAAAATTTGTCCGGAAAACGCTTTACTCTATTATCAATCGAGCATCATCATCATTATAATTTGATTTTCTATTTTTTAACTTTGATTCATAATAAATGGTTCATCATCGTTTTTTAAAGAATCCGGGACAAGACAATAAAAAATAGAAGTTTATTGGTCACTAAATGCGAGGTTTCAATAATTGTTGTCAATATACCAAAATCAATTGAATTACTTTACCGGTACAGTGATTGCGGGCGGGGAGTGAAGATAAGTAGTCGAAATGGGGGCGGGGCGAGTTACAGTATGAAAGTGAAAAGTTTGTGCCTAATTTACAGAAAAAAAACGGTTAAGAAGATCACACAGTAAAATTGATTCCTACAGGTTATGCACCAAAAGTTAATTTCATAGAGTCTGATGGTCTGATGCAAGGTACTATCAGATGACAATCTTCAGAATTTAAGGCAAAAGGGATTTTGGGATTCTAGGAAATTATCTCGGGCGTAGCTAGGTTGATAATGATACGACAATTAGTAAAACGCATCCCGCATCACCTTTTTTCGAATGTACGTTACCATGATGAACACACTTTCTTAAGTTAGGTTACGTTTGGGTCAGCTTGAAGCAGCAAAGCACTTCATGTTTAAAAAACAGTTTGCGATGGATCGAGTTCTACTAAATGCCTACAACATACTGTACCAACTATCAATCTAGACCCAACTATCATCAACAGCATTCGTGCTGCGCGGTGAGTGTCCCTTCTTGACCGAAGCGTAGAGAGGCTCCTTCGGTGGTTCATCGTATCTCCTGCCGTTCGTAGATGGTTGACGACCGCCTGCGTATGCTGGACGGGCACTTGGTGGTCTGCTGACGGCTCCGTCGATGGCGCCATAGCCACCGCTGGAAGTGGTCTCATCTAGGGCTGGCTGCCCAGCGGGTCGTTCGCGTCCTTGTGATGAAATCGGTCGCGCCAGTGTTGACGAGTCACCTCTGGAAATTGCAGAAATTGATGTTAGTTTCAAGTTTTGAGTAATATGAACATCATGTTGAAAAAATTGAGTCGTTTAAAACTGACAAGGCTTACTATGCTTACATTTAGTATGTACATCAAGAATGCTTGCATACAAGTATGGATTTAACCTCTAAACCTTTAATCAAATATTTTTTTTGTTTTTAAACATCGGACAATCGTCAAAAAACTATTTTTTTCTGATAACACTGTATCCATCTCAAAAGTATACGATAGCGCAGGTCTACCCTATGAGACTGTTTCATCGTCTCTCGCTGCTTCAAAACTCAGAAGATTCACAAACCTTCTGGCGGTTCCTGAATAGAAGTCCGATTCTTTGAGCCCACTTCTCTTGAATCCATCGTGAAGATCTTTGTGTTGCCACATCATGTACAGCACTTGTGAGGCGTACTTGCAGACTCGTTGCGAGTATGTTGGGTAACTTCGTGCTAATGCGCGTAGCTTGTCAGTACCTAAAAATTATCTGTCTGTCTCTGTCTCTCTCCCTCTCTGTTTGTCTCTCTCTCTCTCCCTCTGTTTTTATGTCTGTCTGTCTGTCTCTCTCTCTCTCTCTCTATCTTTCTGTCTTCATGTCTGTCTCCCTCTGTCTTTATGTCTGTCTGTCTGTCTCTCTCTTCCTCTCTCTCTCTCTCTCTCTCTCTCTCTCTCTCTCTCTCTCTCTCTCTCTCTCTTTCTCTCTCTCTCCCCCCTCTGTCTCTCTGTCTCTCTGTCTCTCTCTCTCTCTCTCTCTCTCTCTCTCTCTCTCTCTCTCTCTCTCCATACCTTTCTGTTCATGAATGTCTCTGGTGTACGCAGCACTGCTTCTGACAATCTCAAACAGGATTCCCAGGACTGCTCCGATTGTCTGATCCGAAACGGGCGGTCTGCGAGCCCCTGGTTCTGGCAGCTTTTCAAGCAACTCACGGAGGGCGTATTTTCCTGAAATGTTAGTTTTTCTCGTGAAACAGTGGTAATCTATTCACTTTCAGACTTCACACTTCCATCAAACCTCCAGAGAACTGATCAAACTTGTTCAATCGTAACAGAAAACAAACATTAGACGAAAAAAACTCCAAAAATGGTTCAAATCTTTCATTTTTTCATCAACTCAAATCACACTGCGCTAAGCGCAGTTAAAAAGTGTCGGATCAAGCAGCAAGGGGAGGCGACCAATAAGCAGCGAGCACAAACCCCGCCCCTTCGTAAATCCTACATTGTTGTAGATCAAATTACAGTTACTGTAGTTAGAAGATTCTTTTCTCTGACGTTTTTTTTTCAAAATTCATGATAAAAAGCTAGTTACGAAGAAAAATTACATGCTCTGCAATTTTTCAATAGCAATCGTCGAAACAAATTTTCCTGTTAAGCTGAGAAAAATAGGACAAAAAATATTGATGTGCGAACGCGCCGTATAGCGAGTTTGAGTTCAATATAATTTGCTTGCAACGCGTCTAATCGATGTGTGCAAATCCTCACCTATCAACTCTCTATTCCGAGGGTCTATCGAGAGATTCCTTAGAGCAGTTGCGACAGCACAAACAACAAAGTCTTCAGGGAGCCTGATTAGTTCAACCAGGACCGGCAGTCCCTTCTCCACTCGGACTGCTGCGCGAACCTCTGCTGAAGGGGCGAATTGGCATGATGCCAGGTTTTGGATGGCTCCTGCGGATGCCTGGAAGAAGGCAGATTTATCAAGGAAGAAGTGTAGTCTTGAGAAAAAAGCTCGGTGAAACAATGTCAGATACAGCTTTTCGGTCCCAACTATTGCTTCCATACCTTCTAGAAAAAAAATAAGCAAAAAAACTAAATAATAGAAAATAGTTATTGAAAAAAACAATTATTTTACTAAATCCTTGATAAAAGTTTCAAAAATATAACTATTATATTTTCTCTATTTTCCGACTAACGGAATAAATCTATATATTATATAAAAAATTGGTACGATTTCCATATTCTCAGCAAAATTGTCAAAGTCAAACCTCCAACGTATCAATGTTAGACGTGTCCTGGAGCAGCTTCAGATAGAGCTTCACAACATGAGGTTGCCAGAGGAGCTCTGGGCCAACAGCTTTCTCGTCTTTTTTCGGCTTTTTCTCCTTCTTTTTGGGCTTGGGACTCGCCAGGTTCTTCTTCGAGCTTTTAGCATGCTCTTTCGCTGGGTCGTAGTTGGGGTCGACAACTTCTTGTACTCTGAATTCACTGTCGTTTCAAAAAAATGAGCAAATTCTCACCGATAGCTCAGATTCCTCATAAGACAGACAACATTTTCGACAGTTGGTGAGTCGACCTGACTTCTCTGAATTGCTGTCGTCAGGTAATGCACAAGTCCTTCGATCAGCTGCGGGATGTTTCTCAGTTTATGTCTGGCTGACTGTGAAGCTGCCGATACGTTTCTGAAAAATAATCATTAAAATTAGATGAGAATTAGAAGTGTGTAAAAGCTGCAATGAGATGTCATTTATCTTATAGAAACCACTCAAATTTTTTAAAAATATTTTTTCTCAGAAAAATTTTTTATCTGTATAGACAACCTTCTCGTTCAGCTTTTTTGGCACAAGATTATGGATTGAAAATAGAAAATAATGATTTTTGTTCAAAACGAGGGGTGCCTAACGAATCCAAAATCAAATATCAATCCTCAGAAAAATGGTCAAATTTTAACAGGAAACAAAAACTTGGCAAGGAAAAAATAATCCAAAAAACTGCTCAAATCTATCAAATTTCCTACGAATACATCAGTAATCTTTCAAAATACGTCAAGTTTAAAAAAAGAACATAACAAACCTCAACACTCCGGTAGAATTCTTGAAAAGCGTCGAATTGTAATGCTTCCCAGGATCATTTCCGTTCGTGATCGCTCCAGTCGGGACGCCATTGGGCGGAACAATCTGCTGAGCGAGAACATCTGACGCCGCTTCCAGAATGACTGGCTTGAGCTGATCTGCTGACGATAGGTTCCACAGGGCCGCAGTGGCCTCGTCTTTCACATTATCGTCGTTGGTGGTCTGTAGGAGGGCAGAAAGCATGCGAACTCCGTCGGCTTCCATTACCGCATGCTGTAAGGAGGTTTATGACCATGCTTCTCGTTCTCATTATCGCCTTTGGAAGTTTTCAAGTTAACGACCACTCGGAAATTGAGTAAAAAAAAACCAGGTGAACTTTGAAGTCGAGCTTCGAAATGTTCATGGAAATATTTTTGGAAATAATGTTGAATAAATGTGGAAATTTTGTCGGAAATTTTTGGAAATAATTTCGAATAAATGTGGAAATTTTGTTCAATATTTATGGGAATGATTCCACCACAATTTTCTAATTTTTATTTAATTTATTCACATTATTCCAAACTTATTAGAATTGAAAATTTTTTCCCGATTATTTCAATTAAAATTTTATCTCGAAAAATTAAAATTTTATCTTTATCAAATATTTCTGTCAATTCATTTGTTCACCTATTGACTTTTTTATCAAGATTAATACGTTCTAAAACGTTTGGAGCAGGTTCAGTAAAAATTTTGCGATGATCGAAAAACTAACAGCTGAGATATTGCAAAAATACCAAAATTGGGCATTTTTATGTTCGCCTCCTTCTCTTTTGTATCTTTCACTCTCGCCTCAAGTTCAAAAAAAAAACCTTGTTGGCGTCATTCTCCT
>OZ022253.1:14850427-14866175 GCA_963978915.1 Caenorhabditis parvicauda | reverse complement strand
GAACTTTTCCATTTTCAAATTCTGAAGACATACCTCTACCCATCGGTCTCAAATGGATGATGTCTGATGTTTCAGATGGTTCTGATGTCTGGCCATTGATCAACGTCATCACACAGAACTCGTATGTCGAGTTTCTGCGCAGTCCTTCCACTAAAATCGTTCATATGTAGCTCGATTAGACGCATTCAAGGAGGTACCTTGAATTCCATTATGATAGATTGGATCATAATTGGCCGTGTGCCAGGCTGGGTCTCCGACCTCGCGATATTCTACGACGTAGCCGGCGTCTTCAGATGCTGGAGGCCATTCTAGCTTCACCCAGTCGTCTCCGGCTTCTAGCATCTGAAAGAGAAATAAAGAGGTTTTTTAAAAATTTTAGAGAGAGAGAGGGGAGAGAGAAAGAGAGAGAGAGAGGGAGAGAGAGAGAGAGAGAGAGAGAGAGAGAGAGAGAGAGAGAGAGAGAGGGGAAGAGAGAGAGAGAGGAGAGAGAAAGAGAGAGAGAGAGGGAGAGAGAAAGAAAGAGAGAGAGAGAGAGAGAGAGAGAGAGAGAGAGAGAGAGAGAGAGAGAGAGAGAGAGAGAAAGAGAGAGAGAGAGGAGAGAGAAAGAGAGAGAGAGAGGGAGAGAGAAAGAAAGAGAGAGAGAGAGAGAGAGAGAGAGAGAGAGAGGAGGAGAAAGAGAAAGAGAGAGAGAGAGAGAGAGAGAGAGAGAGAGAGAGAGGAGAAAGAGAGAGAGAGAGAGAGAGAGAGAGAGAGAGAGAGAGAGAGAGAGGAGAAAGAGAAAGAGAGAGAGAGAGAGAGAGAGAGAGAGAGAGAGAGAGAGAGAGAGAGAGAGAGAGAGAGAGAGAGAGAGGAGAGAGAGAGAGAGAGAGAGAGAGAGAGAGAGAGAGAGTGAGGAAGAGAGAGAGAGAGAGAGAGAGAGAGAGAGAGAGAGAGAGAGAAAGAGAGAGAGAGAGAGAGAGGAGAGAGAGAGAGAGAGAGAGAGAGAGAGAGAGGAGAGAGAGAGAGAGAGAGAGAGAGAGAGAGAGAGAAAAGGTTCACCGCGCGCTATTTAAACATCGCATGGGGCGTAATCAGTAACGGGGATTCCGACATTTAGTAAAACGCATTCGCACAACCCGTTTGTTTCAAACGACGATAACTCTGCTCAAAAAGTCCCAGTCTATAGGCTCAAGTTGAACCTAAACCTAACCTAAGCCTAATTGAGAAGGTGTTTATGATAACGCGCACCGCATTATTGACCTTTGGAAAAAACGGAATGCGACAGGATGGGTTTTACTAAATAGCGTTTTAAAAAATTCAAATGAATCCAGAATAATGACGACAGTGGCAGATGAAGGCACTTAATGCGAAAAAGTAGACTGAATCATCGAATCAAGAATCATTTTCTTACAAGATGCGAAAATTATTTGTGGTAATCAAGTTTAAACTTTGATCAAATCTTAGCTTTGTAGCTAACTAGTGCTTTGAACATTACCTAAGCCTGAAATTTGAGGTGTCGACAAAGATAAACGAAAAACAAAAGATCCATGACGCACACCTCGGCAAAGGCATAAGACAATAAAACCGCTTCACAACCGCTCTGCCGACCCCCGCTTTCATTTTCGAAAGTGTTTGTACTTTAAAAAATGTTTCACTTTATCGTTGCGGACCGTTCTCAACAATAGTTTTACCTACTTCAAACATTTTTATGTTACGACTTGTGAATCTGGGACGAAAAAAAGTAGGAAAAGTAAATTTTTTTGAACTACAGTAACTGAAATTTGATCTACTCTATCGACTTTCTTTGCTAACACTTTTCAACTGCGTTTGCCGCAGTGTGCGACGCGATTCTTGATTCATATGATTCAGTCTACTTTTTCGTATAAAATGATGAAGACTACTTCAAAATGTACCTGTGGTTGGCCTGGCGTCGGGATCATGTGATTAATTGGGCGTGATGGTGCCGTCCTTTGTGGTGCAGCGGGTCTGATGGCTGTCGCACCACTGCTCAAACTCGGCTGGCCTAGACCGTCCGAATTTTTGGCTCTGACACGGAACTCATAGACTCCGTTGGGGCGTAGATTCTCCACTGCAAATTGTATTTGCTAGAATTTGAAAAGTTCGGGAAAATATTTTATGCGAAAATTCAGCAGTTTTAACCATGTTCAACGTTCAGGGACGTAGTATTCTAGGATTTTTCACTACGACTTCAAATTTAAATTCAGAAATCCTTAAAATTCATTTACAGAACCCACCTGTATACATTGTGTCTCTTATCAGCACGTCGTTGGCAACAATCCAATCTCTGCTACCGTACACCCGATATTCAACTTGGTAACCGTTCGGAGGGGAGCTTACGGGATCTGCGATCGGCGGTGTCCACTCGATGACGGCTCCTTGACCGTCGACGGCGATGACTGCTGGCTTTCCTGGTGGTGGAGGTGTTCCCGCTGCTGAAAACTTCGGTTTAAAAATACTTCATTTTGCAACTACTCTAAAAACAAAATGCTGTACTTGTGTACAACATGTGCTACAGCGCTTGTACAGCATACGCTGTAGATAACTTACGGCACTTGCTGTACGTAGAGATATTTCTTACGGCACATACTGTACATAGAAAGATATCTCACGGCACAGGCTGTACATAGAGAGATTTCTTACGGCACATGCTGTACATAGAAAGATTTCTTACGGCACATGATGTACATAGAGAGATTTCTCACGGCACAGGCTGTACATAGAGAGATTTCTTACGGCACTTGCTGTACGTAGAGATATTTCTTACGGCACATGCTGTACATAGAGAGATTTTTTACGGCACATGCTGTACATAGAGAGATTTCTTACGGCACAGGCTGTACATCGAGAGATTTCTTACGGCACATGGTGTACATAAAACGATTTTTACGACACATGCTGTACATGAGAGTCTTCTCACGACACATGCTGTACATAGAGAATTTTCTTATGGCACATGCTGTACAGAGATTTCTTACAGAACATGTGCCGTAAAGTTATCTAGAGCATCAGTTGTACACAAGTACAGCATTTTGTTTTTAGAGTACATGAAATCTCTTTCTCTCTCCCTCTCCTTCTTCAAAATCAACCCAATGTTTCTCCCGCTTCTCAGCGTTCAACAGTGATGTCACCGAGAGATATTGTCAAAACGCATCGTTAAATCCGTCAATGGCCGCCGTAAGTGACAAATCTTGTAACATTTAATTCCATCGGACATGCGCGCTAATCGAATTTCATCGTGTAAATGTGTGTGCCCTTGACCGTATTATCGTCCACCGGCATGCTTGCAACTTTCAACATTTGTTTGTACATCCAGAAATAGATTGGTTCAAAGAGAGAAAAGTCGTTTAATGAATTTGAAGTCTCACTTTTGAGCGTAGCGAAAATCGTTCGGTTAGCGACCCAACTTTTTTTTAAATAGAAAATCTTCATTGCGAAGCTAGTGGGTGAAACATGAAATATTTTTAATTCCATATCCGTACACTGCGGTTAACGCAGTTGGAAAGTGTAAGCCAACCAAATCGATAGAGTAGATCAAATTCCAGTTACTGTAGTTCAAAAAATTTTACTTTTTTTCATCCCATATTCACAAATCGTAACGGAAAAATGTTTGAAATAGGTAAAACTATCGTTGGGAACAGTCCGCAACGTTCAATATGTCTAGTGAAACATTTATTAAAGTAAAAACATATTCGAAAATGAAAGCGGAGGTCGGCAAAGCGGTTGCGACGCGGTTATATTGTCTTATGCCTGTGCCGAGGTGTGTATTGGGTATCACTTTCAAGCCAAAATGGGGGTAACCGAACCTTCATAGACCAGTGCGCCTGCGGCTACGCAGAACTTGAACTCAAAACCAAAACTCACAAGTGGAAGTGACAACGTCTTCGTCAGACGTCGGTACGGCAACTGGATGACTTGGGTTGGACACTGGACCGAATCCGTTTCGTCCGTACGCCGAAACCCGGAATTGAACGTGTTGAGACGTCAGATTGGTAACTGAAATGAGAAAGGTGTGATATTCATATACACATATGTATCTAGCAAAAAGTCTGACCGATTTCAAACGCGCTCTAATCTCAATTTTGCAGAACGAGTACGGTAGGGTCGTAATTCTCGCAACGAACCGATAGATCTTTGTGGATTCAAATTATTTTTTTTTTCAGTCCATTCTGAAATCAAAGGCTCATTACGTAAATCGTTCTTGTATTTCAAGGCGAAACTGCTACGGTACTAAGTACCCGATTTACGGAGGCCAGCTATGTGATGCATGGTTTGATAGGAAAGTATAGAGAGATACGACGATTTTGCCTGATTTCCAAACGCACTTCTTGTTTTTAAATATCAAGCGCGTTTCCAAGACTCACAAAAGTTCTTTTTACCACCTTTCCTATGCTTATAATTAAAGGTGAACTACTGTTGGCTGCAGATTGCAGATCGAGATAAAGACATACGGCGGGATTGAAAACAGTGAATATTAGACAATTGTCGGATTTGAAAAGTACTGGGTAACACATAATTGTGTTTCAATAGTTTATTTTAATTATTTAAGATTTGTGAGGTGCAATGACATTTAGATATTAGCACCGAGAGAAACTAACAGTGAGAAAAATACCACTATTGACTCCAAAATGTTATACTCAGGAAGTTGAATTCTCTGGTTCTCCGTTTTTTTCTAAAACCATTTTCTTTTATTAATCGGGAAAAGTAACAATTTTCCATTTTAATTCTGAAAACACCTACAGTTTTGGTCAGTGCCAGATAAATTTCATTTCCAAAGTAACACTTTGACGACAAATTTAAAAAAATATCTTACGAGATTCAAATCCTACATGAAATCACAAGAAAAAGTCATCAAGATGCATAAAGGACAGTAGCAAAATGACTGAAAACGGTTCTTTAGAGTTAGAATTCAATTAAATACTTTGGGTCACTTTCAAACTTCTATATTAATTCTAAACTATTTCCAGGTTAATTTATTTGATTCAATTCAAAATTTCCATTGTTACAGCTGTACAAAACTGTTCAAGTTAGTCAGATCAGATTTTTCTTGGTATAACTCTAGTCACCGATGAAAATTGAGGTAATCTGATAAAATGCAATTAATACGGAAATAATATAAGAATAATAAACTCAATAGATTCAATGTTGCGACTATGTGATAATCGAAAAAATCGAAGTTGAACCAATAAGCAGCATGAATAACAGTGAAAGAAGGGTGCAAACCATTTTTTATATCTTAACGAATTTTACACACCTTTGACATATATATTTTTCTCCTTCTTTTTGTATATCTTTTACTCTCGCCTTCCGGGAATAAACTATCTATCTATCTATCTATCTAAGGGTGCAAACCACAGGAACGAGAAATCCCATAAAACCAAGAAAAAGGTGAATGTGAGAGTGGGAAATGCGGGAAAAGAGGACGAACGCCCAGCGGGTGGTGGTGGCTGTTCTGTCTCGTGCGGCTATGGTGAAATTGTTGAAGGGTGAACGAAGGAGGTAAGAGGGAGGCGGCGGTGGTGGTAAGAAGAAGAGGAAGATGGTGTGCGAACATAGACAACAGATCGCAATCAGCAAAGGCAATTTCTCATCGTGTTCATTTTATGACAAAACAATATTGTCATTTTTCACGAATATAAACATGATTGTTCGTCAAGAAAAGCAGCTCATTCCTTTTGTAGATTTTCATGAACAAAACTTCAGTCCAGCTTACTTTGAATTTGGAAAAAAGCAAATTTCACAATGGTTACGAGAGAAAAACGATGAGTTTTGTAACTACACTTTGAATTAAAGTCAAATTTACTATTTATGCAATTTTTTAAAATATCGAAATTGAAAACTATGGTAAGTACAACCTTCCACTTAACACTATTCCCTTTTTTGAATTCAAACTTCAAGCAAACGTACGAATGTGAAAAGAAGCAGTGATTCAAAAAAGTACAAAAGGAGGCAAAAGTGAACGATGGAGGGCTGTGGCGGTCTCACGATGACTCACTAGCTACCTCCGTTGTTTTGTTTGAGTGTGCCGACTTTTGGCATAGCGCCAAGTTCAAATTTGATTTAGAAATGCGTTTTGGCATAGCGCCAAGTTCAAATTTGATATAAATTCACTTTTTGTCATGGCGCCAAGTTCAAGTTCAAATTCAAAATTCACCTTTGCAAGAAGTGTCTTTGATCAGCATGTCGACCCCAATATCTTCCCAGTCGCCGTGAGGGAGTTCTCGCATTTGTAACTGAAAAATGTCATGACTATGGAATTGTCGAGTTGAATCATCCAGAAACTTAACATTAAACATGATTCTGACAAAAAACTAATCAAAACTATTCTCTGTTAATAGAGCATAAGGAATAAATTCTCTATGCGAAAGCAATGGCTTCATTTTTCCAAGATAAATCCGTTTTTCCGAAATGAATATTCAGGAAAACTACTTTTTTCACTGAAAAAAAAACTTATTGAAATCATTCTGTATTTGAAAGCAGTGATTTCAATTTTTAGGATGAAAGTATATAATTATTGAAAATCATTATTTACTGTATTGGACAAAATCTTATGTGTTTTCTTCTGTTTTTGGACGCATGACTTATAAAACTTTATGGAAAAGTTTTACATTTGATATAATAATCTACACAGTTATAACCACTTATGATTAGAGTTAAAATGATAAAGGTCCAAAATGTAAGGCATTTTTCTCTTGAAAACCAAAATTTTCGTAATCGGAAAATATGATACACACCTAGGCACAGGCATGAGACAATATAACCGCTTCGCAACTGCTTTGCCGACCTTCGTTTTCATTTTCGAAAATGTTTCACTTGACATAATGAACGTTGCAGACTGCTCCCAACGATAGTTTTACCTACTTCGAACATTTTCCCGTTACGATTTGAGAATCTGGGATGAAAAAAAGTAGGAAAAGTAATTTTTTTTAACTACAGTAACTGAAATTTGATCTAATCCACCTCGCTTTGCTTACACTTTTCAACTGCGTTTGCCGCACCTGTTGTTCGAAGCACATAAGATTTTGTCGATACTGTACTCGGGTAACCAAATACGAGTATTATAAGGAACTATCATAGTATTATAATGAACTATCCTAGTATTATAATGAAAAATAAGTTTTGGTTTTTGGCAATATAATACTCGTATTTTTCATTATAATACTATGATAGTTCATTATAATACTATGTTTTTTTCATTATAATACTATGTTTTTTTCATTATAATACTCGTATTTTTCATTATAATACTACAAAAATTTGAAAAAATGTTCTGACTAAATTAACCTCGAGGGAGCCCCAATAACAAGGTACCTATAGGTAATACATTTTTGTGTTTAGAAAAAAACCTGATATCCCATAACATGCTCTGTTCCATGTTTCATGTGAGGTGGACTCCAGACAACAGTCACTTCTCCAAGCGCGATATCCACCACATCGGGGACGCCAGGAGCCGGGGGCACGTTCGGTTCTGGAACGTTTACGTACATTTCAGAATTCTCATCTATTCCCCCTTCTTTCATACTCGATCACAATGTTACACAAAAGGTTCGCAATGCGACGTTGACATTTCTAACCGGTCACCACCCACGAAGTTAATATTATCAAAACGAACCATCGGACACCACCGAGTATCGGGATCCACCAAACGATGGTGCAGGAGGGGGAGCAGCTCGGTCTTCGACGTCTTCTCCATGGAGTCTGAAATGTTTCGAATAAAAATTAGAAATTGGTAAAGACTTTGCGGGCTCTCTTTCTTCACACTCTCTGTCTCTGTCTCTGTTTTTGTCTCTCTCTCTCTGTGTGTGTGTGTGTGTGTCTCACAAGGAAAAGGCAGAGCGGGCGCTCGTAAACCTACAAAAATCCCATGCAGTGTCTATGTTCGTCGGGCACTCTCAACTCTTCCTTCCCTCTCTCACGTAGGAGTAAAAAACATGGTGCTTTTCATCTAATTCACACATTCAAAGTCTCTTCCACAATTTTAAAATAGCCAACTCCAGTCAAAAGCAAACCTCAACTGTTCCATATTCTCAATTTCGCCTCCGACTGCCGCTGGGTTGGGTAGTCCGCTGGAATCAAAGTCGATGTTGGCGTATGGTGAGGTGACTGGAACTTGTCGCACACTTCTGGTCGTCGTTACTTTTGTAACTCGTGTTACCTAAACTTTGGGCTTTGGATACGGTCAATTCAAAAGCATAAGAATTGGAATCCAGAAAATGGTATGAGGTTTTGTACCAAGATTACCCAAATCTTATTGATGAATTTCAAAAACACATCGATTACGTGCTTAAAAATACTACACACTCATGTACAAGATTCCAGGTTTTCTTAAACAAAGATTACATGAGTTAGACCAATTCTTATAAAATTTAATCTCTCGAGAATAACTAACGTTATTAATAACGAGCGGGGAAGAATACGGTATTTTTCAAATAAAATCAAAGCTCTATAGGTAACTGACAAGTGGTCGAAACTGTCGTTAACTAAATGAACAAAAACAGAAACTAAATCGTTTCCGACAGATAAAAATCACCAAGTGTTGGCGAGAGGGGTGAATAGGTCAAAAATTGTGTCTTTTCAAATCGATTTGATTGATAATAAAATTTCCGGCGCACGTGAAGGTGTTTGATAATGGATACGCGGTTGTCTATCAATGTCATTCTCGCACTTTTTCCAATCATGAAAAGCCGGTTCGCCTTTTTGTTTTCGCCATGTTTTGTTATTGACAGACCTTGAAGAATCACAATAAACTGACATTTTTGGTATTGAAACTAGTAAAAAACGCCGAATAATGTAGTTCTTTTTTTAAAGAAGCTTCTCACAAGACACATATTTCTGGACGATTCGCAGAAACCTACAGAATTCCAAGCTAATTTCATGATGAATGAAAAACTACCTTCTGTGTCTGTTGGACTCCGTCAACCACGGTCACTTCGTACTCCTCTTCCGGTGGATTGTCATAGTGGGATTCGTAGGAGTAGGAGTACGATGATCCTCTGGCACTGGTTGGACCCGCAAGACTTTCGGTCAAGTAGGAAGTGGCCATTCTGTAAGCGTAGGTACATGATAGTCAGATAGTCATGTTTCCAAGGTATTCTCGAATTAAAAGAAGTTTCAACAAAGACATGAATGTCATAACTCCAAAGAACGCTTAATTTAGGACAACAGAAGCTTTCATAGTTTTTATTGATAGATAGAATTTTGTAGTAATTTTACGATTTTCTTCAATGTTGAGCGCACAAGTAACTCGTTCAATCGTTTCAAGAAAAACTTTTGTAGTTTTTGGCGCAAAAATAGGCAAATAAATAGAATTCGGTGAAATCATTCACAGTTTTGTAGATAAACAGTCAAAAACATGTGAAAACTGGATATTTTCGTGCAACATCTATGTGAAAAAGTGACAAAAAGTAGATTTTTCACACTTTCCCTCTATGAAAATTAAGAAGTGTAACAAAACGAACACTTCCAACAAGGGAAAGCTAAGGCTAGGCACAAAAAAAGAGTCATTGGGAACACAAAAGGTTGAAAAGAAGGCATGTGGTGTGTGTAAAAACGTTTCATTTGATTAATTTTCGACGTGCGCTCTCAGCAGGTGGATAGATGACGTCAATTTTTACATGGTCAAATCGATCGAGTCATTGAATCATAAAAGCAGCGGTGAATGTCCACTTCAAGTGCGTCCATGTATGCACAAAGAGGGTCGACTGACCTTGTTTCCACGTTCAAACTTTAATTGGCAACTGTTTTACATATGTGAAACGATCATCATTTTCCTTGTTTTTATGTGAAATTATTTTACATCTCACATATACCGCTAGAAGCATGGCCGTTTTCAAACGCGATCTAATCTAAATTTTGCAGGATGAGTACGGTGGGAGTCGGGACTTTCACAACGAACAGTTAGATCTTTGTGGATTTAAATTAATATTCTTACCAGAGTTGCACGGAAGTAAAATTTTTCAAAACGGAAGTCGGAAGTCGGAAGTGAATTTTTTAAACGGAAGTCGGAAGTCGGAAGACGGAAGTGAAATTTTTTTCACGGAAGTCGGAAGTCGGAAGTGAAAAAAGGGCGGAAGTGGGAAGGCGGAAGTCGGAAGTAGAATTTTTTCAACGGTAGTTGGGAGTGCAAAAAAGTTGAAAAAACCCAGAGATATTGTATACTCGTACATTCTCAACAGGTGATAGGTCAATTCCATACTGAATACAAACGATTTCACGGTTTTTTCGTCATTTTTCACGAAAAAATTTTTTGACGGAAGTCGGAAGTAGAATTTGTTAAACGGAAGTCGGAAGTCGGAAGTAGAATTTGTTAAACGGAAGTCGGAAGTCGGAAGTGAAATTTTTTCACGGAAGTCGGAAGTCGGAAGTCGGAAGTGAAAAAAGGGCGGAAGTCGGAAGTCGGAATTCCGTGCAACTCTGATTCTTACTTTCCGTCCATTGAAATTAAAGACTCATTACGTAAATCGTTCTTGTATTTCAAGGCGAAACTGTTACGGTACTAAGTACCAGGAGGCCAGACCTTTTTTTTACAGGTAGAGGAAGCTATGTGCATCTGATTCAAGCAAGTTATTTTTCTCGAATCATTTTACTCGTTTTTATACGTCCCAATTTTAGCACATTAGCGGACAACCGCTGGATGTCGAAATTTATGGAATTCGAGAAAAGGTCATAGGTTAAGATCGAAAACTCAACATTTTCATCAATCTTAAACATAACTTGTAAGAAAAACAAAAAAACCCCTAGAATAACTGAATACATGAAATTCAGCAACGAGATGGCTCTAGGACCAATTTCATAGTTTATAAACAGAGAACTACGAATCGCGGGAAATCAATTCTCGAGGTTCAAAAAGCTTTCGGCATTTTATTCGAGAGAAATAAATTGTCCAGTATGTTTTCGTAGACAAAAAATCTGAGGAGAGAATTGAATCAAATTCGAGATACGAATATTTTGCCTTCGTCTTTTCAAAGCTTTCTCGTGAAAAATAGCCAAATTTATGCTTGTGACAAAATGTATTGGTTTCTTTGGAAGAGAAAAGTATCCAGTACGCGTTGGCATCTAAAAAAACTCGTGAGAATATTGAATATGAATAATTAAACAGAATAATGTGCAAAAACTCACTCAGGATCGACCACTTGGTTTTCGACCATCCACTCTTGAGGCACAGATTCTTTAGGTACGGTACTGCAAAATGGAAGATTAGGGAATGTTGAAGGAAAGTTCTGGTGGGTAGATGCGAGAAACGATGGTCATATTTAATGATCGCACATAAAATTTTGCCCCATCCGATTGAAATCGGCCGCAGCGCATAAATCAAGTACAACCCGCTGATTATTCAAACGAGTTCTCGGAAATTATGGCGATGAGAAAGGATTGTACAGAAAAATGAATGGAGATTCATACACATTTACTGCTGACTGAAGTTTGAAAAAAAAACTTTTTTCTCGAAAAGAGGTTACAATTGAAAAAACTCGCTACGCTCTGGTCTATTACCTAAAATAAATCAGCTGTAGTTCTCTTTTTTCCTCTACACCGTAAAAATGCCCGATTTTTCTATATGAAGCGAAATGGATGAAAATAGCATAAACCTCTTCTATAGTTAGAATAAGCCGCAAAAACAGTCGGTTGGTGTATAGCAATGTGCTAGTGAGCAGGCAAAAAAGATAACATATTGGTGAGAGAGAGAGAGTCGGGCGCACCATGGTGTATCTTATGGTGTACGCGCCGATGTCTTATGGTCACGGTCAGCTAACTTAATCGGCTGCCGTGAAGCTACTTTTGTGAACAAGGATGTGATGCCCGTTATCATATTGAAACAACTCAAATTGTCAAAAAATGTGGGAGTTGTGAAAAAAATGACTGTTTTTTTCACAAAATCTTATTAATCTGATTTTCTGTGAAATAATATTTGAAAAATTTTTTTAAAAGGCCTGAAAATGAGTTTTTTTTAATGAGAATAAAGTGTAAACGACTACGTGTGGTCACAAAAACTCGAGTTCTGAGGCCGACAAGGTGTGGGTGAAGAACAAAAGGGCGTACAATCAGGCGGGCACGTCCAAGATGTTTGCACAAACACAACAAATGCCAGTACAAATACCAGACACCAAAGGGAGATGGTGTCTTGTTGGTGTGGACCACTTTAAGGTCATCTGATCGATAGTCATGTCATGATTCAAGTTGGAAGGGTAAGTGGCAGAGTTGCACGGAAGTGAAATTTTTCAAAACGGAAGTCAGAAGTGAAAAAAGGACGGAAGTCGGAAGTAGAATTTTTTCAACGATAGTCGGGAGTGCAAAAAAGTTGGAAAAACCCAGAGATATCGTATATTCGCGCATTCTCAACAGGTGATAGGTCAATTCCAGACTGAGTAGAAACGATTTCACGGTTTTTTCGTCATTTTTCATTTTTTTAAAAAAAATTTTTGACGGAAGTCGGAAGTCGGAAGTGAAAAAAGGACGGAAGTCGGAAGTAGAATTTTTTCAACGATAGTCGGGAACGCAAAAAAGTTGGAAAAACGCAGAGATATTGTATATTCGCGCATTCTCAACAGGTGATAGGTCAATTCCAGACTGAGTAGAAACGATTTCACGGGTTTTTCGTCATTTTTCACGGAGAAAAATTTTTGCACGGAAGTCGGAAGTGAAAAAATGGCGGAAGTCGGAATTCCGTGCAACTCTGGTAAGTGGCAACTTCAATTTATTGAGATCAGCCAGTTCAAGGCATATGCGCGTTGAATGTCGCGAAAATTTGACGCTTGAGCGCTAGCCTCTTGGTTTTTGAACTGTACGAAAATCGGATAGATTCGAGGGGTATTTCACATATATATCGCTAGAATCATGACCGTTGTCAAACGCGCTCTAATCTCAATTTTGCAGAATGAGTACGATAGGATCGGGACTCTCACAACGAACAGTTAGATCTTTGTGGATTTAAATTATTTTTTATTTTCAGTCCAGAAGGCTAAAGGCTCACATTACGTCAATCGTTCTTGTATTTCAAGGCGAAACTGCTACGGTACTAAGTACCCGATTTACGGAGGCCAGACTTTTTTACAGGTAGAGGAAGCTATGTGTATTTTATTCCAACACTCAATCACTTTCACAATTTTGTGTAATTACATCGGAAAATGATTTACATTTTAAAAACAACAAAATGCGCCAGAAAAAAACGCGTTGGAAACTGTAGCCATTCAAATTATTTGCTACCAGAGTTGCATAGGAAAATAAAATTTTTTTAAAATTGAAATTGAACGTCGGAGATGCAAAAAACTCTAATAAACCCAGAAATATTGCATATTTTTTGAAAAATCGGCATTTTGAGGGCGCGGAACCTGTAGGGGGTTAGGCTTGGGTTTTCCAGGGTTTAAGCATAGCTGCAACGTAGGCTATCAGGTCAACCCCCTAAATCAAGCCATTTTGGCCATGCCGCCGGGGGGGGGGGGCCTAAATGCACCAGTGCCGTTCATTCTCGGACGGCCTAAATGCACGGGTGGGGCCTAAATGTACCAGTGCCGTTCATTCTCGGACAAACTAGTGAGTAGACAAGGATTTCGTTGTCTTTTTTCCTCAATTCAATTTTTTGACGAAATTTGTAAAACTGAAATAAAATAAGTAGGAACTTTGTGAAACTCTGTTCTCTTCCAACGAACAACTTTTACAAATGTTTCAACCCTTTTTGCGGATTAGGCTATTCAGCAAACATTGGACGTGTGCCATCAACTCGTAATCAGCTATAAAACCAGCCGTTTCCGGTTTTATGGGTTGCACGGTGCGAGCGAGGTGAAGGGGGGGACGAGCATAGTGGCGCGGGTTCTTCTCATATCAGTGAATACTGTAGTATTAAGTAGTTTGAGAACTGAAGTATACTGTAGTTAGGAAACTGAAGTATGCTGTAGGTTGAATACTTCAGTATACTGTACATCGGAGTTGCACGGAAGTAAAATTTTCCAAAACGGAAGTCGGAAGTGAAATTTTTTCACGGAAGTCGGAAGTCGGAATTCCGTGCAACTCTGCTGCACATATCTAGCAAAAAGTCTGACCGATTTCAAACGCGCGCCAGTCGCGTTTTTGTAAAATGAGTACGGTAAGGTGGGGACTCTCGCAACGAACCGTTAGATCTTTGTGGATTTAAGTTATCTTTTATCTTCAGTCCATTCTGAAATTGAAGGCTCGCTACGGAAATCGTTCTTGTATTTCAAGGCGAAACTGCTACGGTACTAAGTACCCGATTTACGGAGGCCGGACTTTTTTACAGGTAGAGGAAGCTATGTGTACTGTAGTTTGAATACTGCATTATACTGTAGTTCACAGTTAACTAAAGAAATTTCAGAAAACACATTTCTGCCAATTTTTGAGAAAAAGACTAACTTTCTACGAGAGTTCCCTGAACTCTGAATTATTTTACCATGATAACTGACAGCTTAAATTGAAAATCGAGTTTTTTTTAGAAAACAATGTGAATCAGCAAAAACCGATTGGAAATGACAGAAAGTATACAGAATCAGCATTCATGGGGTCTAGAATTAATGAGAAAAGAACCAGGATAAATTAGTTTTATCCGGATTTTGATTGAAGAGGGGTAGTGAGAAGTTCGAAGCAAAAGTTTCAAAACTACAGCGGCCCGAGCGTAGCGAGGAAAAGTTCAATTACATGGAGACGTATGATTTAAATGACAAAAACTTACGTTACGAGAGTGTTGATCTGCTCCGATGTGAATACTTCTCTTTTCCTCATCGTTTTCTTAGTAGGGTCCGACGAGCTGATCGTCCACTCCGTCTCATCCCCTTCTCCGCCTTCTTCTGGTATTGGTTCCATGGGCTCTTGGAGCCAAGCACCCATCATCTGGAATGAAAGAAGTGTAAGTGGTGAAGAATGTTATTGTGCATCGTGTTGATTATTGTGGTTGCTGACAGATCGTCTTGTTATGACCAGTAGAATTGCACAAGATATATTCATTTTTCCAAAGGACCAGTTACGCTCATTTTGGCTTGAAAGTGAGAACCACCATATACACCAGGGGTCCGGATATGGTGATATCTATGCATTTTCCACAGAAACCCAATTGAAGACAAATCCTGACCCCACAAAACACTTCTAGGGATGTATTATGTTCCGATTCTGAATAGAAAACAAAGAAACAACTAGAACAGACCATAGACGAGCCAGTTAAACCACCCAAACTAGAAACATTTTGCTACCTGAAGGAGAAAAGAGAAAGTTTAACTCAATCGCAGCGTCAATCGTTTATCTACTTCACTTGTTAAATTATTAGAATATCAATTGTTGCTTTGATTAGTAAGTTGATGGCCGAGTTGTAGGGCACTAGAAACAATTTTTAAAAAAAGTGAGAGAAATATGCGATGAACCCATGAATATTGTAGAAGACACCTCGACAAAGGAATAAGACAACAAAACCGCTTCGCAACCGCTTTGCCGACCTCCGCTTTCATTTTCGATAGTTTTTATACTTTAAAAATGTTTCACTTGACCTAATGAACGTTGCGGACTGTTACCAACGATAGTTTTACCTACTTCAAACATTTTTCCGTTACGGTTCGTGAATCTGGGACGATAAAAGGTAGGAAAAGTAAAAAATTTTTGAACTACAGTAACTTAAATTTGATCTACTCTATCGATTTGTTATGCTTACACTTTTCAACCGCAGTGTGTAGAGCCGCTCACTCTCAGACAAACTAGACACATATCTAGCAAAAAGTCTAACCGATTTCAAACTCGCGGCAGTCGCATTTTTGTAAAC
>OZ022253.1:14790427-14845427 GCA_963978915.1 Caenorhabditis parvicauda | reverse complement strand
ATTCGATAACATGGTCAGTGGAGAGAAATTGAGAAGAAAGGCAAAAACATGACTAATTCAGTAAAATTTGAATGTTTCGGAAATGAAAAATTCTTTAATCAGAAACATCTCATTCTTTTCATTCAGTGACATGGTCAGTAGAAAGAAACTAGAGAGAGAGTATCTTATGTATGACTTTCTTTAAGCTAAAGCTACTCTACTCAAAGTATACCTTCATTATTGAAAAAAATTATGGTCTATTTGTTGTAAACTCAATGACATCTGTTTCAAGATATATTCTCACATGTAGAAATTGATCCGTACCCGACAATTCATGAATCCGTTCTACTTTGCGAAAACCAAAAACAGTTACGTCGCAGTTCACTGAGCGCATGGTCATTTTACCTGGACTCAAGAGGTAAGAAAAGAGCAACAAGACACATATACACACACAGACTTTCATGACTCTCTCTCTCAAGCTCTCCTCCGTCTCCCTTCTGAATGATCGATAAGTAGGTTTGGAGTGTCGAAGGCTCGGAGCACTCATGGCTGGGCAGGTAGCGAGCGAGCGAGTAGCCGTTGGTCAAAGCCGCTGGCGCGCTGCGCATTCCGTAAATTCACTTTATTCTTCATAATGAAATTTCGAAGGCAAAAAATGAGTGTTTGTCAAAATTGTTGAAAATAACTGGAAATTTCTATTCAACCATTCTGCCTAATTTCTGCTTCAGTCAGGACAGTTATGCGATTTTTCGCAAAAAAAAACTTTTAATAACGAGAAGGAAAATAACTGAACAGGATTGTTAGTTATTGATGTTAGTAGTTCATCAAGTTCAAAAGCACCAATGTAAATCAGTAGATCTCATGTTTTTTGTGAAGAAACTTCAGTTACATATAATCTTGATAATTTCATTCTGGTAATCGAGATGAGATGATAATACCGTTCGAATGAAGAAAAACGAATAAATCTGGGTAAAGTCGATTTATGCCGCAAAAAAACGAATTTCGAATGATACCAACTTTTCCACACATTTACAGTACATGATCTAGGTAATACGACTAATCTACATCATTGTGAGAAAAAGCACGAGAAATGAAGCAGAGAAAAGATGAATGCGGTCATTTCTCAAGGGTCCATGCAACACCAACATATACAAGTTTGATTTATACCCATTGTCTCTTTTGAGGAGAGCGCTCTCTGGGGGCCATTCAAACTCACATATGACTCGCAGCAACACTCGCTCGACAATCTGCTCAAAGTGATACCGGACAGACTTTGATGGTAGATTATTGAAAAGTAATGAATTTAGCTGAACACAACTGAAAATTACAGAAAACTATTGGGATAATTGCATAAAGAAACTTTAAGAATTACTCACACTGCGCAAATATCTAGTAAAAAGTCTGACCGATTTCAAAAGCGCGCCAGTCGCATTTTTGTAAAATGAGTACGGTAGGCCTACCCTAGAGTCGGGACTCTCACAACGAACAGTTAGATCTTTGTGGATTTAAATTATTATTCTTACCTTCAGTCCATTGAAATTAAAGGCGCATTACTTAATCGTTCTTGTGTTTCAAGGCGAAACTGCTACAATAACAAGTAACCGATTTACGGAGGTCAGACTTCTTTACAGGTAGAGGAAGATATGTGAGTTGAAAAGTGTAAGCAAAACAAATCGATAGAGTAGATCAATATTCAGTTACTGTAGTTCAAAAATTTTTACTTTCCCTGCTTTTTTTCATCCCAGATTCGGAACTCATAAAGGAAAAATGTTTAAATTAGGTAGATTTATCGTTGGGAACAGTCCGCAACGTTCATTATGTCAAGTGAAACATTTTTTAAAGTGAAAACACCTTCGAAAATGAAAGCGGAGGTCGGCAAAGCGGTTGTGAAGCGGTTATATCGTCTTATGCATGTGCCTAGGTGTGTTACGTGAAGATGAAAAGTTGTGCATAGACAGCCAGCGGCTTCCAACCATCACCCCATCCGTTATCCAATTAGAGGAACGGACAGAAGTCGTAAAATTGAGGGCCGACTGAATGTAGCTCTCTCTCTCTTCTGAGTAATTAAGGATGATGGTGGGAGGTGCAGCAGGAGGAGATGCTCTGTGGTGGCTAGGGTTGGTGAGGGTGTTCATCTGTGGTGCGCTAATTGGTGTACATCTGGGTGAAGCTGCAAAGTTGCCTTGTCGACCAGCTGTATCACAGGGGTTCTTACAGACGGAACACGTCCGAATCACTGAGGAAATAGCCTGGAAGTGAAGGAGAGTGGGAATAACTTAAGAGAAGCGGAATGAAGTTACTCTCTCTCTCTCACTCAAGTATTTTCTACCATGAGAACAAGCAGGTAGTCCTCGCTACGCTCAGAGTCCCTTCCCCCTTTTTTCTGAGCAAAATCGCACTGTTTGAATTTTTGATTGGAAGAAGAAGTGGTTTTTAGAGACAACGGTTTTGCTATTTCTCTCTCCTTTACCAATCTGATTGCGGCCATAACTAATGCCAGTGTTGTTAGAACCAATGCACTACGGCGCGTTGATCCCCGTAGCCATCAGTGGTCACGCGAACAGTCGCTACAAAACTTGTGCAGCTGTGACCGAGTGGTTAAAGCAGACAACTTTCACGTGCTCGTCGCGGGTTCGTATCTCTTCTCTGGGCACTTTTGCACAATCCCTCCCATTCACCCCCCCCCCCCCCCCCAAACAAATCCAAAAAGCTTCACCCAAAAATTTGCCTCACGAAAAAGGGGGCGGGGCAAAGTGGGCGGAGGATTTGTCAATTAATAATATGATATTCAAAATTTGTCATCTTGAGACAAAACGGGAAGAGAATGTAGGCGAGAAAAGTTCATTTAGAAGTTTTGAGGCGCATGCGTGAGCTTCTTTTCATTCTTCACGGCTTTAGATTGGCCAGAAAGTGGTCTTGACAGAGTTGCTCGGCCAATTGAGAAAAACTCGCCGCGACGATGCAGTGAACTCATCGTTTATACTGCCATGATTGTTTTCAGCCACGGCTTTTGTCTATAAGAAACGATGGGAGGAAGAGTTATGTATGAAAAAATTTTGAAGAATAAATGGAGCACCAAGAGCTTGGAAGAACTCTGTGATTTTCCATGAAAGAGAGGGTAGTTCTGATGCTCATTTCGGGTTTAGATAAATGGTCGAATGAAGAAAACTCAAACCAGAATTGAATGATACAACCCACGTCCGCTCATTCACAGCTGGGTCGACTACAAGTAATGCAGGAGCTGAAGTCCTGTCATGTACGGTGCACATATATCGCTAGAAGCATGGCCGTTTCCAAACGCGTTCTAATCTCAATTTTGCAGAATGAGTACGGTAGGCCTAACTTAGGGTCGGGACTCTCACAACGAACAGTTAGATCTTTGTGGATTTAAATTATTATTCTTACTTTCAGTCCATTGAAATTAAAGGCTCATCACTTAAATCGTTTTGTGTTTCGAGGCAAAACTGCTACAGTACTAAGTACTCGATTTACGGAGGCCAGATTTTTTTTACAGGTAAAGGATGCTATGTGTGGTGGCAAGGGGGAAAATCATCCTCTATACAATACCATGCAGGCATTTCCACAGTCACAACACTAGTGCACAACAAAAACGTTTGCTTCTAGCAGTGATTGAAACTATAAATTAATTGAAATCGACAGTACTATCATCTAACTTCTGCTATCGAGGTCAAAAATAGAAGAGTATAATGAGGAATCGATGGGAGGAGGACTACTACACATGACATATGGTGTGGCGGCTTGGTGGCTCGTTCACCCAAACCCGTAATCCTCATACTTAAGCACGTGTTTATTATTCCAGTCAGTTGCAAACAGATGAAAAGAAGAAGAAAGGCGAGAAGAGAATAGAGACAACGAGGTGGTCATCATCAGTCAGCTTCTTCATCTTTTCTTGCCGAAATCAATAATTAACAGCTAACAAGATGTTCGTTGTCGAGTGAACGAGTCCTACTTGACCGACAAGGGTCTTAATTAGACTTGTTAGGTGGTCGAGAAGGGTGGGTAAGGCGCACACACCCTGATATTTGGGTGTCATGATCTCATTTTGAGTTGAGTGTGGATTTAATGTAACATTGTTATAGGAAAAACTGCTTAATTAGTACAGATGACAATCCCGCACTTATAACCAAATGAATTTTCATTCGAACATGAATTAGATAAAGTGTTTTTAGATTCAAAACTCACACTATCAAAGACAATTTAGAGAGAAAACATCTGCATGTTTAAAATACTCTCAATAAAACTCACATTCGAAGATTGATCACTTGTGACGATAATGAAACACTTTTTGAACTCTAGAAAAAAAATTAATATAGAGTTAACTGAGTGGCACCAAAAAATCAACTCTGAGTGTACTCCGGAATTAACTCTGAATGTACTCCGGAATTAACTTCATATAAAGTTGAACGATAACAGAGGTCATAAAAAGAGAAAAGCAACTAGAACTGATTCTAGTAACTTGAAAATCATCTCCGGGTCTCTACTATTTCGGTATCCTACTTTCAGGTGTTCGCAAAAATAAAAGTCAATGCCGGAGTACATTCAGAGTTAATTCCGGAGTACATTCAGAGTTAATTTTTTGGTGCCTCAATTAACTCTATATTATTTTTTTTTTCTAGAGGAATGTTGGAATCTTTTTCAAAAACTTACTTTTTTAATATGTTCGAATGAAATTCCTAAACGACATCAATGAAAATAACGATTTTAATTTTAGGTAAAAAAAAAAACTAACCCCTGAAGACATGATGAAAAATTAAAAATTTGAAAAAAACTCACCTTTGATGTATTCTCGAAATTCTGAAAGAATTTTTGAAAAACAGAAAAAAACACAAATCCAACGTTGGGTCTAGTAAAGATAGAGTTAGTAATTCGATCGGAGTTTTCTTTTTTAGAAATCCGACGATACAGTATACACTGTCTAATATTCACTGTTGAAAGCGCATGCCCTACTTTCGATCTGAAATCTGCAGCTAACATGTCCCAAACCTAACCTAAACGTAAAAAAGAGGTGTTCATGCGATGCGAAAAAAATTTCGAAAATGGGATGCGATTTACTAAATGCCCACAAAATTGGGAGAAAACGAAAAAAAATTGAAAAACGAAAAAATTTGGTAATTAGTAAATCGCATCCCGCATCCCGCATCCCATTTTCAAAAACGGGATGCGATAACTTTTTTCGCATCGCATGAACACCTCTTTTTTAGGCTTAGGTTAGGTTTGGGTCAGCTTAACGTTCAACCTAAGCCTAAATACAAGGTGATTGGGCTGTTCCGAGCAAAGTTACAGACGTTTGAAAAAAACGGGATGCGACGGGATGCGGGATGCGATTTACTAATTGCCAAAAAATATCGATCAGTAAGTAGATCAAATATTCGGTTACTGTAGTTGAGACTTGATTTTTCGCTCCTTTTTCACTTTCGTTTTCCCAACTCTTCGTTGATTGGCACTAGTGCATTTAGGCTTAGGATTGGCCAAAATGGCTTGATTTCGGGAGATTTATTTTAAGCTTGGGTAAGGTTGGGAAAACAAATTTGTGAAGATCCGAGTCTTGGGAACGCATGTAATCTACAAAAAAAGAAAAACTGTAGCTGAATATTAGAGAATTAGAGAAATTCGTAGCCTGAAAATATACCTCTATACCTACGATGATTCTTCGATAAAATAGAGTGGGTGAAAACCATTTAATAATCGTTTTCACACTAGAATCGAAATTGACATCAAAATGCATTTCAACAAATATTTTTCTGTATACAGACAATTCGAGAATCGATCGATACAAACTGTTAGAAAGAAACGTTTATTGAAAGATTTGGAGATCAAACGACCGCTTTTTGATATGACTAGAATGTACAAAGAAGGAACAAACAAGAATCGATATAAAGTGAGAGGAAATTAAGAGTTATCACTCGAATAAACAGACAAAAAGGTATTGGAGACGGGCAAAGTTACATCACTGGGAGAGAACCATTCAGGGGAAGGAAACAACTCATCAAGTTCTGGAGAACGTTGACGACTGGAATCTTCTGGACGTGTACGTGTAGTAGGCATCGTCTGCTTCATCACGTGCGTTACGGATCCTTGGGAGCGTTCCCATGTTACCTGAATATAGTCGAGTTGAGCTTAATTGATTACGGTAACTCTAAAGAATCTAGAAAAATATTTACCGTAGACGTGTCCTACGCCGTCACTGAGTATCTTCTCTGCTGGACTCAGAATATGAGAAACAGCCTCCGTCGCTGCTACACGCTCTTTTGTCGGCGTCAAAAACGAGGTTGGAATTTCGTTTGGAGCAACTTCTGTGATCCACTCGTTGTTGCTCATCACTTGATCTTCTGAAATACAACAGTTCAGAAAGATATCGAATGAATTTTTGATTCAATAAGGTTTAAAAAAATCGAGAAGATACAGCACGATTGACTGCATCTCAACTGTTGGTAGGTAGATCTTCCGGCTCATATTATTATTTTACAGATCCTTTATCCCGATCACTATTTGTGACAGGAGAAATACGAAAATGTCCGGTTGGAGAGTTAAATTTTCAATTGAGTGAAAACCATCTGTTTTGACTACTCGGCCGGGTTTGAATCTAATGTTCTGGCGCGTTAGTGAACTCGAACGGTCCGAGAGTAGCGAGGAATAGTGGTCACACATTACTTGTACATAAGGAAATGATCTGGCTACTACAGAAATTTAAAAAAAAGCTTACCATGTAAAGACAGTAGAGGCGATCCACACTGTCTATCTTGAATCGTCGAGTTCTGAAGTGAGCTCTTCTGTGGATCCAACCACATGTTTCTTCGGTCGTCTCGAATCTTCTGAACGTTTGAGATAAGTAATTCTTACGAGAAAAAAAAAACTCACCCCGTCTTGTTTTGCGAAAATGGTCCAGAGGAAGATGAACCCGGCTGCGGTGACGTTGACAACTCCTTTCGTCAAATCCTGAAGACTGATCTACGAACAATATTGTTAATCGTGACTTACCAGTGTTTTATCATCGTATGGAAGATAATTGCAGAAAATACCGACCACGTTGTACAGAACCGTGAAGAAAGTCTGAAATTAAAGATGAGAGAGAGAAAGAGAGAGAGAGAGAGAGAGAGAGAGAGAGAGAGAGAGAGAGAGAGAGAGAGAGAGAAAGAGAGAGAGAAAGAGAGAGAGAGAGAGAGAGAGAGAGAGAGAGAGAGAGAGAGAGAGAGAGAGAGAGAGAGAGAAAGAGAGAGAGAGAAGAGAGAGAGAGAGAGAGAGAGAGAGAGAGAGAGAGAGAGAGAGAGAGAGAGAGAGACGGTAACTTACAAGTAGCGAATGTTCCAGCAGGCAATTTCTCAGGTTCATTTTGACGACGTAAATGTCATAATTCTTGCTACACGACACGAGGAATGCTGTTGCTGCGGAGTAGAACGAGAGCTGAAAATATTGATTGCTTGTTCAAAACTTTGATGAACGTTCACTTATCTCTGTAATTTCAATGTGGCAGGTACGCAGCATAATTGCGTCCAGAAAATGGTCGCACTTTTTCGGACAGATGAAGACGCGTTCCTGCGACTATTGATACACGTGCCTGCCCTATTCGATACGCGTGCCTGCCTTCTTGCCATATTTAATTATCAGAGACAGGTACGCGTCTCGATTGAGGCAGGCACGCGTATCAGTAGTATCCGGCACACGTCTTCATCTGTCCACAAATGTGCAGGACGTGTTCCCACCACATTGAAATTACAGTAACTTCGAAGTTGAGTAAATGACTCTCTACCCTCTTTGACTCTCCAACTCACCAAAAGGAAAAGTGCCATCGGGATTACGATGAACCAGAAGAGCCACAACTCTGGCGATAATGAACACGAGTCGCTGGCGAAGAAGAACGTGGTCAGAGATATCAGCAATGGTAGGAGAATTCCGATAATGCAATGGATTAGAATGCTGAAAAATGCATTGAGCGTCAGGCGAGACACGAGTTGACTTACTTTTGCTTCAAATTTCCAACAGCGATGATTCTGTACAGGTGAAGTGAGTACAAGAAGAGCCAGGCGAACGGAGAGCTGGTGAAAAGGGACAGGAACGCATTTCTGCTCGGACAGTACACCTGGAATGTGTTATTTTTGAAAAGAGGGAAAGAGAGAGAGAAATTTTCAGACTCTAATCGTAATTCTGGAAAGACACTGCGTGTGTTTTCTAGAAGCTTCTGAAAAAAAACAAATCAAAAAAGACGTTGTATAAGTCATTGTCATTCTTTTGGTTTTTTAAATTGTGTGGTTTGAAAGTATTCTCCTGTTTTCTCGCTTATAGAATTCAATAAACAGAAAAAGATTCATGACCTACAACTTATAGTCTACATTCAATTCCAGTGGTCAAAATCGAACATACCTGATTGATAGACGCATGATTGACCAGGAAAACGTCCATCATTCCGGTCGAGAAGCAGATGATGAAAGCGAATCTGACGAACGAGTTGCGTGCACGTCGTGAGAATCCAATGATGATGGCCAGTGAGCAGAAGGTGAGAGCGGCGATTGTGAGATAAGTGCCGGTCCGTAGTTGAGAGACGCGTACAATCTGGAAAATTGGTGTTGGGTAGAGCATACATCAACTTGTACCAAGATCAAAAAATCGAGTGTGGGTGGAGTTTCAAAAAAGGCGCGAATCAGTCGACCCCAATCAATATATTCAATTTTTCGCTCCGGATGACCGCTTTGCAGCCGTATATTAGTATTTTTACTCATTTTTTTCATGTACTCAGCCTAATTTTAGTCCTTATCCAATAAGAAAATTGTTTTAAAACTTATTGTAAGATATTTCGAGGACTAACCAGTATTGATATCGAAAATGTAGTTAATCTCTCGATTTTAAAATTTTGCAACTAAGCGATTTTTGACCGACCACCTTGGTTGTCCCGCCCCCGTTACGCCCACTTTTGGAATGGCCGAAAGTGTTACATATTGGTGATAAAAACAGTTAGGACAAAAACAAAGGTTTTTCAGGAAGGTTAATTTTACCAAATCTAATTGCGCTCTCAACTTTGAGTTGCAGACAGTACAGAGCTATTACATACTGAGTCTATCATGTCGTACACCGAGGCTACATGAATGTAACCAAGTCTCAATAATTTTCCTTTTTCCGATTTCTGGTAACTTCTTGGAAAGACTTACCGACGACGAGCTTTGATCCACAAACATCGAGTAGACACCAGACTCTTCGAACGAGCAAACTGCGTGGGTCAAATTGAGTCCGACAAGACCGTTTACATCTCTCCACCTTCCGTTCTGAACCATTATACTGCGAATAATACCACTTATGTTGTAATCACAAACTTTTAAGTACGATTTACAAACAAATTACCTTCATGATGACACACTCTGGGTACTTCCATCCGTCTTCCTCGTCGATCGGGAACTCGACATAAATCGCCTCGGTTGCGTTCAACACGTCGACAATGACGATAGGATTTCCACACTTGGGACATCTCGGATACGGTATAATCGAGTACACGAGCTGCAAGTGATCAGTGAGCGATTTCGAAACCTAGACAAAGAACTATATTTGGCACACCGCGCTAAGCGCAGTAGAAAAGTGTCGGATCAAGCAGCGAGGGGAGGCGACCAATAAGCAGCGAGCACAAACCCCGCCCCTTCGTGAATCCTGCACCGCTGTAGATCAAATTACACTTACTGTAGTTGAAAAACTTTTTCCCTGACGTTTTTTCAAAGTTCATGATAAAAAGCTAGTTACGAAGGAAAGTTACACGATTTACAATTTTTCAACAGCGATTGGCGAAACAAACTTGCTTGTTAAGATGAGAAAAATGGGACAAAAGAATGAAAATAGTATTGATGTGCGAACGCGCCCTACAGCGAATTTGCGTTCAATATAATTTGCGTGCAACGCGTCTAATCGATGACGACCACTTTTAGCTCGGTGTGTTTGGTGGCTGTCCAGCGTTTTTCGACAAGCGTTTTTCGACAAACGTTCCTGCTTCAAGATTTGGGAATTCGAATAAAAATGTGATAATTAGAGAATTTTGATTCCAAAGTAATAAAATGACCGACAGTTGTGGTTCCTGTCTACAATAAGGCAAATTATGAATGTTTTCAAACATATGAACAGGAAATTTAAAGGAAAACTGAATACGTTCAAGAAACTACGTAAAACTGCAAAAAAAGAAAAAGGAAAAAAGTCAAAGCGAACCTTATCCCCTCCTTTCGCGAAAATCTTGACTCTTTTGAATCCTTCGGGGCGGGTGTCGACGAAATTGTTGAATTTCGGTACGATATTGGCATAATCGAGTCTATCGAACGAGAAAACTGCAAGATTTGTCAAATGAACTGTTAGAGCTCAAGTAAAACTCACCAATGTGCTCATTGGCAATGAAGAAAGGCTCAAGGAACTGATAGTCATTGTGTGTCTGGGCGACAATTTTCACATATCGATGTAGCCTGGAGACAAGATCGACATAGTCCGCAGCGGGTTGCTCGCTGAGCACTTTCGAGGTGACGGTTATCAGTTGTTCGGTGAACTTCATACTTCTTACATGGGACTTCGGAAGTCTGAGTTGGTTGTGATCTTCGTTAGTTTACCTATTATGATAACTCACCCATTCTCGTTGTCAAAAATCTTTGCCACGGCTTCTGCCGCGATCTGCTGGTTCCTTCCACGGATGGTTGACTCGTCGGCGGTTGCGTTTGCCACCATCGTTAAGAGCTTTGTCGAGTCGAGGATGTCAAACTGGAAATGGAAAAATTTTGCACTGGTTCATTTGGATTTGAGTACGCACAATTTGGCTTGAATCGTATACAAAGGCCGGATACGAATGCAAAAATATTGTTTCTTACCGCCCTCAGTTAGTGTGCCTCTTCGAAATGACGATTCAAAAACTGAGATCGCTGGCAAAAATGTCACCACGCTCTTCTACATTATGCTCTCTCTCTCTCTCTCTCTCTCTCTCTTTCTCTGTCTTCTTCCCTTCCTCACCTTGTTCACCATGATAGCGTACTCTGGCCGTGTGCAGTTCCACGAATTCACGTCAGACCATCTTCCTGTTTTCTCACACCTTCGTGTAGCCAACCCTGTTTCACCAGCTGGACACGACTGGCGCACTACTGATCCTTAAAGTCAGGTATGAGAAAAAGAGGATCGAGTCATTCAAACCTTTTACACTCGTCGGCCATTGAACTCCATACTCGATTTCAGAAGGACACTTGCCAGTCAGTTGGACACACTTCAATGTTTTCGGGTCGAGAAGCTGAAACATGACTGACTTACGAACACCAACCCGGTTGACACTCTAAATTGACCCGATATGATTACTTTTCTCCTCCAGTATTATGATCGTCGGGACTGGGGTCCGGGAGACCCTTCGTGCCTTCGATCTCACAAAAACGTCCCCTCCCCCTATATGGGGTCCTCAAATTTCTCTATGCTAAGTTACTTTCTTTTTTTTAGTGTCATTCGGGAAAGTGATTCATCTCACATCCCCTTTCTTTTTTCTATACATATATATTCTTTCTATTATTTTCCATTTGTTCCTTATCGGAATCAATTTTATATTATTATTATTATTATCGTTTATTGACAAAAATGTTAGTGGAAGGGTTCCCATGCTCATTTCTTTCTCTTTTCACTCTCTTAAAAATTCCAAATTTTATCTCTAACTTTTTATAGTTATAATTTCTTGATGATGACGTGAAGCCGAAAAGTTGGAAAATAAACACTCTTTGCACTACACAAGTGGTGTCTACCCGATAATCTAACACAGAAACATTCTTTGAAACCTATTTCATTGATTAAACTCCAAATACTTACATGATCAAATCTTGAACAGCGATCACAGCGACGTCCAACCGCGTCGCCTTGGCAGTTACAGTGTCCATCTTGAGAGCATGTCTGACTCGCAGCACCGACACCACATTCGCACTTCTGACAGCCGGATAGGGTCGAGAAGAATGCCTTCTGGAACTTGATTTTTCCACAATTTATCTCATTTCGTACACATTTTGGCGGATCTGAGCTATTTTGAAGCTGTCTCACCTGACAAAGACACGTTCCGGTCGTTTTCTCACACTGTGACAGGTAACCTCGAGCCGTCGGGCATGAACATTGTCGACATTTCGGGAATTCACCCCACCAGCCGCGTGGGCACGTGCGTAGTGGTGCTTCAAGCTCACAGTTGGCTCCGGATCTTCCTGAAAGAAAACAAATGAAATAGTTCTTCCATTATGCCGAAGGTCAATTGGTCCATTTAGGTTCAAGACGCGGTGCTAGGAAGACGGGATGAGTAAGTTTCCTCATCATAAAACTCTCAATTTCTTCGTAAACTTGCTTTTCCTAGACTAGACGCCGTGCTACGCAGACGGGAGTGAGGAACTTGACACGTCATAAAATGGTTAATTTCACAGTGTACTTGGGTATCCAAGAGTTGGTTCTTCATAAAAGTTGTTCTTCCAACCTAACCTAAGCTTATTATGAAAGGAAATTACTGTTGGCTGCAGATTGCAGATTGAAATTAATACATGACATCATGAACGCGGGTTCTTACAATGTGTCAAATTCCTCACTCCCGTCTTTCTAGGACTATGTCGAGACTAGGCTCTTTACAAAAGTTGTTCTCCCAACCAAACCTCAACTTGGTATGAAAGAAAAATACTGTTGGCTGCAGATTGCAGATTAAGATTAATACGTGACGGCATTTTACAAAGAGTAAACTTCCTCTTTCTAGTACCCGCTAGGTTCAAGTACGCCTGTCTAGAGGTTCCTAATAACGTAAAGCTGAAGTGTAGAAGGAAAAATATTTCCTGTGTCATGCCCTACATGCCCATTCTTGTAATGACAATTATCGAAACATTCTAAACAACTTTTTTTAAAAACCTTGAGAATGAAAAATTCTTCTAGGATTTTGCTCACGAGAAATAGGAAACATATTTGAATTCTTGATAGCACATTATCAAAAATCCCTACTATAATCAGACTCTAGAAAAAAATTTATATAGAGTTAATTGAAGCACCAAAAAAATTAACTCTGAATTTATTACGGAATTAACTCTGAATGTACTCCGGAATTAACTCTGAATTAACTTTTTTTGAACATCTGAAAGTAGGATACCGAAATAGTTGAGACCCGTAGATGATTTTCAAAAGTTACTAGAATCAGTTTTAGTTGCTTTTCTCACTTTATATGAAGTTAATTCCGGAATAAATTCAGAGTTAATTTTTTTGGTGCCACTCAATTAACTCTATATTATTTTTTTTTTCTAGAGAGATGTTGTTTATTGAATCTTTTTTCAAAATTTGAGATTCAGGAGAAAAAACTTACCATTAGGACAAATACACTCGTATCCTCTGGTCGAATTCGAAACTTCACACAATCCACCGGGTCCACAAATGTTCTTGACATTACACGATGGTTGACACGTGTCGCCTGAGAATCCTGAATACATGGTCACCCTGGTCACAGTTTCCTTCACTTACCCTTATGACACACACATCGGTGCTTGTTCCATTCTCGTTGGCAGGTCGATGCGGCCGGACAAACACCTTCGATGGCGCACCTGTTGGTGACAATGCACCCTTGCCGAATCTTACTCTTTTGTTGAACCGCAATCGGCTTGTGATCAATTTGAACGTTCCTAATGCATCCTTCAAAGCGGCTCGGATGCCCTGTGGATGGCGCAAGGCCCATGTAGATCGCGTCGAGGGTCAAATCGGAAAGAAGTGCCTTCGATTCCGATGAGTAGATATTGTCGATGGTGACTTTGACCGAAGCAATGTCGAAACGAATGTCGATGGATGTCCAATGACCGTGGGAGAACTCTGGGCATTGGATTGTTCCGATCACATCGCCTATCGAGTACCGTACACTGCCATCGTCGATCTGAACATGATATATGAATTCGTGTTGGAAAACTTCGTTCTATACCATCAGCTTGAAGAACATATTCTTCTGATTGAACTCGACAGCCATCAATTGCATGTCAGTCCGAGAGGTTCTTAGTTCGAGATTGAAGGAGAACGGGACTGCGACTTTCCCAGGTCGGTACAGTACAAAGGACTCTTCTTCGACAAGTGATACCGGGCGAGAGAGCGAGGAGACGTGGTCTGTAAAACGAATTGATTCAACCTACAAACCAGGGCTGTAAAAAAAGTTAATGATATTTTAAAATCAAGGTTGACGTTGCACTGCTGAAAGCTGTTTTTCGTTAACAAACCCTTGCACCTGGAGAATCTTCAAAGCATGAGCGGTTTCCTAGGCTTTCAAACAAACTTTAGATAATAGAACCGATTACTTAGTACGAAAAAGTAGACTGAATCATCGAATCAAGAATCATTTCCTAACAAAGTGCAAAAATTTTTTGTGGTAATCAAGTTTAAACTTTGATCAAATCTTAGCTTTGTACCTTACCTAAGCCTAAAATTTGAGGTGTCGACAAAGATAAATGAAAAAAGATTCATGAGTCGCGATTCATGATTCAGTCTACATTTTCGTATAAAATAATCGATTCAACCTACCAACCAGGGCGGTAACAAAGTTAACGATTGACAAAACATTTCGTTAAATTCGATTTCTTCAAAAGTTGGAAGTTGAAAACCATACTTTACTGATTTTTCTGTTTTTTTCTTGGTCATCATCGCATTTTTCAACACAAGTAGCATTTTTAAAAAAATTCAATTCGACAGCTTTAACAAAACTTTCCGTTAAATTTGAAATATGAGTTGATTTAACAGTTCCGTTAAACTCAAAAAAACTGTTAATTTAGCGTTCAACCTCTTCTTTAAATCGCAACTTTGTTCAAAAGCCGTGCTACAAACCAGGGCTGTTCACGAAATTACAAACCTTAAGTGTTAACCGTTAAATTACGGTTTTTTTAAAGATTTTTAACGAAACAGTTAAACGTTAATTTAAAGGTTTTCCAGTTTTAACATCGCCGCTGATCGTTACATCGAATTTAACGAACAATTTGGTTATTTCGTTAAATTTAGTAACCAGCCGTGCTACAAACCACTGAAGGACATACCAATCTTGCAGTCTCCCTTCTGATGTGCAGCATGTGGACACCGACAGTTGTGACCGGCCCATTTGTTGACGCATTTCGAGTTCATCGCACACTTGGAGTGAGTACAGAAATTTCCCTTGGGCCGACAACCTTCGTGAACTTGACCCACACGATGCATGTCTTCGATGGAGGAGAAATCGACAAGGGATCCGTCGAGAGTGAGGTTCGAGATGCAACCTGTAAGTTTCAACCGTGTTTTCTGACTACTTGTGATGAAAATTAATCTCTGTTTTCCGATACATTGGTTTTCAGCATCCCTTATATTAGTTATGATCGCATTCGAACTGTGACAGACCCCCGCTTTCAATAGAAGTCTTTCCCATGACTGTTATAATATTCTCTTCTCCGGAAAAAATAAATGTGATTTAAAGGTGCCATTCTCGGTAATGGAAAAACGACGGATGTGTTATTTATACGCGGTTTATGTGCATTTTAGCAGGTTATGTGCATTTTAGCGGATTATGTGAATGTTAGTATTTTATGTGCGTGTTGTAGTCTGTTTATATGAGATTTATAGTCCAAACGCTTATGTGTCGTTTATGGCCAAGAACTTTCAGAGGCCTTTTTGAGACTTTTTTATGTGACCCGCACATAACATGCACATAATCGGAAGTTACATGAACACTCAAAATTCGAACACTGTTGCATCCGAATTACCCTGGATGATGTGCTGATGAGTATTGAAAGATATTCTACGACTCCTGAGGTCTTCGAGCAGTATCTTACGAACTGTCAATATGTCCGCATTTTTAACTCACAAGAAAACTTGGCGAAATTTCAGTCTATTATGGCCTGAAAAATTTGTGGTATGTTCGGACAGAGAAATTCAAAAATCGGAGAAATTCGATAGAGAAAATACCATTGTGGGAGGACTTTTCCTATGAAACTATTCTAAAAACTCGGAAAAACACTGATTTACTTTACCCTGGAGTGACTAAAAGAACTAAAAAAAAATATGGCAGTGCCACCATCTCTTGAGAAAGTAACTTCGATGTCAAATATTAGTCTATATGTAAAAAAGCTCGGAAGGTTGTTTTAAATCAAATAAAAGTGATTAGATTGCACACCTCATTTCATTTTGCAAAAAAATCATTCAGAAACAATAATTCACTGTTTTCCACCATTGTTGTTCATTTTCTGTGTTACATTCCCACCATTCTCGCTGTTTTTACAGCAAACAGTGAAAACGTGAAAAATTAAAAGTAAAAATGGCGACTGATAAGTTACAGTACCAGGTAGATCAAATGTTTTTTATTTTCGTTTTCTGTTCTTGTTTGAGCTATTTCCTGCTGTTTTGTTCATTTCCTTCTTGTATTTCATCAGTTTGATAAAAGTGAAGACTATAGAACATATTTTCGTGATAAACTCTCACACTAATGACCACCCGTAACTTGTTTAACTAACGTTCCATTTGCAGGTTTCACTTCACCTTACTAATTTTTGTTTTGATGAATGGGGCCTAATCTAAAATTTTCAGTCAATCGAGATGATGTGAGCTTCTCAAAAAATTCTCATATCGAGGCTACTATAATGTCCCCTACGAGGATAAGAAAATTGACGGAAAGGATAAGGAAACAAGGTGTGTTTTAATTTTTTTTTTAAATCTTAAAACAGTCAAGTCGTACAGTCATACAGTAAGAGTAAGACCACTGCGCGAAAATGCTTCACAAACACCGATAATTCAATTTTCAAACCATTCAGGTCGATGTGGAATTTTCAAAATATTCATGATTTGGTGCTCGCGCTCGCAGAGAAGCTGCAATCAACAATACTAAACGTGAGACGAGGAAGTTGCACCCTGGAAAAATGACGGAAAAGAACAAGGAAACAAGGTACGTTTTAACGTTTAACTCTAAAAATTAATCTACAATAAGTATGATCTGATTCTGCTCATTCTTTAGACCTTGTGTGCAGAATGGGAACTAACTCATTCAGTTTTATTAACTTCATTTAGCTCAAAGGTGGTACTCTATATTACATACCATGGGTTAGGATATGGATTCAAAATCCACAAACTCAAAAATCGTGCACCTCCTAATTTACTAGTAGCCACCGCAGAATTTGTATGGTTCAGACTGGTGTTTTGATGTTTGAAGGTTTCATGTTCAGTACCGCAACGCGGCGCGAAAGCTAACTTATTGAAAATGGTAAACCCTTATTTGCAGTAACTTCAACCCGTTCAGTAGATTAGAAACTCAACGCGTAATAGAGGACGTAGAGATCAAAGTAACATTTACTCGAAAAATAATCTCGTGAGCGCTACCTTTTAGCACATTGGGGAAATTTTTTTGTTTGCAATTTTTTCAACGTAGTTTTGAGAAGGATCAGTATTCCAATGAGGTTGAGTTCGCAGGGAAGGAGCGGTTTCAAATCCGGACCCCTGGTATACAATATCGAGTACCAGTTTCTAGCTGCGACGCACTTGTCTCGTTTTTCATCAAACTCTGGACTCGTTATCAGTTGATAATGCATTTAGATTTAGCCTAAATTAACCATTTTACAGATAGTCACACCGCTTCTCTTCAAAAAGCCTCTTTCATTTTGCGAACTGGGACTCAAGATTCTGTGGGACTTGAGAAGATGTTCTTAACCATGTCACACGGTCAACTGCCGTGAATGAGTTCATCGGACTATCGGATTTTTCCTATCGTCAGTATTGTTGGACAAAAGAGAAAGATGAGGTATGTGTCATCTAAACTTTATTGAATTACATTTTATTTTCAGGTTCCAGAACAACAACTATGTTACAAATGTGATCTACTACGTCCGAATAGCGAGAAGTCCAGCGGATCAGAAGAATTATTTAATGTCTTTTAAATGTCATTAATAAAGTGTTTTTCTCTATGTTTGTTATCCTGTTCAATAATATCGTGAGTATGGAAAAGGTCCATAAACCGCACATAACCGTATAACACGCACATAATCCGCGGATTCTATAAACGACATATGTTATTTATGTGCGTCGCTCATAAAAAACACATCCGACGATTTTCCATTACCGAGTTAGAGTTTTAAAAGACCATTTGAATTTCTTTATGGCACCTTTAAATACCATTATCTTCTCCAAATGTTATGAAAAGACATCTGAGATATCATTATGGCACCTTTGAATTCCATTTAGATATTAGGCAATTCTGAGACGACTTCAAAGAGTATTTAAATGTACATCGGATGTCATATGAAGATTAGACATTTCAAAAGTGAAGAATAGTAATCCATCATATTTAAATTTGCTATAAAGAACATAAATAAACTTCAATTCAGACATAATCTTTGAATCATATTTATTATTTTCCGGAGGTAAGGATCATCTTCACGAACTGCGACAAACCCCCCGCTTTCAATAGAAGTCTTTCGCATAACTGTTATAATATTCTCTTTTCCCACTGTAACCATTAATTTGGGTAAGTTTTCCACATACGATGACCTTTGACACATTTACAAAGATTGATAGAAAGCCAATGGGAGACGTGTAACGTGGTGTGAAGAGTGGGAGAAGGTGTGTGTGGTGGCTAACCAGACATTCTCATTTCTTGCAGTTACGCAATTGTAGCTAGTATCTCCCACATGACGCCCGAACCCGCAACCTTTATTCCAAACTCCTATAAACTGCTGCAATTGGATTTGATCCTGCAACATGCAGACGCGGAAACGGTCGTCAACTGCATGCAGGTATGCAAGTACTGGAACGCGTTTATCAACCGAAATCTTCATAGATATCCGTGAGTTTTTCTTTTTCGTTAATTTTCATATTTCCTTTTGTCTACTGCTTAATTTGAATTGTACATTTACTACCCCCATTCACCCCAAATTCAATTTGTCTGTTGCAAAACGACTTTTCTCAATTTATAGACAAGTTAGTTTTCTTTTTTGAATAAGTTGAATCAAAGTGGTCTGAACACCATCTATGAAAATTATCGTAACATTCTAAACAACTTTTTTAAAAATTTTGAAAATGGAAAATTCTTCTGAGATTTTGCTCACGAGAAATAGGAAACATATTTGAATTCCTGATAGCATATTACATACCTAATATAACCGCTTCGCAACCGCTTTGCCGACCTCCGCTTTCATTTTCGAAAGTGTTTGTACTTTAATAAATGTTTCACTTGACATAATGAACGTTGCGGAGTTTTGCCTAGTTCTACCTACTTTAAACATTTTTTCGTTACGGTTTTTGAATCTGGGATGAAAAAAGTAGGAAAAGTAAAATGTTTTAACTACAGTAACTGAAATTTGATTTACTCCACCAATTCGCTTTGCTTACACTTTTCAACTGCGTTTGCCGCAGTGTGTGACACGTTATATTAATGCACATCGCGTTTCCAATCCGATCATACCCCGCTACTGCTTGGCTCTTTGAAATAACATTCAGAACAGAAGTATTCACGATGCGTCAAAAAGTCGAGAGCACTTAGTTATTTGACTACCTTTCTAGAAGTGATATTAGTTCTACCATTTGCAGGAAGAAGTTCGTTAAAGAAGTCGCAATTACACATGAGGAACTCGACTATATCAAATGCGTAAGTTCTCATTGGAGTTGCCTTCTGTACACAGCCACTTTCAGGGATTTTTGGTGTCTGATGTTAACAAGGGCGAAATGGGTGGTATGCGTCATCTGAATCCACAAACTTTCCGCATGCAGTACTTTCCCGAGCTGAGAAACTTGCACAGTCTTATTTTGCCCAAGCATTATTATGTTAACGTCACTTCGGTAAGTTGAACGGAAGGATGGAGAAGGGGATAGTGACTAGGGATGGGCTAATCGCCAGTCATTGGCCATTCGATTGGTGAAATGATGTCATCTGAACACCAACATCTCCAACGTCGAGAAGGCTGAGAAAGCACAACTCCAGACGCTTTCCAATGCAATTGGCTAACGAAAAGATGGCATAGCCAATCGATTTGTCCATCCCTAGATAGTGAGCAAATCAATCAATAAGAAACAAATTCAAGTTAGTACTGGTCAACGCTCGCTACAACAGTGACTACATCACTCATGACGACTTCGGGAAATTTCTATCAAACTTCAAGAACATCACATCGGTCTACGTAATAGCTGCTGACAAAGTCAGATTTGGGGACATTGTTCGGAACATGAAGAGTATTGTGAATCTGATGTGAGTTGATTCCGTATAAAATGAAAACCCTACTCTGTGTTGTTCAAGATACGATCAAAAGAAGGACTCTGGCGAGATTACCCGGAGCGACCTGATCTACACTGCTGAAAAGATGCTGGGCGAGTTTCAAAAGGACATCAGGTTTTTCATGAGATGTCTCACTCTTATGAATATCAAGAACAGGGATATTGTCGAGTTTGTTAGGGTAAGACATCAAATTGACTGATTAGTAACGCATTATTCAGCACTTGAAAAAACTTCGTGATGAACATCCTCTACGCGATATTCTATGCATCAAGGTGTCTCACCCACCATGGGTTCCAGTACCACCAGAGCTGGCTGACAACGGGAACAATAGAACTGGGTTGTTTATCGAGAAATACGACGACTTCTCAGACAGAGTTCGAGATGCGGGTGATCAGGAGCTGTACATTTGGACATTTGATGATTTGAGAATTGAAATTTTCCGTGTTACTTGAATCATTTTTCGTGTATTTTGATCTGATTTCTTTTTGATTGTAGATATATTGCATGAATGAATTTGTTTTTTTTTAAATTATTTCCAAATCTCACCAGAAAAAGACTTTTCGATCTGATTCGCGGACCCTGGACGTCCACCGAAAAAGATTCCATTGTTGACGTCAAGGAATCTGTAGCAGGGGACAGTTGGGTCGGTGCATCTAGAAGGGAATCATAAGATGATGTTGTATTCAATGGATACCTTTGAGGTAGTTCAATGCCAGTTCGAACGGCACATTTCAGACCGTCTGGTTGAAGGATGGAAGTGTTGGGGTCACAATCGTCGATCCACATGGTCATGATCTGAACAATTCATTGAAAAAAAGTATCACATTTTGATGAGATTCAATTTTTCTTGGAATTCACACCAGTCGTGGTTAGGAAAATTTTTGAAAATCAAATAATTTCGTTAACATCAAAAAAGCCATTGCTTCGATGATTATTGGTTCTGTTACAATAGGCAAACTCGTTAATTCAACGTTCAAATGTTTCAGTAAGATGGAAATCTCATATCCAGGCCTAGTTGAACACATTTAAACAAATAAAATATTTTTTTTCTACATTCCATCTACTTATAAAAAAGTTACGTGAACAGAAACAAACCCGGTTGGAGTACTGGAGATGAATAGTATGCCACTCTCCATCGTTCACCCGATTCGCCGATTCACTTTCCATCTTGGCTTCTGCCTTTTCGTCTCCTACTGAGAATTGGACCTGTAAGTTGAACATAAAGATGTGATCAGTAGCAAAGTCCTCATTTTTCAATCCCTTTAAATTTTATTATTTCATACACATACGGTTTTGATACTCTATCACAAGTTTGTTTTTCCTTTTCTTTTTCTCTTATTCTTTTTTTCTTCGCTTTACGGAATAAACTATATTATTATTATTATTATTGAGGGAAACTACAGTTTGCTGCAGATTGCAGATCGATCAGTACATGATCGCAGATTTTCAAATAAAAAGTTCAAAGTGAGGGAAATATTGAAATTCGCTACATCACAATGATACCTTCAAAACCCTATCGTGGATCGACACTTCTACAAAGTCAGACTTCTTGTTGCCACTGAATAGAATCACTCCCTGATGGGCTATTGTCGCGATTCTGCAAGTTATCGGTTACCGGTTCCATTTTATTGGAAACTTACGAGAACTGCATGCTCCACTGAAGTCTTGGGAGATCTCTGTTCACATTCAACATCCCTTCGCCGTCAAACGACACACTTCTCAACCGGCATCTGTCGTCGGCGTCTTCGGCACCGTGTCGACAGTGACGGCAGGCCATTCGGTTTCCTGGCTCCAACTCGCAAACTGATCCGGAAGCACAGTATCCAGGTACACAAGTCACGGCGTTTTTGGCGATTTCGCATCGGTCGCCTGGAAAGGTTTTGAATGTTTTCGATTGCTTCTACGTGCTTGTACTTGAACTTTTTAAAAACTCATACTTAGAAGTGCAAACACTTTTCAATTAACACGGTGTACCCAGATCGAAGAAATCGAGTGGGGGTGGAGCTTCAAAAAAGGCGCGAATCAGTCGACCCCAATCAATAGATTCAACTTTTCGCACCGGATGACCGCTTTGCAGCCGTCTATTGGTAATTTTACCCATTTATTCCATGTATTCCGCTCAATTTCAGTCATTATCGAACAAGAAAGTTGTTTTGAAGTTATTGTAAGATGTTTCGATTTGAAATTTTTCAAGTAAGCTTTTCGACCAATCTACTTTTAAGTGACCGAAAGTTACACCAAAAATCATCGAAGTTGCTTTCATTTTTTGTTCAATTTCATTCTCGCTGTATTCGCCTATTTAAAGAATTCAGAACTATGACACTCATCTGAGTTTGAGAAGTTTTGTGAAATCAAGTTTTCATCATGCGAAAATATCCGTACTAATATGTTTCCTAGTTGTGGAAATTATTTTCTACAATACATTTAGAAGTTTGAGGTTGATAAATGCCAAAATTGATAGCGATACTTATGGTCGGTAATTTTTAGCATATCAATATTTCTTCCGCACTCATCAATTTCACCACATCTCCATAAACCCCTCGACAAACAACAAAGCCATTTGGAAATGGGCGTTTATGGGCGCATTTGACAATGATGCCAATGTCCTAAAATGCAATTAACGCGTCTAATTAAGGCTCTGCCTGTTTCCTCTCTTTGTGCTCAACGAGCATCCGCATTTCCAGTCTACCCGTGCGTACATGATTTGTCAACAAGCGTGAGATTAAAGAGTTTCCTACATTGAATACTGAAAAAAACGGGAGTGAGGAACATTGAACTGAATAAAAATGTCCACAACGTCATGTACTAATCTCGAGCTACGCACTTCAGTAATGAGAAGTGTGTTGATAAAATCAGAAGGCAGACTGCAAGATTGGTATGCATGGCTCTTGAACAAAATTGCGATTTAAAGAAGAGGTTGAATGCTGAGTTAACAGTCTTTTTTTCGAATTTAACGGAACCGTTAATCGATAAATCAACTAATATTGCAAAGTTAACGGAAAATTTTATTGAAGCTGAAATTTTTTAAATGCTACTTTTGTTGAAAAATGCAATTTTGACCAAGAAAAAAACAGAAAAATCACTAAAGTATGGTTTTCAACTTCCAACTTTTGCTCAGAAAAAGTTGGATGAACCACACCGCGGCAAACGCAGTTGAAAAGTGTAAGCAAAGAAAAACGATAGAGTAGATCAAATTTCAGTTACTGTAGTTCAAAAATTTTACTTTTCCTATTTTTTATGTCCCAGATTCAAAAATCGTAACGGGAAAATGTTCGAAGTATGTAAAACTATCGTTGGGAACAGTCTGCGACGTTCATTATGTCGAGTAAAACATTCATTAAAGTACAAACACTTTCGAAAACGAGAGCGGAGGCCCGCAAAGCGGTTGCGAAGCGGTTTTATTGTCTTATTACTTTGCCTAGGTGTGTGAACTACTCAGGTAAAAGGTTGAATCTCGAAAACTGATAAAATGAAAAATCAAGTCACAGATTTTTCAACTTTTCATCACGAGTTTTTGCTCTTTGACACATTCCAAACTTCTCGTAACCGGAAGATTTACAACTTTCTTTTAATACGAATTCGATAAATGATCATAACTCACCAAAAAAGTGTTCGTTACATTCACATCTGAAGCCGTTTTCAAGCGGCACGCAAGTCGAATTGTTCATACACTCTCCTCGGAAACATTCATCAATGCGGGTATCGCAGAGACCTCGGCTATCCGAACCTAAAATTCTGATATAATATTGTTCCACCAACGTTTTTCTGAAAATCCGACGATTTTGTCTAATATTCAGCCGTAATTCTTTCTTTCGTAGTTTACTCGTGTTTCCAAGACTTGGATCTTCACAAAAGTTGTTGCCAGAGTTGCACGGAATTCCGAATCCCGACTTTCCCCTTTTTTCACTTCCGACTTCCGTCAAATAATTTTTTTTTCGTGAAAAATGACGAAAAGACCGTGAAATCGTTTCTACTCAGTCAGAGATTGACCTCGACCTGTTGAGAACGAGCAGATATACAATATCTCTGGGTTTTTTCAACTTTTATGCACTCCCGACTACCGGTGAAAAAATTCTACTTCTAACTTCAAACTTCCGACTTCCATCCGTTTTTCACTTCCGACTTCGGAGAAAAAATTTCACTTCCGTCTTCCGACTTCCGTTTTGAAAAATTTTACTTCCGTACAACTCTGGTTGTTGTTCCAACCTTATCTGCACTAACGCGTCTAATTAAGGCTGTATTTTCCTCTCTCCATAAAAAAGGGTAAATTAGTGTTGGAAAATCGTCGTATTCGTATTTCTACCAAGACCAAAACTCACTGGTGAATCCTGCCGGGCACTCGCACACAAACGTGTTGACAGTTTTCAGAGTCTTTGCGATAAAATTATCCGTCTCATGAGTCTGAAATATTCTTGAGGTGTGAATATAAAATAATGTTACCGATGTCTCTCCAACAAATTTCAGAGTCTGCCGGCATTTCGCGTAGTGAGAGCATGGTTCATTCGAGCAGGAATCAGCTGAGATCACGTCGATGCGCATCAGAGTCAGACGCTCCAACTTCTTGATTTGTTCCTTCACCGTTTCAATCAGCCGCCAGCCCCTGAAACATAATTTTTATTCTTTTGGAAGCTTTAGAAGGCATTTTTTAAAGTTTCGTTTTTTTCTTCTTTTTTAATCTTATCTTCTTCTATCCACTTTCCTAAATAGAGTAAAATTCTCCCTTCCCCTTCTTTTTTCGTTAATACTTGACACGTTCCGCATAGTTGCATACGATTAGTAAAATTTCCATTGAGGGCTTTTCCCGAAATGAACTTATTACTATAAAATTCCCTGGAATAATTCTGAATCAAGGCATACACACGACACCTCATAGCTAAGCTTTTCTATTAAACACCACCCCCTGAAACATAATTTCTTTCCCTCTTTTTCAAGTTGCAAGATGTAAATTTGTTTTGGTGCCGGCGAAATCCCGTTTCCTACGAAAACTTGAGTGTGCTAATTATATGGAGAGAGAGATGGTGTGAGCACCAGGGCTGGTTACGAAATTTAACGAAATTAACGATTTAACGAATTTAACGAAATTTTTCGTTAAATCTGATTTAACGATTAACGGATTCGTTAAATTTGGAAAAACCGTTAATTTAACGATTAACGGTTTCGTTAAATTTGGAAAACCCGTTAATTTAACGATTAACGGATTCGTTAAATTTGGAAAAACCGTTAAATTAACGATTAACGGATTCGTTAAATTTGAAAAAACCGTTAATTTAACGATTAACGGATTCGTTAAATTTGGAAAAACCGTTAATTTAACGATTAACGGATTCGTTAAATTTGAAAAAAACGTTAATTTAACGATCAATAATTCCGTTAAAATTAGAAGTTGAACACCATAGTTGAGTGATTTTTCTGTCACAATCTTGGTCAATAATGCATTTTTCAACAATCGTAGTACTTAAAAAATTAACAAAATCCCAATTTTATGTTCAATTGACCGATTTACCAAAAATTTCCGTTAAATTTCGTTAAATTTGGAATATTGGCTGATTTAACGATTAACGGTTTCGTTAAATTTGGAAAAACCGTTAATTTAACGATTAACGGTTTCGTTAAATTTGGAAAACCCGTTAATTTAACGATTAACGGATTCGTTAAATTTGAAAAAACCGTTAATTTAACGATTAACGGTTTCGTTAAATTTGGAAAAACCGTTAATTTAACGATTAACGGTTTCGTTAAATTTGGAAAAACCGTTAATTTAACGATTAACGGATTCGTTAAATTTGAAAAAACCGTTAATTTAACGATTAACGGTTTCGTTAAATTTAGAAAAACCGTTAATTTAACGTTTAACGGTTTCGTTAAATCCGAAATTTCGTAACCAGCCCTGGTGAGCACCCTGCTGATGGTGTAAGCACCATTCGTAACAACACTTGAGATGCACACACGATCGGCTTCTCTTTCAAGTGTTCGTCTGTGTGAAAAGCTCAGCTGTGGGTATATCAAAACGAGTTACTCCATCTCATTAAGCCTTTGTTGCTGCATCTTGAATGGAAATCAGAAAATTTCTCACTTGACGACACGACCGTGTTCCAGGACGGCGAGGCTAACGTGAATCACATCGTCTGAGCTTCTTGTCACATCAATGACGTGAACATCCTGTGCTCGCCAAGAGGAGAGGGTTGAAATTGCGTCTCTGTGGTTGATAATCAAAAATATAATTCTTTAAAAATACCTGAATCTTTGAAACACATTCGGATCCCAGAATCCGTCAACAGATGTTCGACTGACGGCGAGAGTGACACTTTCTGACAGCCACTGTTCATCTACAACAACATGAAGGAAGCGGCAAGTCGCGCATTGGGTGTTGGCCCCGTCTGTAACATAATTAATTTTCATTTTACAGATTTTTGGAATTTCACTACGAGCGAAGCGAGTGTCTTAGAAATTTGAACTCATAACTACATTTTTGACAGATTACAGAAGGACAACATCAAAATCCAACTCGCTCCAGGAGTTAAGAACATTATTCTATCTGCTGTGTTTCATGACTGAAAGTATTCTTTTAAGTACCCAGAGTCAGAGGCTGAAGCCAGATGCGAGAAGAATGAAAAGAACGTATCCAGTTGCCCTGTTCAATAAATAAACTTTGACGTCTTTAGTGTCATTGTTGGAATTCAAAAAAATATGATCAGAATGAAAAAATGAATTTGAAACAAAAATTTCATGGGTAGCTGAAACCAAGGAAATTACAAGTGGCGCGAAGCACCCCAGTATTTGACTTGTTTTCATTTTACAGCGAAAAATGCTCACCAGAAACACACGACTTCAATTTGAGATCTACATTACGCTTCAGATCATCTTTCAGTGTCAACTTCCCATTGTACTTATCGGCTTCGATTAAATCATTGGCTTCGAGGAAAAACTCAAGTGTCGCATTCTGGTCCGGATCACTGAAATCATCATATTTGTTCAACTTGACAGCAAAAATCACTCACTATGCCGGGATGACTCCAATCTGACGAGACATCTGTGTCGCTGTTTCAAAGTGGTTCAGAAGAACAATGAAGTCGTGCAGGACTGGCTTGTTGTCGTTGACGTCGGAGACATGGATTCTCACTGGGACGGTTTGTGACAATTGCTCACTGAAAGGAGTCTTTTTTGCAGGAATAGATTGCGAAAATCATTCAGTTCGTTTCTTTCTGGTTATTTGACAAACTTATTCAAAGTTTTTTCCCGAAAACCCGCCTAATCGTCCAGACCGAAGCAGTTCTTCAAAAGGGTTTCTTACGGTTACAAAATTCGTTGTTAGAGCTCTATTGCTGCTTGTCACAACGCACAATGCGGCAAAAGGCACAAACACTTTCGAAAATGAAAGCGGAGGTCTGCAAAGCGGTTGCGAAGCGGTTTTATTGTCTTATGCCTTTGCCGAGGTGTGCAACGCGTATGAACCTTTATTCTTGGCGAAAAAAAAAGTTATTACAGAACTTCATAAGCCGTAATTGTAAACCCTAACCATTTCAAAGTACAAAAATCCAAAAATACCATCTCTCAGGTGTTTTCATTGTCGATTTCTATCAGAATCGATAATTATTCAAACGGAAGTTGAAATCAATTTCAAATTTTAAAAAACAACTCTCACCTGCTCGCTTGAATTTCCAAGAAGAACTTGTTGGACTTTGCTTCGTAGTCGAACTCGACTCTGCTCAATATTCTCACGACTCCTTTTTGATTTTCGTCCACTAAAATCGAAATTACGCTGATGAACGAGAGATAGAAAGTACCTTCAATATCAAACAACTTAGCATCAACGCCTCCAAATATTCTGAATGTCATTTCTGCATTGGGACCTTCGTCTGCATCTCTGGCAACGATGGTTCCTGAAGGATACAATGAACATCACACATAACAGGAGAAATCCTACCAACAGTAGTACCAATCGGTGCATTCTCAGCGATATAAAGATCGTACGAGGGCTGTTCGAACTGTGGAGCGTTGTCATTCACGTCAGAGAGGGTCAGGGTAATCTTGGACGCCGATGATTTTGGTGGATCGCCACGGTCTTGAGCATAGATTGGTAGCTCAATTCTGAAAGGCAATTTTTTCCATATGGAGTTCAACAGGTTGTTTGGATGAAAAATTAATATGGTTACTTGATGGAGCTAATCGTTTCACCCCTCTTCAAATGGAAATTCATCATCCAAACGACCATTTTTTATCTACATAAGTGCAACATTTTTCATTTTCCTGTGTAAATAACTCCAATACAATGGAGCTAGTTAATACGAAAAAGTCTACTGAATCGTTTTTATTAAGAATCATTTTCTCATTTATCTTTGTCGACACCTCAAATTTTAGGCTTAGGTAAGGTTCAAAGCACTAGTTAGGTACGATGATAAGATTTGATCAAAGTTTAAACTTGATTATCACAAAAAAATTTTTTCACCTTGTAAGCCCTCCTTGAGGAAATGATTCTTAATAGAAACGATTCAGTACACTTTTTCGTATTAAGTCAATGGAGCTCACACTTAAAATTGACAAAATGATATAATTCTTTTACCATTCAACACCCTCGCCACCCATGTGCTACACCAAGAATAATGTTCTTTCCCTCTTACATATTCTCTTGTCTAAGTGGGCTCATTGACCAGATTGCTACAGTTTTCAAGTGTAATAGAGGTCACCACCATGTGGTGTGGCAAACCAGCCAGCCAAAAGTGGATCATGGTGGACCATGAACCAACCAGCCACCAGGTGGTCAACACCACCGTCCATGAGCCCAATTTGCATGCGTTTGCGCAATTGACCATAAGTGAGCTTGTTTGCCGAGTCGAAATGGTTGAGGAAATTGAATTCAAGACGATAAAACAGCCGTTTACAAGTCAAAAGATAGTTTACTCACGTCGAGTGAGTTTCCCGGTCCAATTTTGCATTGACCCTTAGGGTTCCAGAAGTTCTGTCGAGTCGGAAGAGTTGCGATACTTTGCTGTCTTCCATCTCCGTTTCGTTGAGGAAGTAGTCGACGACACCGTTAGGACCAGTGTCAGAATCGACAGCAGACACCTGGGCTCACTTGAAACATTCAATTACCACACAAGATTACCTGTAGAAAAGAAGTACCGACAGGAATGTCCTCCGAAATTGTTGCCGCATAGTGTACTGACGTGAACTGGGGACTGTTGTCGTTCACTGAAAATACTATTTGTACCACTTTTCTATGATTATTGTGCCAACTTCAAACGTTCTTTCATTACTAACACTACTATTCAGTTCTTGGTGATCTGACAAGTGTGTCCAAAGTTTTGACTTAAAATTTCTTCTTTTTAAAGCGGCTTTTGCTGCTTGAAGCAGATGAAACTCATCATCTATGAATAAAATTATCATTAATAAACAAAGCATTATTTAAAATACAACTTTAGACTTGATCACTATAGGTGTCCCCCAGTTTCCAACACATCGTCTTCTTCCCCATCAATTCCAATTGCAATCTTCAAGTCATCTTCTTATTAGCTTATGCAAATGCGCGCAGACTGTTCATAAAAGCGAAGCCGTCATGTCACTTCCATCTTTCATCAGTCTCGTCTCACGCCCGTGCGCGTTGGGTGTCCATGGTGAAACCGATGGAGCACACAATTGGCGGATGGTGGAGACACAAACAAGCTGTTCGGATGGCGCGATAGTGTGTGAAGACGAGAGAGCACGAGGGAACACCTACATGGTGGTGTGTTTGTGCACCCAGCTGTCATCACACTCCATTCACTAATTATTTACGGAAATTGGCGCAAAATGAAATTTTGTTTGGCGGCGTTCGATGGCAAACACTTGTTGCAAAGTCGAAATAATAACACTACTTTTCCATGTTTAGTCTAACATAGTAAACAACATCCCATCTCAAAATGACTTTAAAAAATAAGTTAGAAAACGAACCATCATCCAAGATAACTTCCAACTGTGTGCTTGTGCTCAATGGATCTTCGGCAGAATCGGTAGCTGTGATGGTTATCACGAACGAAGCTCTTTCTTCGCGATCCAAATCAGCCGAAACAGTCACATCACCAGTCTCATTGTCGATTTTCACAAGATCGGAATCAACAGAATAGACAACTTTCGCATTGTGGTCTCGGTCGTTGTCTATAGCTTTTACCTAAAATGAGTGAATTGGGAAAAAGTATAATGATTCTCTTCTCAGTGGTTGGCGGATCAAAGAATACCTTGAGCACGGGAAATCCGATAGGCGAATGTTCTGGAACATGAATTGAGAAAGGTACATTCTGGAAGACAGGCGGTCCATTGACATCGTCAACCGTCACGACAACTTTGGTGCGTCCCTGGAGTCCACCCTGGTCTGTCGCCAGTATATGGACTATTAACTGATGATCTTCGGGTTTTAACTGACCAGAAACGCTCAGTATCGCTGCCTTTAAATATTCATTTTATTTTTCCCGCCACAAACCAACCTCTCCAACATCCAGAATGCTGAAAATATCATGGTCCGACTCGTCGATTTTGTACGAGATCTTCTGATCCTCGTCTAGATCAATGGCACGAAGAGTCATGATCTGTAAAATTTCGAATTTGTTTTGCAGTTCATCTTAGAGGCACATATCTGAAAACCGCTGACGCACTGAATAATTTACCTGACTGCCCCTTGGAGTATCTTCAGAAATAGTAATGTTGTACTGGTCGGCTTCGAACTTTGGTGCATTATCATTCACATCTTTCAATGTGACCATAATACTGGTAGTAGAATTCAACGGTGGTTCTCCACAGTCACTTGCAACAACCTCAACGTACTTTATGGCCTGTGATTAAAAGAAATATGTACCTTCAAGTCATATCTCGGTGTCACTTCGCGATCGACAAGCTTTGTGGTACGAATAACACCGTTATCCTCGCCGATAGAGAAGTCTGTGACGTTTCCATCAAACGAGTATCTAAACAAGAACAATTATATGAATATAATTTTCACAATACACTCACTTTACTCTTCCATTTGGTCCGGAATCTTCATCCAAAGCATACACGCGAGCGACCTCTTCACCAATCGCTGCATTTTCTTCGAGAACAATTGACTTTTGAGCCGCTATGAATGTCGGGGCCTGTAATAATGATTGATAAATTGATAAATGACTTTAAGCAGATTAAAGAAAACGAAATTTTGAATTTAGAAAATCGAATTTGACGACATTATTATACAAAGTCTGCATTGTAACTTCACCCACAGACCACACTCATTTTATTTCACGACATTTCTATTTTAATTTTAATTTTTTTTCCATTTTCCAAAAACATCACTCACATGATCGTTTATATCGATTACCGTGATGGTAAGCGGTACAACCGAAGATAATGCCGGCTGTGCACTGTCTTTTGCTCGAACGATTGCAGTTGCTGGCGAGTTCTTTGCATCGATTCTTTCTCTCAAAGTCACTTCTCCACTCGAATAATCGATTGTCAACCCTGGAGTAGATGACGATGCCATACTGTAGTGAACTTTTCCTGAAATTCTTTGTTTCCGCCCAGATTTATTATGTTTTTGTCTTCGTCTATATTCACTGAAGCGTTAACTGTTTTGTTATTCTCTTGAGACACACCATTCAATCCGAAATCTTTGTCGTTAGCCTTCACCGTTGCAATAACTGCGGGAAGTGTGAGGTTCTCGGAAATCGTGATGTCGTATGACTCCTGCAATTAAAGTGAAGGAGAAAAGTGCATGAAGTTTACCTGGTCGAAAACTGGTGCATTGTCATTAACATCGATGATGGTTATTTCGATCAGTGCTGTACTCTGTCTTTTCGGTGTTCCTCTGTCGCTCGCAATTACATCAAGACTGAAAAGAAATCGGCGTATTTATAGATTTTCTCTAATTACCGTATCAGAGCCAGAGTTTCACGGTCCAGAGGTGCACTGGTTTGAATAACACCACTCTTCGGATTAATGGACAGCAGGTCTTGACCATCACCGTTACCTAGTGAGTACTCTACTTCACCATTCAATCCAGCATCCAAGTCCCTTGCGAAGACTGATAAGACAGTAGTCCCAGTCTGAAATGTGTAATTTCAATTCCCACCCAAACTTCGCCAACCGAGTCACCCACACTAATCCAATATCGGTCGACTCGTCCACCCAAAGCTAATAAAATTTGTGTTGGTGACTACTACTCTAAAAACGGATCCTTCCTGCTTCTCTCCCTCCCCGATCGTATACAAGGTTCCAATTAACGCATGGGCGGCACCGACTAAACTAGCTAATTACAACATGCGTGAGAGCCGTGACCGGTGAGTGATGAACGTTGTACCTCTAAAATTTTGCAGCCCCAGGGAAGGTTCAAACGAATGGCCATTGTTCTATGGAGAAGTGCCACTCGGCACGAACTATTATTGTCCAACTCGTGAATCTCTTCGACTATGGTTGACTATGAACCGAGTTACTCGAACCGCCAAAGGGAACAACTTATGCCGCAACACGCGCACTCCATCACAATTATTACGCAATGTTCGATTCAGTGACATATTGGCATCAAATTATGCGAATTTTAGATGTTTTGCGCGTCCAATCTACTATGATGGAATGTCCGTGGGTGACGGATGGTGCACCCTGGTAGTCACCATTGGTGCAACCTCAATGAGGATTACGCGATGACACCCATTCTCAAGCGGCTAATTAGCAGCCTCACCTGCCATACATAGTACACATGTGCTCGCAATGTATCGATTTTGCCGTGATTCACACCATTTCTTGGTGGACAAAGAAAAGACCAAGGGGTGTAATCCACCTTCCAACCACCAAATTTTTCGACATAATAGCCGTGAGTGCATGAGAGAAGTCATAAAACTGCCATTTGGTAATGGGGTCTCTATAGCAGCTCGGAAGGCAGACTTTCGACATTAAAACGCTACGCGAGGCCGTTTCGCTTCTCACAAATTTCGCAATTTTAATATCTTTTGACGTGTGGCCGTTTTTATGGTCATCCGGAGACGTAACACATTCAGGCGAGAGACCCAGAGCCAATTTAATTTCAACTACGATGGGTTAATTTGAATGGATGAAAAATGGCGGACGGCTTGAGGGTGTGAGACCTGGCATACTGGACAACCACTATGCAGGAAATTGGACGGGAAACTATGTGAACAAAATTATTCTGACACATAAAAGGAATAAAAGTCGAGTTTTCATAAACAACCCGACACTCACCGGAGCATCCTCGCGAATTTCACCAAAGTATGAATCCCTTTCAAAGACTGGGCTGTTGTCCTGAACGTCCTGTACGAGAACCACAACAGTGGTACTAGCACTAATGGTAGGGTCGACTCGCTCGTAAGCAGTGACCTGCAAGTAGCCATTATTGTCTGCATTCATGGACGAATCTCACTTTCAAAACATGCTTATCCAGAACTTCTCTATCCAGTGACTTTGCCAATCGTATTTCTCCGGTTACCTGTGAGAACATTCTTTTGTGAATACACGGGAAATAAAGTTACCGTATCCAAAGTGAACAAATTTTGTGATCTACTATCCTGTGGAGCAACCATACTGTAGTAAAGAGGTTGATCGGATGCATGAGACGCCTTGACCGACACAACGACACTGTCAACCGAAGCGTCCTCGGAGAGTTCGCGAACGTATCTAAAAGAATAATTCATGAAGATCGCCCTAAAGGCCCGAACAACATTTTTGAGGGAGCCAATAAAATAGCGCGCGGCTAGGTGTGAATAACAATTTTAGTCTGAGATTGAGGTGAAAAACGAACTTATCCTGTTGGAAATGGACCGAATTCGCGTCAGGATTTCTTCTCCTTGCCCATCGTTTGGATCTTCTCTGTGGTTTTGAGAAAGAACTGTGCGCGATTCTTAAGTATCCGCGTCGCATGCCAGCTTCGCATCCGTAGCGGTATAAAACCGTCTTTGGACCATCGAAAAAACACAATCGCTGTCTCGCAAGAATGATTCCATCAGCTAGCGATATCTCTTTGGAATCAATCTCCAGAATCTGCGGACAAGTCTCATTCTGATTCTGCCAGACGAAGACTGGTTGTCCTGGGTGCAGACATGGTGGTCGTGATGGTGACAACCATAAAATGGTGTCTTCGTGTGGTATTGCACATGTCCTACACTCCCATTCAATTTCACCAGTCAGATAGGTCGATATACTGGTGATAAAGGTGAAAATGAGTAGAAATATGAATAGGTACATCATTGCGGCATGAGCGAAGGGATAGAAGGGGAATGAAGCAGTGGGGAGGGGGCGGGGCACTTCTGGTCAAGCTCCCTTCTTCAACCAGATGGCCACTGCGTCGTGTTATTATTAGAAGGCTGCTTGACCATCATGTCGGACGCATAAGTTACAAATTTGATTTTGTCATGATACGCCGATGACATCTTGTGACAGGTTATGAGAAATGGCGTCAAACGTTTTCGGAAAAACGTCGATTTCAGGTCCCTCGCATACGTTTTGGCCCAAATAGTAGACAAAGTGTCGGATTTTTGCAAATCATCGACAAAATGTGGACAAATATCCAACTTTTTAATTATGGAGTACAGTAATGTTGCTATCAAGAAGCCTTCCTCATACACACTTTTTACATTACACATTTGTTATGGCACAAAAAGAGTCTGATGGTTATGCTCGCTGGTTACTACTCATTTGCATTTGCATGCACTCGTCTCTCTTTTCAACACGTCCGGCCTCACATGAGTTAGAGAAGCAATGAGAAGTGACTCCCTGGGGCTTCACCATGTCATTTATTCCATTCCGTAGTAAGTGTTCACTCTCTCGAGAAGAGAGCCGGCGAATGGACATTACTCATGAGTCGTCGAACATTTGCCAGTAATTGATAAAAATGAAGACTAATGCACATAGCTTCCTCTACCTGTAAAAAAGTCTAGCCTCCGTAAATCGGGTACTTAGTACCGTAGCAGTTTCGCCTTGAAATACAAGAACGATTTACGTAATGAGCCTTATTTCAATGGATTGAAAGTAAGAATAATAATTTAAATCCACAAAGATCTAACTGTTCGGTGTGAGAGTCCCGACCCTACCGTACTCATTCTGCAAAATTGAGATCAGAGCGCGTTTGAAAACGGCCTATGCTTCTAGCGATATATGTGTAATAGAGATGCATATCAACTTAATCATCAAACTCAACCGCACGCTACTGCGCGGAACGTTTTTCTGAAGTTTGAATATTCGAACGTGTCCTCAACATGACCATTACGAACTTACTCATTTTAATATCACAATTGTCTCGCATGCACCACTAGTTCATCGAAATGATGAAAAATGGAAATTTTATATGCAACACGTGCTGTTTCAGCGTATATTATAGAGCAATGTTCTTTTTTTTTAAATCTCGCTCATTAGAAGAATCTGCCAGAACAAACAATAAATTAGAGGCAGCGCTGTGTTGACTTGTTCTCACTTACTACCCACATATTGTTCACCCTTGGCCACCACGCAACACCAAACGGCTCGATTTTCCAACTCGCACTCACTCCATATTCTCAAACCATCAATTTTTGACCTTCACAGAGAGGCCGCCCTCATGAAGCATGTATGGGCAGTGAAAACAAATAATTGTCAATCTGGACACTAACGATGGTGGCAGGTGCGCCAAGCTGCCACCACACGCCAAAGGGGCGATAATCTTTTCTTATGAAGGAAATTGAAAGTGGAGAGGTGGCCTCGATGAGACATAATTTCTTAAAGAACTCGGATAGATGGACAGGCGAAAAATTGTGGAACATCGGAACTTATATATAGAAAAGTTGAACTCGAAAAAAAATTTAAAATTAATCATTGTTACATGTTGACTAATGAATATGCAGTGATATTCCATCAAAATAGCGATGAGATATTCCTTCCGATTCATTCAACGAACCCTTCAAAAGAGTACCATGAAAATGATTCCAAACGAGTTCAGTCACACAAAACATACTGTAGGGAAAAGACTCATGCATACATGCTCTATTGCACTCGCCTGACAAGTTTACATAATATTTTTGCTATTATTCCAAACTGAATTGTTTGATCTTCTGGCCGATGAGGATTATTCTCTTATCATGAAACGTTTTTGTAATTGTATGAAATTTCTATTATTGGTTTCTACAAAAATATTTTATTCAACCAAGAGAGTAGAAAAATTTACCTTTTTCATTACAGAATGTCGGATTCGGAAGATAACCTTGTAGATTTCGATGCCCCGCATGATGAACCAAGTACGAGGTGACACAAATTCTTATCAGCGTTTGAATTTGAACGTTTTAGCGTTCAATTACCGGCTCATATGGAAACCCGACCGAAAAAAACCAAGAAAAAAGTACCTTTTTACTTTCGGAACCGTGTTCATAAGCAACCGGAAGCGTTAGAAGCGGACATCAAACAAGAAGTTATTGACAACGATCATTTCTTTCCCGGAGAGAAAACGTAAGGTTTTTTTTCGAGAGAATGCTCAGGGAATTAAAAGTCAACAAAATTCTTTTTTATTTCCGGCCAGTTTTGGTGAAGATCGACAGAAATTAGAGCCATTCGAGTCGACAAAAACCAGAATTTCACCTAATTTGGCATGAATTTACCAGGATTAATCTGGCATTCCTGTAAAAACTGGGAATCGCCCGATTTTTCACGGATTTTGGATTAACTGGTCACAATTCCCAGAGTGTAGAAGTCAATCCTTCAATATTTTTTTTATTGATTTGGGATGATTCGCAAGAGCATTTATTTTCAGAAATCCCTCCGAAGACTTGCAAGAAACAATAAGGAGAGTCGTGCAAGAAATTGAAGAAGAAAAGAAACTGGAAGTGAGCTGACTGTCAGCTTTGAATCATACTCAAATTTGAAATTTTCAGAAAAATTCTTCTCACAACACTAGGAGTACGTCTTTTCAAGACACAAAAAACGACCTACACGAAGACATCATCGTGGAAGTTGAAAAATTCCTCCGGGAGATCCCCAGAAGTGAACTCCCTCTGGCGAAACTGAACATTCAACAGTTCTTGAAAGGAGAGAGACTCAAAAACGAGAGAGACGATGTTTGAATGAGTGTACAGATATTTTAAATACGGTCTGTTGGGTTTTTCTGATATGAACACGAGTTGTCTCATCAATCAAATTGTTTTATTGAACCATCAATGAAGTCTGAACAAATTAAAATCATCTGAAACCAAGAAGAGTCAGATTTAAAGTTTATTTCCTCTTATCAACTATCAACACTAACTTGTTTTCTCTTTCTTGTTCTGGACTACACTCAAGGCAATCTTCACAAGCCTGTAGACGACAAACAAGAGTAAAATGAACAGAGAAAGGAGTAGAAGTGAGAAGTCGATGAGGTAGTACTGTGTGGTGCTCAGTTCACCGCCAGCGAAGTTCAGTGACGTCAAGTCAGGGAACATGGCAGCGAACTCGGCATACTTGATCACATTCTCTTTCGGCTTGATCGGTTGGTTCTCCAGCTTCTTAGCGAGACTCTGTGCCTTGAGGTTGTAGGCACCATTGTGAAGGACCTCGTTCAAAGCGTCTCTGACTGCCTCGTAGTTTCCGAGCTCTGACTTGCTCAGGACAGTAGCACCACCGTGCCTGCTGACCATCCTAGCGTTTCGCATCTGGTCAGCAAAAATTGGAATCTGAATACATGTTTCTGACGTCTTGAAGTTGCCACGATAACTCACCATCAATGCCGGTTTTCCTGTGTAAGATATTTCGATCGAACTTGAAAGACCGCCGTGAGTGATGAAGGCTGTTAGACGAGGGTCAGCTGAATTTATGTCGAGGATGAATTTTTCGAAGGAGGAGCAAACCTAGCAGAGCGGTTTGTGGTACCCACTTTGAGAAGTGGACGTTTTTGGCTCCAGAAGCCCAGTCCAAGTCGTCCGTCTCATACTTCCAAATGAAAGTGACATCAGGCATAGAGGCGAACACCTTCAGAAGGTTCTGCTTGTAGTGGTCAGGCATGAACGAAGAAAGGACTACAGTTCCAAACGACATGAGCACAGTCTTTGGTCTTTTGTTCAGAACTTTATCAAACTCGGCGTCAAGTTTCTGTGATCGAAGTTTCTTGAGGTCAACGGATAATCCTCCTATGTGCACTGTCTTGGGAAGGGTTGGTCGAGGGAAGTCTAGGAGTGGGTTGGAATTGACAAAGATGAATGATGCTTCTTTAACGACGTCCTGAAAGCAACTGCATTCATTTTTCCTCTCACACAGCTCACCGCAGCTTTGAACGGCTTGATTCCAAAGTTCTTGTACAGATTTTCTGGCACATCATTATAGAAGCCACGGAGTCCATAAGTCATCTCGAAAGCGTTCCAAGCACGTTCCAATAGTGACATGTTGTCGCCATTCACTGACTGGAGTCCTAAATATGCTTTTCAGCCTCTCACAGTGTATAGTAGTCTCACCTGGTACGGCAGTTGGTGGAACTGGCTCTCCAGAGAACTCTGACGCAAATGGATCGAATGGGAAAGTGGTGGTGAAGATGAAGGTCTTGATTTTTAAGTAGTCACGAACCACTGAATAGACAATAGGAAACTTGGCTGTTTTCTACTTACAGTATCCACAGAAGTTGAGAGGCTCGAAAAGCATTACGTCGAATTTGCGAGATTTCAACTCGGCTTTTGTCTTTTCGTTCAAAGACACGACTGAACTCATGCGATCTTTTTTATTCAACCTTCTAATGACTTACGCTCACAATGATGATTCAGAAGATCTATGAAGGAGTTCATTATCTGTTAAAAGTTCGATGATAACACCAGTGAATCTCAAACCTCTCCCTGGTTGAAGACATTCGCGTACTTTGTCCAGAAATCTCCCACGTCAGACTCGTCGATGTGATCTTCAAGATCAATAAGATATTGATCGACGTCATGGGTGATGATGTCTTTGGTCGATTGAACGTTGAACTTTCCACGAAGGCGATGGTTCACCAGTGGCGACAGCAGCGTCTTGAAATCTGTCCTGAGCGTAGCGAAGTAAGGCAACGTACCACATTGTGTCCTGCATCAGTCAGAGTGTCCGCCAATTTCCCAACGAAATTGGTGTGACTGTGTGCGAACATTGGCGAATAAATGAGGTAGTTGTAAGCATCGGCAGCTGTACCAGCCAACAGAACTAAGAAAAGACTGTGGAGAATCATCTGAAGACAAGTTGACAAGATTCAAAAAAGTGCGCAACTTTAAATACTAGTCTTATCATGTCATCTTCTGAAAGAATACACTTTGCAGGCGTAGTATTCGTTCAAATCGAGTGTATATAAGAACACCTTCACTTGTCTACAATACTCATTCTCTTCACAATTCATGAAATTTTACGATCAGTTTTTACTTGAAAATAACGACAACGCGAGTTGCTGTTGACCTTTGAAGTAACTTGAAGACTAGTTTGAGAAATTGAAAAAACAGACAATGAAATTTTTTTTCTGTTGATTTGTCTTTTCTGCACCCCTCACTTCGATTTAAAAAATCTACTTTCGACTTCGTGAGCAAACTTCACTTCCGTGCAACTGTGATCACTATCAACTTCATCATTTCTTGTTAATGTACGCCCCAGAAGATGTTACTATGTGTTACCTCGATGTTTGATTTTCTGGTTTGTTTCATTCAATAACAAAAAAAACAAACATTTATTACATGACCCGTGTTGGCAGACTAATTTGTTTTCACTTTTTCTACCCGAAAAAAACCAAAAAGAGTGCGAAGAATTTGGAAGGCAGCGATGGAAAGAACAATGAAAATGGATACAACAATAAAAAGAACATCGAGAAGATAGTACTGGAAGAAGTTGAGTTGAGTACCAGCAAAGTCCAGCGCCGACATGTCCTTGAACATGGCTGCGAACTCGGCGTGCTTCACCACGGTCTCTCTTGGACTGATCGGCTGATTTTCGAGTTGTTTGGCGAGAAGTCCAGCGTTAATGGTGTACTTTTCGTTGTACAGAATCCCGTGGAGTGCTTTCCTGACGTCATCAAAGTTTCCCAGCTGCGATTTGCAAAGAGATTCTGCACCACCATGTCTGACCAGCATCTGGGCATTTCGGAGTTGGTCACCGAACATTGGGAACTGAAAATGGAAATCGTAGAATTTGTTGGGTAAATGTTTCTCCTACTCAGAAAATACAGGTTCCCTTTATACTTCGATATTTCAAAAACGAAAAGGGAAACCCTGCTCAGCAGTTAGGAAGCCCAAGTGAGACTGTGAGAGATTGATGCGGAGACGAATAGAGAATGGGGGTGTTCACAATGCAGCATGTTCTCCTCTCCTTTTTCTTCTTTTTCAAGTCACTCACCATCAGCGCTGGTTTGCCAAAATATGCCAATTCCGTGGTACTTCCGAGTCCTCCATGAGTGATGAACGCTGTTAGACGGGTGTCAGCTGCAATAATTTCTGTGAGATGACTATGCTGAAGGAACATACCCAACAAAGCTGCCTGTGGAACCCACTTGGCAAAGTGGACATTAGTGGCTCCAGAAGCCCAGTCCAAAATATCATTCTCGTATTTCCAAATGAAAGTGACGTCAGGCATGGAAGCGAACACCTTCAGAAGATTATTTCTGTAGTTGTCAGGCATGAAAGATGACAGAATGACTGTTCCAAATGACATGAGCACAGTCTTGTCTCTTCTGCTCAGAACTTCGTCAAACTCGGCGTCGACCTTCTGTGATCGAAGCTTCTTCGCATCAACGACGATGCCTCCAACGAGAATCGTCTTTGGTAACGTTGGTCTCGGAAAGTCAATGTAAGGATTTCCATTGGTGAAGAAGAAGGAACATTCCCTCATTTTGTCCTACAATGAAATTACAGATGAATAAATTTGAAATCAGCATACTTCTGACTTGAACGGCTGAATTCCGAAGTTCTCGAACAAATGTGCTGGGATGAAGGTCCAGGAAGCTTTGTCTGGCCAGTAGTACTCAAAAGCGTTCCGAGTACGACCGATCAAGTCCATTTTGTTGCTCTGTGCTGACAATAGGACTTAAGAGATCAGTTGGTAACGAGAAAAGTAATACCAACTCACCGGGGACGGAACTAGTTGGAAACGGCTCACCGATAAATTCGGATGACACCTCATCTATAGGCAACGAGGATGCAACGATGAACGAGTCAATATTTAGATAGTCTCTGACTACTGTAACGGCTTTTGTAAGAACAACGTGTATAACTATCCCAACTTACAATAACCACAAACGTTGATAGGCTCAAAGATCATAACATCGAACTTTCTTTTCTTCAACTCTGCTTTCATTTCTTCGTTGAGGGATACGACTGAAATGTTGTCATGGGGTTTGAGATTACTGCCAAGCTTACGTTCGCAGTGATGGGTGAACAACTCCACAAATGATTTGAAAGCCTGTGACATGTTTATCGTTGTGACTGCGTGTAATAATCACCTACCTTGTTTTGAGTGAACACTGTTGCATACTCAGTCCAGAAGTTGCCAACATCGCTTCTGTCAATTTTGTCTTGTAAATCGACCAGTGCCTGATCCGGCTCGTGAGTGATGATATCCTTAGTGGAATGAACGTTGAACTTCCCGCGGAGACGATAGTTCACCAGCGGTGCCAGCAGGGTCTTGAACAAGTGTCTTGAGCGAAGCGAGGTTCAATAACCCACCACATTGTGTCCTGCGTTCGTGAGGATGTCGGCTAACTTTCCCAGATAGTTGGCATGACTGTGACCGAAAATCGGCGAGTAGACTAGGTAGTTGTAGGAATCGACCTGGGAGACTGCGACCAGAATCAAGAGGATTTGACAAAATTTCATCTGATGATACTGGTTGAGTGGAAGAATCTCCTGACCTGATGACGACACTCAAGAATGTGGTATGAACCATTTTTGCAACACTCCTATGATAATGTTAACATCCTTCGCTACATTGTACTTTGATTCTACTTCTGATAATGTATTAGGCTGTCGGGAAAGTCTTAGCTCTCCAATTATTCATTGAACAAGAATGAGGAATGCTAACTAAAACGGACTTCTTGTTAATCGATTGATAGGATCATGAAATCATGGGACACAATGGAAAACAAGACACACATAGCTTCCTCTACCTGTAAATATGTCTGATCTCCGTGAATCAGGTACTTAGTACCGTAAAAGTTTCGCCTTGAAATACAAGAACGATTTACGTAATGAGCCGATTGGAGTGAAAATAAAAAAATAATTCAAATCCACAAAGATCTAACGGTTGGTTGCGAGAGTCCCAACTCTACCGTACTCATTTTACAAAAACATGGCTGGCGCGCGTTTGAAATCGGTCAGACTCTTTGCTTGTGGAAGAACCATGGCTCTGCTAGGCCACTACGAATGGAAAATTCAAAGTGGAAGAAGCATTCAACATGTTGAAAGAGAAACAAGAAATATGTAGAAAAACAACTACTAACTATGAACATAATGGAACTTCTTATAGCGGTTCAAAAAGAGAAGGTCTGCAAGGTCTCATGTTCAACTTTTGATTGATGAGTGATTCTACCTACTTGGAAGTTTGATAAGTTCCCAGTTCAGGCTTGTTGTCTACCTTTATAAGGTCCAACATAAATGGAGAAATCATGATGTGGAACCTGTTCTAACCTCATTCAGTGTTCGAACTTGATCGCTTTTAACGAGTAAAGGGAAAACAACCTGTGGTCTACATTAAACAACATTAGGAAGGTTGAGAGAACATTCTCATTACTGTTTTTTTCAAATTATACAACGTTACATCAAATTCAGTGACAAGAAACGATAAACGTTACGAGCTCGTTAGCTTCAGAAACGTTCCAGCTCAAAATTTCCGTTTTTCTCTAAACATAAGGTAGTCACTTTCATAGGTACAGAAGACACCAAGGGTAGTCTGCCTAGTGTCCACCGATACATAGTCATCAATCAAATTTGTGATACTGTGAAATCACATGAGATAGAAGAACAGAGAACGAATCACAAAATCATTATTGAATAAAAATATTGCAGAAATTATTGATAGAAGACGAACATTTATTACATAACCCGTGACTAATTCGTCTTCATTTTTTCTACCCAAAAAAAACCAAAAAGAGTGCAAAGAACTTGGAAGGCAGCGGTGGAAAGAACGACAGAAATGGATACAACAATGAAGAGAACATCGAGAAGATAGTACTGAACGAAGCTGAGTTCAGTACCGGCAAAGTCCAGCGCCGACATGTCCTTGAACATGGCTGCGAACTCGGCGTGCTTCACCACTGTCTCTCTCGGACTGATTGGCTGATGTTCAAGTTGCTTGGCCAGGGTCTCCGCGTTGATTCTGTAGGACTCTTCGTAGAGGATGTCCCGCAAGGCATCTTTGATAGCGTCAAAGTCTCCGAGTTGAGTCTTGGAAATCACTTTGGCACCACCATGTCTCTCGAGCATCTTTGCGTTCCTCATTTGATCAGCGAACATTGGAACCTTAATTATTCTATCAGAGATTTTTCTTCTCCTTCTTTCTTTGTCTTTCTGCTGATGGGGAAGGACTCCCCTGCCTTGCAATATCTAACCCTAGTTGAACGAGAGACTGATGCGGAGACAAATAGAGAATGGGGGTGTTCACAATGCAGCATGTTCTCCTCTCCTTTTCCCTCTTTTTCAAGTCACTCACCATCAGCGCTGGTTTGCCAAAATATGCCAATTCCGTGGTACTTCCGAGTCCTCCATGAGTGATGAACGCTGTTAGACGGGTGTCAGCTGGAATCATTTCTGTGAAATGGCTATGCTGAAGGAACATACCCAACAAAGCTGCCTGTGGAACCCACTTGGCAAAGTGGACATTAGTGGCTCCAGAAGCCCAGTCCAAGTCATCCGTCTCATACTTCCAAATGAAAGTGACATCAGGCATGGAAGCGAACACCTTCAGAAGATTATTTCTGTAGTTGTCAGGCATGAAAGATGACAGAATGACTGTTCCAAATGACATGAGCACAGTCTTGTCTCTTCTGTTCAGAACTTCGTCAAACTCGGCGTCGACCTTCTGTGATCTAAGCTTCTTCGCATCAACGACGATGCCTCCGATGGGAATCGTCTTCGGAAGTGTTGGTCTTGGAAAGTCAATGAAGGGATTCGAGTTGGAAAAGTAAAAAGCGCAGTCTTTTAGTCTTTCCTGTAATTGAATTATCGATGTTCTGAACATCTTCTACATGAAAAGTCAATCATTCGACCTGCTTAACACACCTGGATAGATCCCAACTCTGGATGTGAATCACACTAAAAGTCAATTCCTGTTGAGAAAAACTCACTTTTGCCAAAAAGGGTTTGATTCCGATGTTATCGAACAAATACGTCGGCACCTCATACCAATCCCCGTTGTTCGGCCAGTAATGCTCAAAGGCGTTTCGAGCACGGCCGAACAGGTCCATTTTGTTGCTTTGAGTTGACATCAAAACTGAAAAACCAGGGTTATGGAGAAAAAAGCCATTGCAGCTTACTAGGGACGGAGCTGGTTGGAAAAGGCTCGCCAATGAACTTGGATGCAATTTCATCTATAGGCAACGATGACGCAATGATGAAGGAGTCGATTTTCAAGTAGTCTCTCAGTACTGTAAGTTCATGAATTCTGGTAAAAGTATACCAAAACTCACAATGAGCACAGATGTTAAAAGGCTCGAAAATGATGACATCGAACTTTCTTTTCTTCAATTCAGATTTCATTTCTTCATTGAGCGTAACGACTGAAATGTTGTCATAGAAGAAGAGGCCATTTTATTTTACTCACGTTCACAGTCATGAGTGAACAACGCCATGAAGGATTCGATCATCTGTGACAAATTTTTCTATACATCCGCGCGTTATTCTTACAAACCTTCCCTTGACTGAAGACAGTCGCATATTCAGTCCAGAAGTTGCCAATGTCCGTTTTGTCGATTTTGTTCTGCAGGTTGATCATCTTTTGATCTACATCATGAGTGATAACATCTTTGGTCGATTGTACGTTGAACTTTCCACGAAGACGATAGTTCACCAGTGGGGCCAGCAGGGTCTGCAACGAAAACCTTGAGCGAAGCGAGGATCAGCAACCCACCACATTGTGTCCTGCATCAGTAAGGGTGTCCGCCAACTTCCCCAGGTAGTTAGCATGACTATGAGCGAATATCGGCGAGTACACTAGGTAGTTGTGGGAATCAACCTGAGAGACTGCAGCTAAAATCAAGAAGATCTGACACGGAGTCATCTTAAACTACTTTTAAAAATCAAAATTGATTCTTTTCTGTTCGATGCTTCGGTGCACTGGTGACACCACATGTCAGAAAACTCAAAACTGACAATATACACTGATAGGAAAACTTATGAGGACGAAAAGTGTTATCAAGTGTGGTAGTAACGCGTACTCTCATAGCAATTTCTTAGGACGCAGGCGATCAATCGAATCGGTAATATTGTGAAATCAAATAGAACAAAGAACAGAAACATTGGTATTTATTGACCCGTAATCAAATCGTAATCCTCTACAATCTCTATTGCTTTTTCAATTTAGTCGTTCTAAAGTTCAGAACAACCCTCACTACTCTATAAACAAAGTACACTGAAAGTACAAAGATAAGTAATACAAAAGCTAGAATATCGATTAAATAGTACTGGAAGAAGTTGAGTTCAGTACCGGCAAAGTCCAGCGCCGACATGTCCTTGAACATGGCTGCGAACTCGGCGTGCTTCACCACTGTCTCTCTCGGACTGATCGGCTGATGTTCAAGTTGCTTGGCAATGGTCTCCGCGTTGATTCTGTAGGACTCTTCGTAGAGGATGTTCCGCAAGGCATCCTTAACAGCGTCAAAGTCTCCGAGTTGAGTCTTGGAAATCACTTTGGCGCCACCATGTCTCTCGAGCATCTTTGCGTTCCTCATTTGATCAGCGAACAGTGGCACCTTAATGATTATGGTTTGCGTTGAAGCGAATGGAAAACCCCGCATTGCAAGATCAAATTGTTTACACGAGAGACTGATGCGGAGACGAATAGAGAAAAGGGGTGTCCACAATGCAGCATGTTCTCCTCTCCTTTTCCCTCTTTTTCAAGTCACTCACCATCAGCGCTGGTTTGCCAAAATATGCCAATTCCGTGGTACTTCCGAGTCCTCCATGAGTGATGAACGCTGTTAGACGGGTGTCAGCTGCAATAAGTTCTGTGAGATGGCTATGCTGAAGGAACATACCCAGCAAAGCTGCCTGCGGAACCCACTTGGAGAAGTAGACGTTAGTGGCTCCAGAAGCCCAGTCCAAGCCATCATTCTCGTACTTCCAAATGAAAGTGACATCAGGCATGGAAGCGAACACCTTCAGAAGGTTCTGCTTGTAGTGGTCAGGCATTACAGATGCCCGCGCTACTGTTCCAAAGGACATCAGCACAGTCTTGTCTCTTCTGCTCAAAACTTTGTCAAACTCGGCGTCGACCTTCCCCGATCGCAGTTTCTTCACATCGACCACGATACCTCCAATCTGGACGGTTCTTGGTAGTGTCGGTCTCGGGAAGTCAATGTATGGATTGGAATTCGTGAACACATACGCTGATTGTTTCACGAGGCTTTGAACACATGTGATTATCATGAATGTCTGCATCTACACTCACTCTAGTTCTCAAAGATGTAAGGCCAAAGTTCTTTGTAACTTTTTCTGGTACTCCGTCCATAAGGGAGGTCATGAGTCCTGAATACTCGAGGAAGTTCTGCAGCCTCTGGAAGAAGGACATCTTGTTGCTCAACGATGACATCATAACTGAATTATTGTGCAGGTATTTGAACTTGAGTTGATCTTACGTGGAACAGAGCTCAGCGGGAAGGGTTCTCCACTGTAGTATGATACGAACTCATCAACTGGTAGAGACGTAGCGATGATATAAGATTTGATGCTCAGGTACTCCCTCATCACTGTAAGGACAAAAACTATATGAACATTGAATAATTCAAAAAACTTACAGAATCCACAAGAATTGAGAGGCTCGAACAAGATAACATCAAACTTTCTTTTCTTCAACTCAGACTTCATTTCTTCGTTCTGAGAGACGACTGAAATTTTGTTATGCGATACGATTTAACTTCGTATGACTCACGTAGGCAGTGGTGTTCGAACATGCCGAAGAATGTGTCAAACATCTGTGACAAGATTATTCTCTGACTGCGTTCTGATTTACCTTCATTTGCGTGAAGACGTCGGCATACTCGGTCCAAAACTTGTCAATACCGATGGTGTCCATTTCATCCTGCAGCTTGATGAGCGTTTCATCTGTCTCATGTGTGATGATGTCTTTGGTAGAGTGCACTTTGAACTTTCCACGGATGTGGTAGTTCATCAAAGGTGCCAGCAGGGTCTGCAACGAATAACTTGAGCGAAGCGAGGTTCAGCAACTAACCACATTGTGTCCTGCATCAGTCAGGGTGTCCGCCAACTTTCCCAGGTAGTTAGCATGACTATGAGCGAATATCGGCGAGTAGACTAGGTAGTTGTAGGTGTCGGCCTGGGAGACTGCAGCTAGAAGCAAGATGATCTGACATGGAGTCATCTAAAACTGTTAGTTCAGATGCAAGAACTATACGTTGGACATTATAGAGTTCACCGGAGCGGAACTTGGTAGTAAAATTATCTAATTTTGTGAATCCGATGAATACTAGATGAACTAGACAGGAATGATAACGATTTTATTGTCTTCCTCTCGAGTTAGATGATTGTTTCAGATTGAAACGAATGGAATACCAAAAGAAAAAAGCAAAAAGAACTAAAATCATAAATCATGATGAACACCTGGTGAATGAAGTAAACTAATAACAACAACAAACATAGGCTGGTTTTGTTCTATTTTTGTGCATGAGTTTTCGCTGTTTCTGGAGCCAGATGTGAAAGACTCAAAAATCATTGAACACACTCTGTTTCTCTATACTTCTTTTATTTTATGCTGAATTTTTAAAAGAATTTGATGAATTCTGTGCCACTTGGCAACTTTTTTACCACGGACCTTTACTTAATAGCCACCCTGTAATACTTCTGGGCTGGAGTTGTTGATATTTCCCGACGTACAAAGGGTGAATCATGCGATTTAAAGCTATTCAAACCTTTTTTCATAAAGTTAGAAAATGAAATCAGAGTTCTGAACAAAGATCTTCCGTAGTGGTCTGTTTTGTCATTTATGAACTGACTGATAACGGCTAGACTCTAAGAAGTTGTCTATGGTTCCTCAAGATTCAAATTTGGAATACTTCCGGTATTTTCAAGTGATTTTAGAACTATTTTTGCCGATTATCGATAAATGAACATAGAATGCTGGAATCTGATGAAAAAACAGAAAAAAAAATTCAGGAAAAACTTCTTTCGAAAACTATCCAAAGCTCTTTTCATCCAGCGGAAGCATGTGAAAACAACGGGCATGACTACAAAAAATATAAAGTTGATTGATGTGGTGTCTGTAGCGGTGAGAGGCAAGATGAATACACTGTTGTTCTGCGCGAGGGACAACCTTTAATGAACGGGTGGACTTTAGATTTCCGATGAGGTCGGAGAGAGAGAGAGAGAGAGAGAGAGAGAGAGAGAGAGAGAGAGAGAGAGAGAGAGAGAGAGAGAGAGAGAATGGAGAGAGAATGAAGAGAGAGAGAGAGAGAGAGAGAGAGAGAGAGAGAGAGAGAGAGAGAGAGAGAGAATGGAGAGAGAATGAAGAGAGAGAGAGAGAGAGAGAGAGAGAGAGAGAGAGAGAGAGAGAGAGAGAGAGAGAGAGAGAGAGTAAAAGAGAGAGAGAGAGAGAGAGAGAGAGAGAGAGGACCGTGATTGAACCAGCTCATTCAAACTTCCCGTGCATGAGAAAATCAAATCAACACAATCATATGATGATAAAAAAGAATGTTTTCCAAAAAAGGCGGACCCGACGTCGTGAGAAATGGTTTAGTTCACTAGTCCGATTCCCAACCATCCGCGTCCACATTTATATGAACTACTGCATGGGGGCGGACAGCTCGGTCACACTGTGGTCACAGAAGGATGTGTCGTACATGAATGACGTTCTAGGAGTAGGAAATTTCAAGAAAATACATTTTTTACATTATTGAAAAGACTTATAAAATAAAAAATGAGTGAGAGAATTATAATTAACTCCATTTCAACCATAATTAGCGTCACTATGCAGAATGACAGGGTGAAAAAGAGTTCTCCAATAGTTTCGGTTGACCGGCATACATACTTGGTTGGGTCTTAAATAACCTGATAACCTGGGTAAGAAGCGGCTGCTTCGATCGAAAAATTCTGACAGTCAAAGAGCTGCTCCCGAGGTCGCTATAACCTAATGGCAACTAGTAAAAGGTACCAGTGACACCACGCTGTGGTGCCGTGTTTCATCGTGTCTAAACCGAAACGACCTGATACCTAAGCCTATGCCAAAGATAAAAGACGGCACCACAACACCACTGGAACCACGCTGTGGTGCATTTCCCATCTTATTATCTAGAAACATTTCCCACCTTATAATCAAGTAACACAGGTGTGTTCTTGTGCAAGAACAAACGCAGTAAAAACTGACTTTATTCACTGTCTTGAAGCATAAAAAAGATCCTAAACAATTTGTTAAAACTGCATTCAATTTCACATTAAAATAATCATCATTTTAAAGAAACTGTAACTGATCCCTGGAGTACATTCTATGTACACACAACATTTTGATCGCCAGAATGTAGCCAAAATGATTTCGCACGCCACTTCCCGATTGTATAGATCAAGTTCGGGTTGACTACACTGACTAGAATAGGAATCAGAGAACTTTTGTTCACGCCTCTTTGAACATGTCAGTCGTTGTTTTGTGTTTCTCGACTTGATAAAATAGACGACTCGAGTACTGAAAACGTTGACATATGAGATGTTTCGCTAGAGAATCAACCAGAAAGTGCGCTAGGCTCCCCGTGATCTGTTTGGTCTCAAATTGAGTGTGCTAGTAGATTTTAGTACTTTGAATTCAAAAATGTCAGTTTCACTTCGATTGATCTTGCCAGTGTCTCGCAGTACCGTCCCAAACTTGGAACTTTTCAATGTTTAGACGTTCATAACTCTGTTCAAACATTTCATTATAAAAACAAGCACTCTTCAGGGGCGCTTCGCGCCCCACATTTCTTGTTTTCACGCCAATTTTTATAATCGAAACAAAGAATGAAAAAGTTAACGAACGTTATTCAATAAAAACGTGAACTTACAGACAACTTGGAACTTCTAGATAGCTCCATTTTTAAAAATTAAAATGCTAGGCGATAAATGGATCACGTTGAGGACACGTTTGAATTTCAAAACTAAGGAAATCCGTGCCGCGCAGCAGCGCGCGGTCGGATCGAATTAAAAAGTTGATGCGCATCTCCGCTTCAACAGAACCTATCCGATGGCGTTTTCACCGTTCTGATCCGACTCCTATGAGCTGAGAACAGGCCGCGGAAAGACAGTGTGACCAAATAGCCTTTTTTCATTAGAATAGATATTTTGCAGTCATAGTGATGTTATCACGCTCAATCGATAAACATAAAATGTGTCAAAATTTATCGATCGATTTTTTGCGCAGTACTTTGTTGTCCATAACTATCTTCATTCGCAAAACCGCATCTAATTTTTTCATTAGTAGATGCGGAAAAAGAAGATGCATTGATCGGTGGAAAAAATCGGGAAAAAGTTTTTCGCTACAGTGAGTTATGACTTCGAAAAAATAATTTTTTGGAAATAGCACTCAAAAATGGTTTTTGTGAATTTTCATTGTTGGAATCCTATTCTAACATAAAAAAAATAGCTGGGACCAAATTTGAAAACAATAGTTATTACGGTTTTTTGAGATACAGTACTCACTTTTTCCGTTGTCGAGCAGGTTTACGGGGATTCATCTCAAAAAACTAGAACAAACTAGATTTTTCAGATAAGATATCATTAACAAAACCTGGGTCTACAGCACGATTAGAATCGTTATGTATAAAAATTTTATAATTCTCACGAGTATTTTCTACTTTACAAGATGCAAGAACATGTAACATTTATTTCCCGTAATCAAAGTTAAAACTACCGCTATATACATCGCACAGTCGCTATTGTTTCTTCACCTTTCTCACTTTGATGGAAACTCGACTCAAAGCCTTATAACCAGTGTACAGTAAAATTGTGGAAGTGAACAGACAAGCTAAAAGGACGTCGACCAGGTAGTACTGGAAGATGTTCATCTCCGTGCTCGCCGTGTCCAACGTTGTCAGATCAGTAAACATGGCAGCGAACTCGGCGTGTCGAACAGCGTTGTCTCTCGGCTTGATAGGTTGATTCTCGAGTTGGTCGGCCAAGGTCTCCGCGTTCTTCCTGTAGGAGTCATCGTAAAGGACATCGTGCAAGGCGTCCCTGACGACGTCAAAGTTTCCGAGTTGCGACTTGCAGATGACGTGAGCACCGCCGTGTCGTTCGAGCATCTTTGCGTTTCTCATTTGATCAGCAAACATTGGAATCTGAATTTTTTTATTATTGATGTATGGGAACCTCCTAAATTACGGCGAAACTTCTTCCGCGCATTGAAATAAAAACTTAATGCCCATCTTTGTGTCAAACAATTCATCAGATGACGTTTAGACCACTTTGATCCCACTCTTATGATCTGAGCTGAGAACAGTGCAGAAAAAACAGAAAAAATCACTTTTTCTATAGAGTCAAACAACATAGCTCATCAGCAATTCTAACTTTTTCCAAGTCAGAACATAATGAAAGGGTTACCTACAGTATGTATTGTGCAAATTTCATCCCACAGATGTGATGTTACTAGGGTAGCTGCAATGGGTTCACACCAGAGTTGCACGGAAGTAAAATTTTTCAAAACGGAAGTCGGAAGTCGGAAGTCGGAAGTGAATTTTTTAAACGGAAGTCGGAAGTCGGAAGACGGAAGTGAAATTTTTTCACGGAAGTCGGAAGTCGGAAGTCGGAAGTGAAATTTTTTTCACGGAAGTCGGAAGGCGGAAGTCGGAAGTCGGAAGTAGAATTTTTTCAACGGTAGTCGGGAGTGCAAAAAAGTCGAAAAAACCCAGAGATATTGTATATTCGCGCATTTTCAACAGGTGATAGGTCAATTCCAGACTGAGTAGAAACGATTTCACGGTTTTTTCGTCATTTTTCACGAAAAAAAATTTTTTGACGGAAGTCGGAAGTAGAATTTGTTAAACGGAAGTCGGAAGTCGGAAGTCGGAAGTAGAATTTGTTAAACGTTTAAAAAGGAAATAAAAAAAGGGCGGAAGTCGGAAGTCGGAAGTCCGAAGTCGGAATTCCGTGCAACTCTGGTTCACACTTTTCACCCTGCCCAGCAATATCAATCCAAATTTTTCACACGAGAGACTGATGCGAAGACAGACAGAGAGAGAATGGGGATGATCACAATGCAGCATGTTCTCCTCTCCTTTTCCCTCTTTTTCAAGTCACTCACCATCAGCGCTGGTTTGCCAAAATATGCCAGTTCTGTGGTACTTCCCAGTCCTCCATGAGTGATGAACGCTGTTAGACGGGTGTCAGCTGGAATCATTTCTGTGAAACTGCTTGTTCAACTATTTTTGATTGTGATGTAAATTGATGTCCCTTTTGCGCTTGGATAGTTTCGATTCGATTCCTATGAGCTTCAATCAGCTGCTCTAAAAACAAAATGCTGTACTTGTGTACAACATGTGCTACAGCGCATGTACATCATACGCTGTAGATAACTTACGGCACATGTTGTACATAGAGAGATTTCTTACGGCACATGCTGTGCATAGAGAGATTTCTTACGGCACATGCTGTACATAGAGAGATTTCTTACGGCACATGTTGTACATAGAGAGATTTCTTACGGCACATGCTGTACATAGAGAGATTTCTTACGGCACATGCTGTACCCAGAGAGATTTCTTACGGCACATACTGTACATAGAGAGATTTCTTACGGCACATGCTGTACATAGAGAGATTTCTTACGGCACATGCTGTACCCAGAGAGATTTCTTACGGCACATGGTGTACATAGAGAGATTTTTTACGGCACATGCTGTACATAGAGAGATTTCTTACGGCACATACTGTACATAGAGAGATTTCTTACAGAACATGTGCCGTAAGTTATCTACAGCACATGTTGTACACAAGTACATCATTTTGTTTTTAGAGTACCCTTTAATCAGGAAAATCTCTTTGATGTGCTTATTTTTCTGGAACACGCTAGTTTTCAACCTACCAAGTAGAGCAGTCTGCGGGATCCACTTTGAGAAGTAAACATTGGACACGTTTCTCGCCCAGTCCAACTCATCAGTCTCATACTTCCAAATGAAAGTGACATCTGGCATTGAAGCGAACACCTTCAGAAGGTTGATTCTGTAGCTTGCGGGCATCACAGAAGACAGGATGACAGTTCCAAAGGACATGAGCACAGTCTTGTCCCTTCTGTTCAGCACTTCATCAAACTCGGCATCTGTCTTTTGCGAACGGAGCTTCTTTGTGTTCACGACAATTCCTCCAATTGGGATAGTCTTCGGAAGGGTCGGTCTTGGGAAGTCGAGGTATGGGTTTGAGTTGGTTAGAATGTATGATGCCTCCTTGACGACGTCCTGAACTACTCTTTCTAGAATAAATGAATGATAGATAAAACTACTGAAATCAACAACGCGGTTTTGAATTGAATCATGAAAGCAGAGTTTATCAGCCCAAATTGTTTTTCATGTGAAGCCTATAGGCTGAGAACAAGCCGCGGAAGAACAGTATAACCGAATTACGCCGCAGAAAGACAGTGTGATAGATTTTCATGCCGCCCTTTTTTGAAGCTTTTTTTCAATTCTCTCTTTTTCAAACACCTACCTTTGTAAGGAAATTTATTAGCCTGAGCCTACATTGTGTTTATCTAAGGCCTATAGGCTGAGAAAGGGCCGCGGAAGGACAGTGTGACCAAATTTAACCCCGGAAAGACAGTGTGATAGATTTTCATGGCTTCCTTTTTTCAATTCTCTCTTTTTCAAACACCTACCTTTGTAAGGAAAGGTCTGATGCCAAAGTTAGTGAACAAGCTGACAGGTTGTGGCCCAAACATATCTTTGGTTCCCCAATAGTACTCAAAAGCATTCTGAGCTCTTTGAAGAATGGTCATTTTGTCGCTGAGAGCCGACATCAAGACTGAATGAATCGATGCGATGGTATTTTGTAGGTGCCCTACCAGGTACGGTACTGGTTGGAAACGGTTCACCAATGTGGTAGGAGGTGGATTCGTCCATTGGAAGAGATGTGGAAATGATGTAGGACTTGATCTTTAGGTAGTCTCTTACCACTAGAAGACATAATGATATGACGAATTCTTGAACAACTCACAGAATCCACAATAGTTGAACGGCTCGAACATGATGACATCAAACTTTCGCGACTTCAACTCTGCCTTCATTTCCTCATTGAGAGACACGACTGGAATATTGTCATGGAAAAAACGACCACATGTGCGACTTACGTTCGCAGTGATAGATGAACATCTTCATGAATGCTCGAACCATCTGTGACAATTTTCATTAACACACTGCGTTCCGTTCCTCGCGTACCTTTGCTTGTGAGAAAACGTCAGCGTATTCTGTCCAGAAGTTTCCCACATCGCTTTTGTCAAGTTTATCCTGCATTTTGATCAAGGTGGCGTCTGGTTCATGAGTGATGATATCGTTGGTGGAGTGGACGTTGAACTTTCCTCGGAGACGGTAATTCACCAATGGGGCCAGCAGGGTCTGCAACAAATAACTTGAGCGGAGCGAGGTTCAATAACCTACCACATTGTGTCCTGCATCAGTCAGGGTGTCCGCTAACTTCCCCAGGAAGTTGGTGTGACTGTGAGCGAATATCGGCGAGTAGACTAGGTAGTTGTAAGCATCGACCTGGGAGACTA
>OZ022253.1:14734940-14785227 GCA_963978915.1 Caenorhabditis parvicauda | reverse complement strand
CATTTAATATGATTTTTTATGTGAAATTGAACAAAAATCGATCGGGAGGAAAGCATAAAATACAATCATTCTTACCATCATCGCAAAAGAATATGACTCCTTTGGTATGTTTTCCCTTGCTCTGTAACAGTATAGTGTTTAAAGTCTCTCCCCTTTTAAATCAATAAAAAAGCAGTTTTTGATTCGATTATGCATAGTGTATAATAGGAGTGTTAGTTGGAGTTCTTCCCTAGCTCCCTTCTCGCACTAGTTATGACCCCCACAGTGAGTTTTTGAAATCAACTTTATAACTGATAATCTGAGTGAGAAAAATCACATCACAAAAGATGGTTTTCTCCAGGTTCCTGAAAAAATGTTTCCTTATAGAAACGGAATTTAATAAATTGTTGGGAATGTCTTTGGTTGCTTATAATCTCTTTTTCAAAACAAATTTGATAACAAAAACAGTTATATTATATCATATTAATAATAGAACAAGGGGACCGCCCCCTTTGCTCCGCCCTTTTATGGTTGAAGCCGATTTTTGGGTGGTCCTTTTTGCTTTTGGTTGGGGGAGGTGGGAGAGGAAGGGGTTGTGCAAAAGTGGCTGGGAGGGGATTTGAACGCGCGTTAAGGGACTAGAAATCCGATGGCTTTAACCACTCGGTCATCGCTGCACATTTATTTCTAGCGTTTCACGTGTGACCGCTGGGACCCCTCGCAGGTTGTTGCATTAGTTCTAGCCACACTTGCATCAGTGTTCGCTGTTTTGGATTGTTCGGGGAGTGCGAAAGCGATCAGCGAGGAGATTGAGAGAGAGAGAGGAGAGAGAGAGAGAGAGAGAGAGAGAGAGAGAGAGAGAGAGAGAGAGAGAGAGAGAGAGAGAGAGAGAGAGAGAGAGTGAGAGAGAGAGAGAGTGAGTGAGAGAGAGAGAGAGAGAGAGAGAGAGAGAGAGAGAGAGAGAAAGAGAGAGAAAGAGAGAGAGTGAGAGAGAGGAGAGAGAGAGAGAGAGAGAGAGAGAGAGAGAGAGAGAGAGAGAGAGAGAGAGAGAGAGGAGAGGGACAAAAAAGTCTGAATCTGTGATTTTGTGAAGAAAAAAAGGTAAAAGGGGCTCTGAGCGTAGCGAGGATTTTCTGCTTGTCTAACAATGGTTAAAAAATCACTGCACACGTTTAGATTACTTACTGCTTGTAAAAGTATTGATGTTTGATTATGTAATGATGGTTCTTGCTTTAAAAGCATGAGTTATACATTTTGTTTCGAAAAAAACAAGAACACCAATCTTTTCCGAAATATCTAAGCTCGTACAAGTGGTAAAACGATTTGACTCCAGAAGTCTATGGTACATGCAAAAATAATTTTATCTACCAAGTTTTAGCTAACTCGATCAGTTTGTTCAGAAGTTATAAGCAAAGACTACTTCACATTTCATAATTTTGTAGTTCACTTTCGAAAGTAAACTACAAAATTAAGAAATTTCCTGGCCTTGAATATGGCTTGAGACTTGAACAATGAGTCATTGGCGGTACATTGTTGCTCTTGATGGAGCTTACGATTTGTTTTTTTATTTAGCTCGTATGCAGTGCTTTTCCAGGCTTAGATTCTAGCTTATTTGGTCCAACCCGAGGGATAAAAAAGGATTTTCATGATTAAACACATCTCAGTTTCTACGTTTGAAAAAAGGATTCGATGAAATTTGTATTTCTTAAGAAGTATAGTATTTTTCAGGAGATGCAAGTTCTGATTTACTACATAATGGTTCTTAATATAAAATCACTGTTCCCTTGTCGTGGGGAGGACGTCTTCATTCGCATTGAAAGGGGTTTTTTCGGGTACATAAGAGGACGGTGAGTTATAAATTCATTAAAAATAACTCCTATTTTCAGGCGCAATAGAGCCTTCATTCATTGCTTCTGAGCAATGTGGAATACCTGATCAATAAACTTATTGAACAATTATTGTTTGAATTAAATTGTCATGGAATTTTTTCGAAGCGTTCTCTAGCTAGAGATTTATTGAAAATTCGATTTTCAGCTTCTCGGATGAAGAAACAGTTTTTATAGCCACGTCATCTAGATACATGATTCGGAAGGAGCCCACATAGCTTCCTCTACCTGTAAAAAAATCTGGCCAAATCGGGTACTCAGTACCGTAGCAGTTTCGCTTTGAAATACAAGTTCTTTCAGTTCCTGCTTAGGCTTAGGGACATGCCTGAAACTAGAACATTTAGGCATGACGATTAGGCTTGTGCTCGAGACACGGTAAAAAACGGTAGGATTAACCTGGAATACCTGGAAAAACTAAAAATCTGACATGTCTTTACCAGAACTGGCCAGGATTTACCCGGATTTTTCCATTTTCGATTTCCACAGCGTAGAGCTCATGATAGTTCGTCCCTTCGATTTATCCTTGGACTCCTGAACAAAGACAACAAGAAGTCTGCTACCCATGACAACTGCCTTCCTCCTCTCTGCTTCTATTCAACATCATCTACATCATTTTCGCAAGAGAGACGCGACGAGTGATCAAACTAAACATAGACGCAGACACATAGACAGACGAGGGCTGTTGAAATAAGTGACTAGACACTCTACACTTTACTTCACCCAAAGGACGATCATGGAGTTTTTGGAATTTCCTTGATTCTATTGATTTTAAATTAATCATTCACATTCAATTTTGCTTTTGCACAATTGAAATAGTTTTATTACACATGATTTGAGATATTTTTTTTCCAAAAACTTAGTTTATTGTTCAGAAAAAGAAATATTTTGTGACAGTTGGGTGCTCTCTCTTTTTCTTTCTCTCTCTCTCTCTCTCTCTCTCTCTCTCTCTCTCTCTCTCTCTCTCTCTCTCTCTCTCTTTTTCTCTCTCTCTCTCTCTCTCTCTCTCTCTCTCTCTCTCTCTCTCCCTCTCTCTCTCTCTCTCTCTCTCTCTCTCTCTCTCTCTCTCTCTCTCTCTCTCTCTCTCTCTCTCTCTCTATCCCGCTCCCTCTTCTGTGAGTGAAATTCCATGCAAAATTTGAATATTTTGATCTAAAATCGAACTCCGCCGCTTTGATCGACAATCGGAGTTTTCCCACGTGTTTTGCATCCCTCATTTTCAGAAGCCAATTTCCTCTGTGCTTTTATCTCTCGTAAAAAGGAACACGTTTATTCCGTCATTGATAAGTAGTCTTTGGACTGTTTTCATAGCCACTATCAATCAGTTTGTTGTTTTTTGCTTGTTTTGACTGGTGCACGAACCGGGCACGGCGTGGACACACTGTTTTTTCAATCCACGTGCTCCGTTGGTGCTCCATTTGTGTCTACCACGTGCCCTAGCAAACAAAATTCAGAATGCAATGGCGAGTTATTTCTCGTGCTTGGTAACTCTCCTGGCGATACTCTCGACCTCTTCAAATGACTATTTTTACAATACACTACCCGGAATTTTCTTCTGGCATTTTCTTCTGAACATCCTGGTGTCTCCAGGTGAGTACGGTAGATTACGGTAACATGTCAAGATCAGAGTCGTGGTACTATACTATCATATTAAGGGATCAGCACGACAGTCGGAGTCAATATTCAACTACCTTTCGCTGCATTTCTGTGCTTGGCGCAACAAGTTTTCACGCTTGATAAGAAAGGTGAGTTTGACAGTATGAAACACAACTCTCAGCTTACCTGTAAGGCGTGGTGGAGACTCTGCACCCTCTCCCCTGAGTACACTCTCTCGCCATCGATGCCCGCGTCTAGCGATTGTACACGCGCTCTCACTCCCCCTCTCAAAATGCTCTGTACCTGTCTGCGATCTCTCACCTTTCCTCCCTCTCACGTGGTAGCTTGAACTGGGAGTTCTATCACGTTGTCAGGAGTCAGTCTTGTTATGATTAACGATTGCCACTCGGATAACTAGACGTACAATGTGACATGTCTTACGATCTATCACATCTACTATTGACAAATACCGTTTAAACTAAAAAATAATAATAGAGAAACTATGAGATCACTGTTTCAATCATCACCCACCATTGAAATTGTTCCCAAAACTTGAACTCAAAACTACGCCCGCGTTTTTTGTAAGTTTCCTCCTGGTAACTTCTCTTGCAAGAGTCTTGATCAGTGATCATCTCTGCTTCTTTGAAGACAGCAAAAAGTTGAAGACTACCACTAAAGCTTAAAACACTTTTTATAACTTTGAGAAAGCAAAGTTCGTGAGGACAGTGTTTCTTTTTTGTCACAGTACATGATTCACTATGAAAAAGACAGACTATCATAAAGTACATTTCAAACTTCAGTACAAAAACTGACACCCAGCCAAAGTGCAAGTACCATTCTCTCGCTGGTCCTGGTCGACGCTGGTCTATACCTAGCCCAAGACTTCGCTCCAATGGAAACGTCACTCATAGTGTTCCTGGCTCTTTTCTCCATTGGCCTATATCACCTACGACAGAAAACGGTTAAAGCTCATACAAAGAGCTTTGAGGTTAGATATATTAATATCCGGAATGAGGTGAATGTCGTGGCATGGCGAGTTTTAGGTGTGGATTGACGTTGTCTGCGTACACCGATTCAACAACCGTACGAAGATCAACTCGATCTGACACCAAAAACGATGCATGTACCAGAATATATCCTTGTGGAGGTTGAATGTACATTTTCAGAAGCTGATGATAGTCGAGTCCAATGATCTATTCAATAATGAATATTCAAGGCTGGAGTGTCTTGGTAGATTTGGCATCGCGCACTTTTTGGTCCTGTTGACTGCCTGTTTTCTAGTGGTGAGTTTTTTTTCACTTGACATCAGTTAAATGATATTATGCTTTTCTTAATAGCAAGAGATGATGCAATTTTTTGTATGCACAAACACTTTTCCTACAATTTTTTAATTTCTAATAGATTAATAGAACAAGGGGACAGCCCCCTTTGATCCGCCCACTTTTTGTGAGGTCGATTTTTTGGGTGATCTATTTGTGTGTCGATTTACGGGGGCATATTGCCAATCATTGGCAGTCATGGGCATATTGCCAATCATTGGCAGTCTGTTGGCAATGTAATTGACTTGGATTTTGATTTCTAGGCTTTCTTGACGTTAAAGATGGTGTTATAATAAACTGCATTGCCAATAGCATTGCCAATCGACCGCCAATGATTGGCAATATATTGCATATACATATATGCCCATGCCTAGTAACGATCGGACGCGTTCACCATTTGGTCATCGCTGCACGTTTTCGCGTGATCACCGGGGGACCCTCGCAGATTGTTGCATTAGTTCTAGCCGCACTTGCATTAGTGTTATCCGGGTTTGGATTGTACAGGAAGTGTGGAAGAGAGCAGCGAGAGAGACAGAAAGAGAGAGAGAGAGAGAGAGAGAGAGAGAGAGAGAGAGAGAGAGAGAGAGAGAAATAGCAAGGACCTCGTTTCTAAAAACCCCTGAATATGTGATTTTGTAATGAAAAAGGGCAAAAGATAATCTGAGCGTAGTGGGAACTTTCTGCTTGTCTCTAATAGAACACGAAACACGAAATCAGATTTGTCATGATTAGAAAGTATCAATGAAATCGGTATGACCTGATGTTTTCTATCAAAAGCTAGGTCACCGTTATGGAGATTGTCTGAAAAATACAGACAAGCCGTAGACGCCATAATCTGCCGACCCTCACGGCATCATATTTGCTTGATTAAATGCTTAATTTCAGTATCCAAAACTTGGTTCTTCACAAAAGTTGTTCTCCCAGCCTAACCTAAGCTTATTATAAAAGGAAATCACTTTTTTTCAGATTGCAAATTACTATTATAAAACGCACGTGTAACAAAAAATGTTTATATGTTTTCATATATATATAGATATATATATATATATATAGATGTCGGGGTATTTGTCTGACTATAAATGTGTGAATAACTCTTTTCAGAATTGATATTTTAGGTTGAAATTTTGTGACTAGATTACGAAAATTATGTGTACTTGGACTAAACTTTTTCCAAATTTCTACCTATCACGATACCGTAGTTATGACCTAATTAGTGCAAATTGGGGTCAATTTTCACGTGTCACGTACACCATGTTCAACATGTTTCGAACACGTGTTTCCAAAGCGCAGTGGCAGAGAAGTCGATTACAAAACTAATCGAAGCCCGATCATTTCCTGTCTGATCCCTTTTCTTTTGCTTTTTGTCTAACCGTACAAGTGTAACCTTCTGCTCTATAAAAAGTTTTAGCGATAAAAATACCGTGAAAAAATATTTTCATGCGCTTTGTCTCCCCGGGGGCGAAGCCCCCGGGAGTAGAACAATATTTTCGTGCATTTGGTCTCCCAGGGGGCGAAGCCCCCGGGAGTAGAACAATATTTTTGTGCATTTGGTCTCCCAGGGGGCGAAGCCCCCGGGAGTAGAACAATATTTTTGTGCATTTGGTCTCCCAGGGGGCGAAGCCCCCGGGAGTAGAACAATATTTTTGTGCATTTGGTCTCCCAGGGGGCGAAGCCCCCGGGAGTAGAAAAATTTATCGTTCTCGGGGGAACCCAAGGGTGGAGCCCTCTGGAAGAGGAAAACTTGAAAGAAAGTAACTAACTAATACCATATGAATTATTTCCTGCGCTTGAGTTTACCGATAGCAAAGAGTACGAGCATCCAAAAAAACACGCAAAACGCCTGAGCGCAGCGAAGGTTCAACAGCTAGTTGAGAATAATTCATGATACAGGCGTGAGGGTCAGCAGATTATGGCGTCTCCCACGGACTTGAAAAATACACTCCTATTTTTGGAATTGTAACTTTAATTCGAGGAATAGAATTACCAAACCAATAGTTGGTACGTGCCCGTAAGACGATGAGGCTGATTAGTAACCTGTGTAAAAGAGCTGTGTCAGTCATGACAGACGCGATTTTTCAGAAAAATTTGAAAAACATTTGTCTGGTTACCGGAGCACATCGAACTAAAGATGATCGTTATCGATTAGACGCGTTGCAAGCAGATTATATTGAACGAAAATTCGCTATAGGGCACGTTCGCACATCAATATTTTTTTCATCCTTTTCTCCTATTTTCCTCAAGTTAACAAGCGAATTTGTTTCGACGATTGCTATTGAAAAATTGCAAATCATGTGACTTTCCTTTGAAACTAGCTTTTCATTATGAATGTTGAAAAAACGTAAGAGAAAAAGTGTTTTAACTATTTTGATCTACAGCGGTGCAGGATTTACGAAGAGGCGGAGTTTGTGCTCGCTGCTTATTGGTCGCCTCCCCTCGCTGCTTGATCCGACAATTTTCTACTGCGCTTAGCGGTGTGCGGAGAAAATGATTTTGAAAACCGTGAAAGTATTGAACTTTCGGGTACACTCCTTGTTAACAGCGAAGGCTCAAAGTACTTTCCATGTCAACTGCAAAGGCTTGAAGGCTCTTCAGTGGTTTTGAAAACCGTCAAATGATAGAATTCTCGTTTCAGGAGGAACTTCGAACACCAGCAGTTGTCAAAATCTGGAACGCAGCTCACGAGATCTGTGTCAGCAGCATGATCCTAATGCCATGTATCAAAGGAAGTGCCGTCGCGACACTGAAACGCATGGGGAACTCCAAGATAATGAAGAACGTCGATGTTATACAGTAACATGGGTTTTGTAAAACGCCCCCTTCATCCCGTTTTCTTACCATGCACACCAGAAATGCACGGAATTCCGACTTCAGCCCTTTTTCACTTCCAACTTGCGTTTAACATGTTCTAATTTATAGACGTTTGACAAAAAGGGGTGCGACCGCATGACCAGAGCTTGATTTCCGTCATCTAAGACAGCATTACATTTGTATCCACGTTTCCTCTTATCTCTTGACACAACATCTCATTGTGTCCGGTTTGTGCCGGTCACGTGCCGAACTACAATACCATATTCCTCATTTTGTGATTTCTCTCGCCTTTTCCTAGTCTCGTGATGTTTGTTTCTGCGGGTATCCACTTTTTCTTCATAATAAACGGTTTATTAAAACGAGAGTGTGTGTGGTTGTTAGTTTGCTTGCGATAAAAATCTATCTTACAGGAATTTCAACGATGGGAAAGTGTAAAGCGTGGGAAATTGGTCGTGTAATACGGTAGAAAAGATGGTACTTTCAAAACTACCAACTTTCTACATTGCACACGTTTAAAGATGGCTTCAACGACGGCATAGGTCGGTTGGCTTGGAAAAACGCGACACTGTTTGGATATATTCAAAAAAGTGCTAAAATCCCGTTTCCAACTATGGGCTGGTGAAGTGAGCTAGGTGTACACGTAATAGAACGTTTCGGGACTGGGATGGTGGTTAGTCGTAATAACTAATGGCTATGAAACACAGAGTCCTAGAAAGACGGGAGTGAGGAATTTGACACAGTAATAATCTCAATCTGCCATCTGCAGCCAACAGTGATTTCCTATTATAATAAGCTTAGGATAGGTTGGGAGAACAACTTTTGTGAAGAACAAACTCTTGGATACCCAAGTACACTGTGAAATTAACCATTTTATGATGTGTCAAATTCCTCACTCCCGTCTTCATAGCACGGCGTCTATGAAATATGGTTAATTCACCGTTTTGTGGTTCTTTTCAGGATTTTGGAAGCGTTTGGGAAGGAGCTCTTCAACTCTGTCAGACAACGTTCTGGGTCCAGCATCTGGAGCATTAGTCGAGTGGACACTGCGAAGCTTCCTTCTCCTGGAAAATTACATGTTTGTACTATTATATTTCTTCTTTATGAGGTTTTATGTAAATATCGTTCGTATGTATGGAAATCCTAGGAAATTTCTGGTTTTTTAAAGAAATAATAATTATTTAGAATATTACATTTAATATACACGTCTACCCCTATTCCAAATCAAGCATTTTGTAAATTTCATCATAACACACTGCGATAAGCGCAGTAGGAAAGTGTCGAATTAAGCAGCGAGGGGAGGCGACCAATAAGCAGCGAGCACAAACTCCGCCTCTTCGTGAATCCTGCACCGCTGTAGATCGAATTAGAGTTACTGTAGTTGAAACACTTTTTCTCTGACGTTTTTTCAACATTCATAATGAAAAGCTAGTTTCAAAGGAAAGTTACATGATTTACATTTTTCAATAGCAATCGGCGAAACAAATACGCTTGTTAATTTGAGAAAAATAGGAGAAAAGGATGAAAAAAATATTGATGTGCGAACGCGCCCTATAGCGAATTTTCGTTCAATATGATCTGCGTGCAACGCGTCTAATCGATAACTATCAGCTTTAGCTCGGTGTGCATAATCGAAAGTTCAAAAGCAATTCCTAACATTTTTTGAATAAATTCATAGTATTATTTCATATCGTCTTCTGAAAATTCTAAGCTAAAACCATGTTTTGCTTTTATAGAAAAACATAGAAAAATTTCATAGAAAAACGAAAATTACTTAGAGATCTCTTTAAAAATACCAAAATGATAAAATGATAAAAATATGAACCCCTCAAACGAAAGTACGTTTCTAGTGTTATTGCTCTCATTTTTCCTCAAAAATGTCGAAAATAACCGCAAAATCACCAAAAATATTCGGATTTTTGTAGCGAAGTACAAATCACTCACCAATTTCAATTCTGATCATGTTGGGGTCAACTCCACACGAGTTGCTCATCAGGAGGCCCTTTCCGTATGTCAAATCTTCTATGATCCCCTTGATCTCTGGCCACATCATGTCCATGATCATGCCTCTGATCAGGTCGTTCATGAAGAATGACCAAGACTTGGGGAACGCTCCCTTCTCCATTTCAATTTGCGTGTCGAGCAATTCTACAGAAGTTCTGAAATGTTATACTGTAGGACGTATGAGCACTCAAATGAATGAAAGTTAGCTAGATCTGCCTCAGAGAAGGCAACTCAGATTGGATCCAACCACATCTAGTTTGGGAAAAACTGGAATCCAATCTGATTTTTTCTGGATCCAATCAGAGTTGACTTTTCTGATTACTTTTAAATGCTCCAGATGTACTCGAAACTTGAGTTACCAGATGGATCATGAACAAAAGTATTATGGAATGAATCATAATGATGTGTCATCATGGTTATAGGCCCATTTTCCATCAAATAAAAACACTGCTAATTGGATCCAATCTGACGGAACTGGACCGAATCTGATAAAATCCTTCAAAAAACTATAATGCCCCGGAGAATCATTTTCTCGCCGAACCCAAATAACACGATGAATCTTTGGTCAACACGAGTATTTTGAAATATATTTCATTCCGATTGGAAACACAACTCTGGATGAAATCAGAGTTGACTTCTCTCAGTGCGAGAAGGAAAAAACGGAAATCTTTCTCTAGGAACTGAAAATCGACAAATTTCTGGTTGATTCCGGCTAGTTCTGGTGAATATCTACAAAAACTGGACCCATTTGAGTCGAAAACCTGAATTCCCAAGAGTTTCCCAGTATGAACCTGGCATACCTGAAGAAACTAGAAATTTCTGATTTGACAAGGATCGCCTAATCTGGCCAAGATTCACCAGAACTGGCCAGGATTTACCTGGACTTTGTCGATTTTCAATCCCGAGAGTCGAAGTACTATAATGGAAAAAAAACAAGTTGCTCTAATTCCGACCATTATTTTTACCGGTTATTGAGGTCATTGAAAATTATCCTACTGTATCTATATGAAATACCAGCAGCTATTCCTCGCTACGCTCGGGCCGCTGGAGTTTTTTCGCTAACGCTCCACAACGCTTTTTTCTCAAAAATCTATCTCTCTTTCCTTCTCTCTCTCATTCGCTTCATTTACATTTCTCTCTCTCCCACGCTCTCCTCGCTGTCCGCTTCCGCACTCTCCGAAAAATCCTAACTCGGCTAACACTAATGCAAGTTTGGCTAGAACTAATGCAACAACCTGCGAGGGCCCCCAGTGGTCACGCGAATGGGGCTGAAAAAAAGTGCAGCGGTAACCGAGTGGTTAAAGCGTTGGATTTTTACGCCCTTAACGCGCGTTCGAATCCCCTCATAGTCACTTTTGCACAACCCTCTCTCTCCCCCCTCTCCCAATCAAAACCAAAAATGACCACCAAAAATCGGCTTCAACCAGCAAAGGGGGCGGTCCCCTTGTTCTATTATTAATATGATGACGTCTTTCATCTTTAAAACGAAACTCGTTAAAATTACCTCATGATACCATTGTCAAAAGACGGTTGTAGCTGTGCTTGGATGGTCAAGACCAGAGCGACAAAAACGGATGTTACGTTCTTCTCCGGATTGACGACTTGCAGATGAATACGATCAGTTCTGAATTCAGTACTTCGTCTTCTGGTACTTGAAAAACTAATCCAAGGTTTCTTTTTTCAAAAATCGCATAACTGTCCAGACCGGAGCAGCTTCCAAAAAGGTTCTCTTTACGGCTTCATTTTGTGATTTCTCTCGCTTTTTCCTAGTCTCATGATATTTGTTTCTGCGGGTTTCAACTTTTTCTTCATAATAAACGGTTTATTAAAACGAGTGTGTGTTTGTTAATTTGCTTGCGATAAAAATCTATCTTACAGGAATTTCAACGATGGGAAAGTGTAAAGCGTGGGAAATTGGTCGTGTAATACGGTAGAAAAGATGGTACTTTCAAAAACTACCAACTTTCTCCACTGCACACGGCTTCAACGATCGCATCGTATCGATGAAAGCGTATGAACCTTTTTCTTGACGAATAAAGTGATTATGTTACAATCACACAAACACTCACTTCGTTAATATCAACGATTCATTGGTCGCACTTATTGTCGGCCTTCCTTTAGCATTGACGTTGACCAGGAAGAAACAGTCAGTGCAGAGGGTCGATAGAAAGTCTCTGAAATTTAAAACATTCAAAAACATACGATCGCTACCTTGTTTAGCATATCTCAATTTTGGAGCTCTGAAAAGACCCATAACTTTCAGATGTTGTAGAAACGAAATAAAAATAAGGATTCAACCTCGATACCTAGAGTAAAACGAAATTTTCAATTTTTTTTCAATTTAACGATTTTTCACTTTTTAACGAAACCGTTAATCGTTAAATTAATTTGAACTATTAACTGTTAACAAAAATACCTGGAATCCGGTGGTATAATGGCACTCGATACAGGAATCTTCTCGTTCATCCATTCAAAGTTCCAATCGACCTGAAATTTGTTTTTGAACTGCTTCTTCTCGGTAGAAATAGTTCCATTTTTCAGATTCTCTCTGAAAACTTTTGAGTAAACTAAAAATCTCTTCATTCGAAAAATAACCTGACTGAGCATCTCGTTTAGAATGGTATCTTCGATCCAAACAGTAGCGATATCATCGCTTTTAAGTTCAACATCGAAAATGGTTGCATTGACGTCATCTTTGATGTTCTCATCAAGAACTGTTGTGACTTCGTCGATAGGATTCTGAAAGTTTACGTTAAAATTCATTTTCATGTTTCAACGCATGAATGGAATTACATATAAACTCCACGAATACACACTAAAATTGTACATTCTGACTGGTCTCCTAGGTTTTCGAATGTGCTGAAGATGATAGAACCGTTCTCAAAAGTTGCTTCATCGACCTGGTTTTTGAGTTACGGTCGACGCCATTTTAACATGTAAATTTGGAAAAAATCGCGTACACCCTCATTTCTGCGCGTTAACGCAAGGGGTATCAGAAAAAATTGTGTTGCGATCGCCTAGTGGTTAAGATCTAGGGCTTTCGCTTTTAGTTTCGCGGGTTCGATTTCCAACAAGCACCATTCTTTTTTGCTTTTTTCATATGTTTTTCATTTTTGTAATTCATAATACTCAAAGTATGAGTACTTCTCAACACTTTTCATGAATCGTTTACTTCGTTACGCTTTTCAGCAACTGTACAACACGTGTTAGGGCACGGTCCTTCTAGATAAGGTCACTAACGTATTTTTCAAAAGAGGAGTTTCAAAGTTTTCGTCACTGATTCTCTGGATTAGAAGAAGTTTGCAGTTAGTGTTTAATGTATCGGTCAGTTATGGGAGTATTCAAACCGATCAGATCTATGTAGTATGAAATTGTCAGTGGATATAAGTCATCACTGTAGCAGATATTTGTTTTAAAAAGTTGTTTTTTAAAAATCTATCTACATTTCGTTTCATCATCCAATCTCCCGTTTCTCTCTCTATTTCTTTCTCATTCTCCCACTCTCTCTCTCTCTCTCTCTCTCTCTCTCTCTCTCTCTCTCTCTCTCTCTCTCTCTCTCTCTCTCTTTTATTCTTGCCCTCTCTGTTTCTTTCTCCATCATTCTCTCCCACAGCCTGTTTTCATGTCCTCTCTCATACAGTAAGTATTATGAATAACAAAAATGAAAAACACATGAAAAAGCAAAAAAGAATGGTGCTTGTTGGGAATCGAACCCGCGCAAGCAAAAGCGAAAGCCCTAGATCTTAACCACTAGGCGATCTCAGAGAAGGCAAATCAGATTGGATCCAAAAATCGCAGATTAGATCCAGAAATCGCAGATTAGATCCAGAGTTGTACCCTCGTATCGGGATGAAAAGTATCACAAAATATTCGTCTTGACATGTATAATCACCCAGTATATCGGATATTCCGAGAAAATGGTTCTTTGAGAAGTTATTAACGTTTTTATGGTTTAGCAGATTAGATCCAGAAAACGCAGATTAGATCCAGACTGCGCATATTAGATCCAGCGCTCGATCTAATCTGCTTTTTTAAAACTGTCGGAAACTCATTTTGTTTTCTTCAATTCTGACTCTTCGCTGTAAATTTGAAGTTTATAGTGGTTTTGAATCAGTTATGGTGAAATCTGGAGCAGGGGAAGCGTTTTCATAAAACGCAGATTGGATCCAGAAAACGCAGATTAGATCCAAAAAACGCAGACTGGATCCAGAAAACGCAAGTTGGATCCAGAAAACACAGACTGGATCCAAAGTGGTACCATTCACTCAAGTGAAGAATATTTTCATCTCTTCACTTCGACACTATAGTATGCCTATAGGCACACCATGTATGAGGATTGTTAATATAGACCATTTGAACACCTTATTCAGAGAATGCAAAATTTTTTATATGTAAGACTATAGTTGCTTACAGAGAAGATGTTCAAAATCTCTTTATTGCCTTCAGCGTTATATGGTTACGAGGTGTTTTTATAGTTCGTTCCCCGCTCAGAGACATTGGATCGCGGTATTTCATCTACACACCCTTCGAAAGCTTAAAAAAGAGTGTCACGAATTCTAAAAGAGTCATGAACGGTCAAGTAGGGCCTCAGCGGCAACAATTTTCCGCAGTTTTGGAAAAATTGTGTACTGGTTCCTTCAATTTTATGTCATTTCTCATCATTACAGCCACGCATGATTTTATTATTCACCTCTATTCATTAAAAAAGTTATATTTCCGGAACTAGAGCATACAACAGTCATTTAAAAACTGTAAAAGTTCGAAAAATTGTGGTTTTTTTTTCTTTTTGAATACTGCGTATGTTTAGATCGTGGGTTTTCGAATATCACATCAAAACGTGATTTTATCAAGAAAATAAAAAATAAAAATAATAAAATTTTGAACTGGCGCGCTAAAACTGCAAATGGTGCATACATTTCCCAAACTTGTTTTTATTTTATTTTTCATCTCCCATTCCTCTATTTCCACGTTAGTGTGTTTTAAAACGGAGAACTTTCTTTCAAAAATTAGATTAATATTGTGTTCGAAGTTTTGGTGTAACTTCATCAATATTTTATCACTCTGACTAGACAAAAATCTAAATTTTTCACAAAATTTTAGGCCTTCGTTTGTTTTATGAGGTAGACAAGATTAGAATGGATTCTTCATTTTGATTTGAGAATTAAAACTTGAAAGTAAGAAGTTTTCAAAGAATCTAAATGGTTTGTTCCAAATTATTTCCGTTTTGAAATCACTAATTGTCGTGTTCTCACAAATACGTTTTATGTCAGGCATTCCTGAGAACTTCATTGCCTTTTAATTAAATATTTCCAGTTATGAGTTCCGCGATTCGAAGGGGTCCTACACCGGTGTACCAGTCGTTACATCGAACATGGACACCGTGGGAACCTTTGAAATGGCTCAGGCGCTCCACTCGCACGGACTGTTCACTACCATTCACAAGCATTATACCGTATGTTTTAAAACTATTCCTATCCATTACTGGATTTTATAGGTACAAGAATGGCAAGAGTTCGCTGCTTCGGTTGAAGATTCCATCATCGACAACTTGGCCGTCTCAAGTGGAATTTCGTCAAATGACTTTGAGAAGTTGTCGCAGGTCATTGAGTCGATCCCAGCCTTGAAGTTCATTTGCCTCGACGTCGCAAATGGTTACTCTGAGTTCTGCGTTCATTTCATCAGAAAAGTGGCCAAGGCAGGAGACGTTGCCAAGGAATTCGGAGCCGGAGCCGACTTCGCTATGATTGGCGGTCTGTTCACTGGTCACGATCAAAGTGGAGGCGACTTGATCGAGAACAACGGAAAGGTGATTTTTGAAGTGTTACGAGATTCACATTCCCCCTTTTTTCTCAGTAATTTTAAAATCAAAATTATTAAATTCAGAAGTTCAAACTATTTTACGGTATGAGCTCAGACACGGCGATGAAGAAGCACCATGGAAGTGTTGCAGAGTACAGAGCAAGTGAAGGAAAGGCGATCACCATTCCATTCCGGTAAGCTTCAGTGTAATATGACTGACTTCTAGATCAAAGCGTTCATTTCAGTGGTGATGTCAACGGAACAGTCCTCGATGATCTCGGTGGAATCAGATCTGCATGCACATACACTGGAGCAATTCACTTGAAGGTGATTTTTCATTAAGATGAAATTTAAAAAAAAACGAGTACACGTACAATGAAGATAGTATGGTAACATTGAAACAATAACTCTATTAGAGTGTCCTCAAAATTTTCTGTAGTAATTATAATACATTGGTTGGGATTTGTGTTGCGCATAGAGATATGCTTGATGAGAGTGTTACGTAGATAAAACGAAGAGTGAAAATTTCATCTTTCCACCAGAGTTCCACCATCGTAACACTAATTTCCGTAAAACGCGTGAAAATTTAATTTTGGCCTATAGCAGAACTCAAATTATGACGGTAAGAGGGAGGGTGTGAGAAAATGGCTCGAAATGACATTTCGTTACATTATGTTGGCTATGTTCTTGATGTGATGGCAAGAAGGTTATTAGACTTTTAATTTCTCAATTGTGTTGATTTTCAAATTTCAGACAATGTACAAAAGCTCCGACCACATCGGACAGCGTCAACCCAGGACAACGCTCAGTGCCGAACTAGGACAACAGGCAGCGTCAGCCCAGAACATCGGACCAGTAAAAGAATATTTTAAATGCTAATCATTTTTCATTGTATTGATGAATAAATTTGTTTAACACACTGTATTTCAATGGATAAAATTTCGAACCGGAAAACCAGGACCGGATTCGTAAAAGTATGATTTGATCCAAGAATTTCAGATTCGAACCAGAAACCGCAGATTTGATCCACAAATCGCGGACTGGATCCAAAAAACGCAGATTAGATCCAGAAAAATCCAGTTTAGGATGGTCCATTCCAATCTGCGATTTCTGGATCTAATCGGCGATTTTTGGATCCAATCTGATTTGCCTTCTCTGAGATCGCAACACATTTTTTCATGAAACCCCTTGCGTTGATGCGCAGAAATGAGGGTGAACGCGATTTTTTCCAAATTTACATGTTAAAATGACATCGACCGTAACTCAAAAACCAGGTCGATGAAGCAACTTTTGAGACCGGTTCTATCATCTTCAGCACATTTGAAAACATAGGAGATCAGTCAGAATGTACAATTTTAGTGTGTGTTCGTGGCATTCCCTGGTCAGAGAAGGCAACTCAGATTGAATCCAACCACATCTAGTTTGGGAAATACTGGAATTCAATCTGACTTTTTATGGATCCAATCAGAGTTGACTATACTTTTAAATGCTCCAGATGTACTCGAAACTTGAGTTAAAATTTTATGTGTCATCATGGTTATAGGCCCATTTTCCATCAAAGAAAAAACTGGGTCCAATCTGATAAAATCCTTCAAAAAACTATAATGCCCCGGACAATCATTTTCTCGCCGAACCCGAATAACACGATGAATTTTTGGTCAGCACGAGTATTTTGAAATATTTTTCATTCCGATTGGAAACACAACTTTAGCACAACAGGTGCGATATCATTTCACTAGGTTGGACAGTCGGAAAAGGACTTTCTCCCAAAGAGAACAACTCGAATAGTACCACTCCGTAGGACCATCTGAATCCAAATATACTCAGAGAAGGCAACTCAGATTGGATCCAACCACGTTTGGGAAAAACTGCAATCGAATCTGATTTTTTCTGGATCCAATCTGAGTTGAATTCTCTGAGAGAGTCTCAAAACTGTTAAATCTGCAATAGTGGTTTTAGTTATAGAAACCCGTTCGAAATTCTTCCATGGTTCGATCTCGGACGTCATGTGGAACACCTTGTGATAGGTATTAATTAATCATCAATTCATAACTTAAAACAACGTGACCGTTTTACCATTTCAATTTCTGAGCGACCTCTCAAATACTCAAAGAAACAGTGACCTCATAAAAGAGCGTGTTCTACTTTCTAGACCTAGAGCCATTCTTGCTACAATCTATGAAGATGGTATGTTTTGAAGAGAGAGAGAGAGAGAGAGAGAGAGAGAGAGAGAGAGAGAGAGAGAGAGAGAGAGAGAGAGAGAGAGAGAGTTAGAGGTTAATTTTCAGGACATTGGATATCAGAAACGTCTAATTCAAGAAATGTCCATGGTCGTTCATCTCTGAAGACTAAAAAAGTCAGATTTCTAAATTCAACCTCATTCATAGATCTCTTGCAGTGTAAATTTAAACCTGGAAGAACCATTGAACCTTACGTAACGGGATCAAATAGTGTTATTTACAGTACGTAATCGGTGGATTGTTCGACGAAAGCTCTGGAACTACAAGTAAGCAATTTGAATTTTGAACGTACAGTACTCTGCACTGAACTGCAGTCCATAAGTAGTACACTCCTCAATGAAAGTGGCATTTCGGTACGCCGTGCTACAAAGACGGGAGTGAGGAATTTGACACATCATAAAATGGTTAATTTCACAGTGTACTTGGGTATCCAAGAGTTGGCTCTTCACAAAAGCTGTTCTTTCAACCTAACCTAAGCTTATTATAAAAGGAAATCACTGTTTGCTGCAGATTGCAGATTGAGATTAATACATGACGTTATGAACACGGGTTTTTACAATGTTTTAAATTCCTCACTCCCGTCTTTCTAGGACTCCGCCATTTCGATTACACTTCTTGATTTTGTTATTCAAACGTGTCCTCAACGTGACCATTCTGATTAAACAAATGACGATACGGGTATTCAGTGTGAACAACGTCGTCCACAACTCCCTTTCCCAAAGGTCGCACGAGCTTGGGCAACAATTAGTCGCTGCTCACCGCATCTGAATCTCGAAGACGGCTAAGATGCACTAAAACGCGGCCGCATCCGGCTCCGGCTGGTTGCGGCGTCCTGCCGAAGTAGCGTGGCACTTCCGTCTGTAGATTACCAGTGGTCCCGACGTGGTGGAGGGGCATTTGGCAGTCTTGGCGGGTGGCCGACACTCGATGACAGTCCATAGGCTCAGCTTGAGCTCTTGGCAGTCTTGATAGACGGCAACCGTGTCGATGACAGTCCATGAGTCCTGCTGAACCCGTTCGCGTCTACTTTTGATCCAACAGAAAACGGCCTTCAGTTTTTATTATACTGGATAAGGTCTGGTTTTGCCTTGTGGGAATGGTACGTCTAGTGTTTTTTGGTCGTCGGACGGATTCTGCTCTGCCTGGGTATCCGACTGTAATTGGTATGGTTTTGCCTTGTGGTAACGTTTCTACACCCTCTCCAATGGTCGTCTGGTCTCTACTACTTACGGTAGGCGTAAATCCTCGACGTCACCGATTACCAACTTTCAGACAACAACAGCAAGATGAAAAATATTCCACGGAAAACTTAATGAATACAGGATGAACTGGCAAAGACAAGTGAATGTGGTGATTTCGACTGTAACTCCCAACGGTACGTCTGGCTCAGTGTTGGATTTTACTACTGCAACCATTCTGAGTCTTCTTCGGAAGGCAATGACTGGTAGCGATGTTGGATGGCATTAGATGTTTGTGTGTATGTGGTGTTGGCGTCGTCGACGTCGTCGTCGGATACCCTGATCCTACTGTATTGAACACTTACAGTACCTCAAGAGCCGAGTAAAGAGAAAAAAGTAAGTTTTCTCATGTTAGCGTGTCTCATCGTCTAAGTTACAGTAAACTGGTTGTACTACGGATAAATATCTGAGATGAGTTTGAAATGAGGAAGGATAGGAAGAGAGAGGTGTAGAGAAAAACTAATTTTCAGGATCTTATAAATTCGTTTCGAAACTTCCCAACTTCATTCATCTCTATTATTCAACTCCATAATCAATAGGTAATTTTCTCATTTCTTGAACTGATCCATACTCTTACAGTATGAATCTACAGTATTGAAAACCTACAGTGAGTAGACTGGACTACAACAGGTCAGTTTTCTCAAAGTGCTTCTTCTTGATATTCTCATAGGAAGCTCATGAATGGGCCAGTGAACCGAAGGCAAGATCAAAACTGCAAGAAATGAGAGGTAGAAAAAACGTTTACACGTTAAAATATCAAAAATTTAGGGCTGCGAAGGACAGAAACCAAGAGATTTTTTGGAAACAGACAGACATGGTCAGAATTCCAGATTCTTTGGTTTGCTGGTACTCACAATAATTGGGTGAGAGTTGAAAAAAACAAACATGGTTGAAAATTGGTTGTAAAATATAATCAAAATTCACAAAAAAATATGGTTAAATAATGGTGTTAAAATTTGGTTAGAATTTACAAGAAACATGATCCGAAATTGGTGATGAAATTTGGTTGAAATTTAAAAAAAAATGGTTGAAATTTGAAAAAAATTAATTAAAATAAAAAAAAATAGTTAAAATTTACAAACAATATGGTTAAAAATTTTTTAAAAAAATGGTTAAAATTTTTAAAAAACGGCGTAAATTAAAAAAAATATGGTTAAAATGTAAAAAAAATGGTTGAAATGAAAACAAAATATGGTTAAAATTTAACAAAAAAGGTTAAAATTAAAAAAAATATGGTAAGAATAAAAAAAATATGGTTGAAATGAAAAAAAAATATATGGTGAAAATAAAAATAAAATATGGGTAAAATTTAAAAAAATATGGGTAAAATAAAAAAAATATGGTTAAAATTAAAAAAAAATATTTTTGAAATAAAAAAAATATAATTAAAATTTACAAATAATATGGTTAAAAGTTGGTCGTTGAATATGATTGAAAATAAGTTGAAAATTAGTGGCAAAATCTAGTCAAATAAATCAATAAATCAAATAAATCAATCAGTTTACAGAGTTTACTGAATTTTCAATTGAAACTGAAACATATATTTCAGCTTTTCAGAAAGTCTTCCGTTTTCAGAAAAGAAAGAAAGTATTCCGTTTTCAGATTTTCAGATTTCACAGAGAGAAGAATCGAAGATGGATGGAAGAAGTCTGGTGAGTGGAGGTCTGGAGAGGAGGCTGGAGGAGACCACTTTTTTAAAAAGAAAAAACTTTTCAGAAGTCGGAAGTGATTAAAATCTCACGTTTACATCACGCGTTAGATCTTATTTTCCAGAGTTTACAGTTAGAAAAAAGAGTTACCGTAATATCAAAAACTTTTCCGAAGTCAGAAATGATTTCACGTTTACACGTATTCACGCGCCATATCTTACTTTCCAGATTTTCAGAGTATACAGACTTAATACGAAAAAGTAGACTGAATAATCGAATAAAGAATAATGAATGAAAATTCTACTTCCATTTCAAATTTTCACATCTAGTCGAGTAGTTAAATTCTTATATGAATTCTACAAAATTATCGGGGTTGTCCTTGTCTTTTTTTTCGGACTCCGGCTCCGGTATTGTTTTTTACACTGAACTCAGCTTTCCCTACGGTTGAATAGTAAACATTCTGAGTGATCGTGTGTGAATACTCTCATTATTTGATTAAGTGATCGCGACAAAACAATAGAAAACGAACCATTTGTTGCCATTCAATTTGCGCTTGTACAGTTGCTTCGTGCTCATTGGCTTGGAAGCTTTTTACTCTGAAAAAAAAGATAAGAATAATATTTTGAACGAAAATCAACATGACTGACACAGTGTACTTGGGTATCCAAGAGTTGGCTCTTCACAAAAGTTGTTCTTCCCATCTAACCTAAGCTTATTATAAAAGGAAATAATTGTTGCCTGCAGATTGCAGATTGAGATTAATACATGACGTCATGAACGCGGGTTTTTACAATGTGTCAAATTCCTCACTCCCGTCTTTCTAGGACTCCGTGAGAACTTATACGAACTCAAAAGTGTGACAATGACAAATTCCAGCAGCCAAAAAGCTTGAATTCAAGTGAAAGTTAAACATTAAATGTCAAAAATACCTGTAATACAGCGTCGTATCTTTTGTACTCAAATGTTCGCGTACTTTTGGTGGCAAAATGTCGTAAATGGGAAACTTTCTGTAAATGGGAAACTTTCGATAGGTTCTCCTTTAAAAAAACGTCACCTCTGACTGTCATGTTTGACGTCTGAAGTCGATGAGTCGATCATGGTACATAGAAGTGATTCGAAGAATGAGGTCATGGTAGAGCTGATTGCAGACATACCCTGAATGTTCTTGTTAAAGACGATTTCACTTTTGTGATGCTTTTGTGCATTCCACGAAGGTTTCTGCTCGAAACGGGAAAATTTTGCCTTTCAAACTTCCATTGTGAATCAGAGATAGCCTTCTTTTATCAGAAGTGAGATTGTATTGTTTCTTCATCCAATACTGTTTGTATCAACTCAGAAAAAAATCTTTTCAGACATAGTGAACGTGAGAAAAACTATAAAAAGACCTAATTCCACTCTTGCATAAACTTTACTAGGTCTTGTATGAAAGGTCTTGTACCATGGTAAAATTCATATGAAATCTGGTTAAGTTAATACAAGGCCTGGTAAGATCCATACTAGACCTTGTTATCTCGGAATCAGGTCTTGCCAAAGTTTCGTTCACGTTTACCAGATCTTACACCAAAGTTTCCAGGTCTAATAGATTTTTCCTGGAGACATCTCACGACTATTGCTGGGATCTACTAAAGTTTATGTCGGATTTCATTCATTCAATGCTCTAACGCTGCAAAATCATAAGACTTGGAAAACCTCGTAAATTTGAATTCAGAATCATTTTCTTGAGAATTTGCACTGGTACATTTGAATTTGAAGTTTTTGATTTCAGAATTTTCAAGAAAAAAATTGAGGTCGCAGTACAAACATTTTTCAGTACTGAAGAAACTTTGAAAGAAAAATTGCGATTTTCCCATCCATAAATGGAGCTACAGTAGTGCCTTGTCCCAACCATCTGATACAGCTCATATTACTGCCAGAGTCGGTCTACTCTCACAAGTTTGTTATTCCATGTGTGACACCATAAATCTCTTAGCACCAACCCCATCATCACACTCATCCTTGTCACATGACTAGGCGCGAGGGACAGGAAGAAGCAAGATGAGTCATGAGCGGACACAGACAGTCTCACAACGGACGGACACTATCAGAGTGGCGATCATCGCGCACCGCTCACCCTTTTATTATGTCTGCCCCATTGCGCGTACTTGTACGTCCAACTGACATTTGACAAGGGCGTTCGGGTTTGAGAAAGGAAAAAAGAAAGGAAACGCGCAGGAAGTGAGAAAGTATGAGAAAGTGGATAGATGGGAATGTAACTCTTCTGTCTTAAAATATTTGACAACTTCAAAAATGCCCGCGCGGCCCCTGTTACCAATTTCAATATTTATGAATTGGACGATTTAGGTTTTTTTTGAAGCAAATATCAATTTTGAACAACTTGATTCAAAAAACCGTAAGTTTTATAATATTGTCTTTTTGAAGAGCAGCTTTTTAAAGGTTCTCCTACGGTTCCCACGACCATGCTCATGGCGGCTATTGCCGGTCGTCACGAAGCTTATGAACTTTATTTTCAAAGAATGCAGTTATTATTATCAAGTATTTCATTTCATCAAAGAAGAAGTCTTACCTTATTAATGATCCAGCTGTCCCTGAGGTGAAACGACACATCTGGAGACTCGAATACGCAATTCGACAATGAAACTTTTTGATCTTCAACAGCGAACCGGAGATGTCCTTTGTCAACCTGCAAAACGTTGTGAATAAATACTTCTAGTATATCTATTCTGATGAAAAAAAGGCTATTTGGTCGCACTGTCTTTCCCCGGCCTGTTCTCAGCTTAAAACGTTGTGAAATCACTATTTTTGTTTCAGCTAAAATTATTGTGGTAGTTGACAGATCGTCTTGTTGTGACCAGTAGAATTGCACAATATGTATGGAGATTATTAGACTTTTACTTCCGTGCAGATCTGATATTCACTCTTGCACTCAGCTCGAGATGCAGAGATTGCCCTCGTTTTGTGCTTTCACAGTGAGAGAAGAATCAATGTTTCAAAAACCCTCTCTTCGTCCATTACGACAGCTCACAGGGCAAAGTAACATGACATTTTGAAAATGTGTTCCACTTTACAGTGTTCGAACGCGAGCTCCCTCACCTTCAGATAAGAGTCGACCAGGCTGTCAGAGAATGCGATCGGCCAGAGGACTTCTGAGAAGTTGGCCCTTGATTGAAGGTTCAACCTGAAAGAACAATAGGAATTTGAACATCTTTGTGTTATGCGTGTGCGCAAGTAGGACACTCTCAATGTGAAAAGTAATGGGAACCCTTTTACTGCTTATCGCGAATTCCTCTTCAATGCGATTGAGTTACACTGACTGGGTCAGAATGAAAGATAGTTTTTGATCTAATTATATTTTCATAAAGCCATTGTATTTCTGTTTTTCATGGGGAAAAATCAGCTCTCGTCGCGTCTTTTCTGATTTTGAGAAAATACTGAAAAGAAAAGAAAAAAAAACCGTATTTTTCGAAGAAAAACTTTTAAAAAAAACAAAATTTGCTCATTTCATCACGAAAAATGGTAATTTTGAGTGTTCATAAAATTAAACTGTGAATAATTCGGTTTATGTAACGGACTTTACCATTTGTGACGTGTTCAGATTTTTTCTCTCTCTCTTTCTTGCACACTTTGTGGCGACCTCTGTTGCATATGTTTTACGGACAGTCAAAGTAAAATATAGGAAGCAAAAATATTCCCATTGGAAACTTTTAATAACCTTCAGTTACCTAACTCTAGTTCTACCCACTAAACCGAAAACGACGGGTTTTGGTAAATCACACACGATCAATCATTCACCATCGTGTGGAACGATCTACGCGAGATTGCATCAAATAAATGGTTTTGTAACAGTAAGCGAAAACGAACTTCTCGAAATGAACGTGGACAATGTCCTTGAAGAAGAGGACCGAGAAGTTTTTGTAGCTGACACTGTTCAGAAGCTCGAGGTTGGCGATTGGACCGAATGTTGGCTCTTCTTTCGTCTTCAGGAGAATCTGTAATTATTGATTTCTTTCGCCAATTCACGTTTTTCGAGTTGTGATCAGTTCGGTTATCATATTCATTGAATTAACACTGTCAGATAATGAAAATCTATGTTCTGGATGTTTTCGAAAAAAATCCCCGCTGCAACAGTACCCTTCCGATGGCGTTAACACCGCTCTGATCCGACTCCTATGAGCTGACAACAGAGCGCGGAAAGACAGTGTGACCAAATAGCCTTTATACAAGCACTCTTCACTCTCAGCCCTTAGGCTGCAACGACCTCTTCATCAGGCTATTTGGTCACACTGTCTTTCCGAGGCCTGTTCTCAGCTCATAGGACCAAAAAGTTATGGAAGTGCAGTTGTGTTTATGGTGTCCCCCTGTGGGTGAATTTAGGTCAAACAGTGTATTGCACTATGCCTTTCTTGGCGTGACTCACTGGTCACCCGCACACCCTTTTCATCTTTCATCCCTCCCATTCACAACAAACGAAAACTACTTCCTAGGAACTGTCGGCATTGCGTAACATTGTCAATTAACGTGCGTTGAATGGTTAATAGCATAGAAAGAGAGACCAATAGAGAATCAGACGGAAACAGGTTTCATAAGATGGCCAAGGAGCGGTGGTATCGATTGAATTAGCGGTATAATTAGGCGAAAACTTACGTCGGCAACTCGAGTCTTCTCCAAAAGTTTGCCAGCAGCGTGTCGGAGGATCTGTGAGACGGCCGAGTCTCCAAGGGAGATTCCGATGTTCGACGCTCGGACGATGCATAGCACCGTGAGAATATGAAAAAGTATGACCTTCATCAGATCACGGATACTACTCGAAGCCAATTATCATCTATATCCGCTTCTCGACACTGGAATGGGTAGATATCTTTGAAGAAATGAGAGATGCGTAAATGGGTGTTGGAAACATATGGAGATGATGTTCGATTCGGTAGATAGTATCGAGATAAGAAAATATCTTGTGAACAGACTGTTCGAAAATCTTCAGCATATCACGAAAGAGAGAACAAAGTGTCAAGATCTATGAAAAAGTTTTTTCGAAAGCTTTTATGATGAAAGTTGGAATGAATCATGATTCAAGCTGTGATAATAATAATAATAATAATTTATTTCAGTACAAGATCAGAAATAAATTTAAAAGATCGATACCCTCGCAAAAAGTACGATCAGTGAAATGTATAGGCAACACGGGATCGGGTAAGAAGGTTAGGGATTGAATTATAGATAAAGAAAGAATAAAAAACGTAGTAGAAGATTAGGGTAATGGGAAGAAAAATTTGAACTCATACGTCATGCTAGAGATACTACAGGCTTATGTGGGTAAGAGCAAAAGAAAAAAAAGAGAGAGAGAGAGAGAGAGAGAGAGAGAGAGAGAGAGAGAGAGAAAGTGAGCGAGAGAGAGGAGAGAGAGAGAGTGAGAGAGAGAGAGATGAGAGAGAGAAGAAAAATATAGTTAATATAACAACTTGTGGCTGATTATTATGATGTGCGCTGGGATGAAATTTAACACGAATCCTAACAAGCCTCCAGGAAAATACCAGTAAGTATATCCTGCGCATGTCAATCACGGATTGTGTTAAGGGAACGCTGGAATAAACGAGACCAACAAGTGATATAAACTATAAAGTGAAAGAAAGGAGAGAGAGAGAGAGAGAGAGAGAGAGAGAGAGAGAGAGAGAGAGAGAGAGAGAGAGAGAGAGAGAAGAGAGAGAGAGAGAGAGAGAGAGAGAGAGAGAGAGAGAGAGAGAGAGAGAGAGAGAGAGAGAGAGATAGATAGAGAGGATAGTTAAAGTGTGGGGTAAGCATAAAGCATAACATGGGGAGGAATAAATACATAAGTTGGAAAGGGAATTAATTTCAGGTGAAGGAAGTAAAATATATAAAGTTACAGGAGGGGTAAATTCCACTTAAAATAAGTAAAGTTATACAGAGGTACACATAGGTAAAGAGGGGTTGACATAGGTTCTTGCACATTCAATAGTGGGAAAAATTCAAATAATTAGGTAGGGAAAAATACAGGAATACAGGGTAGGTTGAATTATAAAATAAATAATATAAATAGTGTAAAAGTAAAAAAAAAAAAAAAAAAAAAAAAAAAAGCAAACGTTAAGTAAAAAAGGTTTAGTCATACCTGATTGTAAAATATAGGAGGAAAAACGGAGAATTTAACTGATGTATCAGGATACAGTACGTAGAAGTACTTTCGTAAGCTTTCGAAAAGAAAAATTTTGAAAGTGGATGAAAAAAAAAATGAAAAAAGGTAGATCAAAAATAATACAGTAACCCGTATTGCTTACTTGCACTTTTCAGCTGACTCAACTCCTTTCCTGTTCCAAAAGTATGATGTATGTTTTATGGTATAAAAATATTCAAATTCAACATGTATGTAGACAGGGAAGATCAAATTTCATTAAAAATCGGAATTTAAATGTTTCGAGGAAAAAATTGGTAGATCAAAAAAAAAGGTAGATTAGTTACAGTAATCTGTTTTTTTTTAAATATTTTCCTTTTTCTCCTGGTTTATAACATTAAGTTCAACTCACTTTCAAATTTACAGATTCGTCATAACGAAATCAACAGAATACTTGATAGTACAAGTCAGTCAACTCGATTGAGTGAGTTTTGTTCTAAATTTAGGTCGATGAATCCAAAATTAGAGAACAAAAGAGGTAGAAAATGAAAAGTGAAGACAAGTGCGAGGAGGGCAGGAGGTGGTGTCACACAGGGGTTCCTCCTCGGACAGGCAAGAAGGGCGGTGAGGGAGGGGGAACTACGCGAAGGCGGGCACGTATAGGCGATGGCGCATAGACCAGCAGAAGATGGCGCGCATCATCCTACTCTTGATATGCAGCTTCTTCTTCTTCCTTGATCCTGCTGATGGCAATGTGGATGATAGTGATGGTGTCGACCACATGGCAGACGTTCACCCGCTTCTGCTCGCACCTCGAAATTTACCTGGTGTCCGGCTAAGAATCTTGCCGAAAGCAATCAACTATTTAAATAAGGTGAGCGTTTCATCATTTATTATGTTCAAAGAACAAGAGAAATCTTCCAAAAACGTCGTTTTTCTCTGATACAATATTATTTAGTTTCTCAAAAGTTTTCGGACATCGCTTCACAAAAGCAAATTAAATCTGTTTCAATTAGCATCCGTCAACTATAAGAAACAAATTTTAAAATGCAGGCAAAAGTCTCAACCAAAACGTATGAAGCCTTAACGATGACAAAAAGTTAACCGGATGGAGATCCGCAAAGTTTACTTTCAAAAATCGCCACATGTGTACTTTCTAGTCACGCATCATAGACGTTGGCTTTTTCCGAAATCCGGTCTTTGGACTGCGTCTTTGGGGCAAGACGAAGATCTATTTGCAGCGTTTCTTGAGATTCGTTCTTATTCTGTTGTTAAAACTTTCAAAAGACTAGCTGAATCGGCGAAACCCGCAATAGGTCGGCGACCTACGTCAATGAATCCTTTGGGTTGAAAAGTGTAAGCTAAGAAAATCGATAGAGTAGATCAAATTTCAGTTACTGTAGCTCAAAAAATTTATTTTACTTTTCCTTTTTTTTCGTCCAAGGTTCACAAATCGTAACGTAAAAATGTTTGAAGTAAGTAAAACTATCGTTGGGAACAGTCCGCAACGTTCAATGTGTCTAGTGAAACATTTTTTAAAGTACAAACACTTTCGAAAATGAAAGCGGAGGTCGGCGAAGCGGTTTGATTGTCTTATGCCTTTGCCGAGGTGTTCGGTTTCTCGAAAATTACTGAAATTTTCAGATCGCTGCAAACTTACTGGCCGAGCAATTGCCTCGACTAGTCATCCCCGATGTTCAACACTTCTTACCCAACGATCAAGGAGCGATTTACATATCTCATGTTAGACTGTCAAGGTTGGTGTTACGACTTTGGGATGAAAAGCCAGAGAAAGTTGTAACAAAACGCAATGATCAGTGACACTTTTGAACTTCACAGTGTTTAAGAGAAGGAAATGCTTAGAATATTATTTTCACCAACTTCACTAATTATTCCATTTTTTGAAGCTTCGTGGATGTGAAAACGAAGGATACACTCATAACTTAATACGAAAAAGTGTATTGAATCGTTTGAATCAAGAACCATTTCCTTAAGGAAAGCTTACAAGGTGAAAATTTTTGTGATAATCAAGTTTAAACTTTGATCAAATCTTAGCATTGTACCTAACTAGTGCTTTGAACCTTACCTAAGCCTAAAATTTAAGGTGTCGACAAAGATAAATGAAAAAATGATTTTTGATTCAAACGATTCAGTACACCTTTTCGTATTAAATTTCACTCATATGGACAGTTTAATTTGGTTATGGACTTTTGGTCAGAAATTTGATATAATTTCTTTGGGGATGATTTAGTGAGCATTGGAAATCTGATCTAAAAAATATAAAGAAGCACTTTACTGTAAAAACAAGAAAACATACGTAGGTACACCTAGGAAAGAGAAGTTGCACCACTATTGAACGCTATTGTTTCTGAGATAAAGAACAACAACCTACAAAAGGATGAAAAGAAAAAGCTTAAACTCTCCCGTTAAGAGACGCTATGAGAATGGTAAACATGTTTTCACCGAAGAATTGAGTTCGAAACAAGGAATCTCGAAGAGAAACAGGGTGTGGTGACTGTAGTTGAGGTGGTCGAAATAGGATTGGCCTGAATGTGCCAACACAATCGTCTCGTCTTCTCAATTAGCAATTTGGCGTTGAAAAACACTCAAAGTTCAGGTTTCGTCGTGCTGCCTATCACAACATTTCGACTTCTGCACCAAACAAAATTTCATGGACCATGCAGAATTTGGATTTGGGGTATACTTTCCTTACAAAAATATTGGTTTCACTGAATTGATTTTCATCTCGCCAACTATTCTTTTAGGCTGCGAAAAATAGAAGTCTATATGACCTAAATTAGATTACATCAAAATTTGTCTCGGGCAGTTTTTGAAAAATTAACCCATTGAAATTTAGGTTGATCGGAGACCTCAGCGGTTCCGTCAACATCGTGGTACCCATCAATCTGACCGGCCAGGTCGAAATCATGGCTGAAGGGTTGACGTTCCATCTCGAATCATCGGTTTGTTTTGATTCCTCAACTGGTTCCGTACACTTTGGTTCCAGATAGAGAAAGGCGACAACGGGAGTGGTAAAGTGACGTCACTATCGTGTATGACGACGATACGAGAGCTGACTGTCACCAATCACAATGGGGGTCTTTTTGGCCTTGCTGTTCAGGTCTTTAAGGTGAGAGCTTTCATGTGGACACTGTGACAATGAGTGTAAAAACTGAGTAGCAATCTCTTTTTGTCATTCATCAATGCTGCAAAATCGTAGAACTTGGTCATATTCACATCTGGTTTCAAACCCTCGTAAATTCAATTTTCATTTTCTTGAGAACTTGTCCCGGTGTAGTAGTAGTTACTTTCTTTTAGGCTATTCTATACTTTTTGTGAAGTCAAAAATAATGTTCTTGACAGTTTGTCCGATTCATTTTTGAACTTTTGCTTACAATTTCTCAGAATCTCGCGAACTACAGAATTTAATTTTGTTTTTTGCCGTTCGGGCATCACTGACGAAGACGAATCTAGATGAATTTTTCAGAAAAGTTGTGGCTTAATGTCCTTAAAACTTTTGTTCTTGAAGTTTTCATGATTCTCAAAATTTGTCAAGTTATTCCAGAAAAGTCGCGTTTGCTATTATTTCTTTACACAGTGTAGATATCAATCACCTCGCATTAGAGAATTCGAAATTTCCAAATATCAGTTAGTTAGAAGTCAAGAAGATTATTATCTTAAATTTCCCAAGTTTCACCGGCTGTCAGCAGGTCTCACTATATCCTTCAAATTTATTTCACCCACTATTCACAACTTCATCGGTTCCACGTTCATGTAACATTCTTGCAGCAAGGAGTGTCGGACAACGTAAGGCAACTGCTTCAGGGCATCATCTGCAAGAAGGTGATTTGAAGCCACAGTCATTAAAGGATCATCCGGTCTCGTCTTGCAGGTTCGAAAGTATATCGACGAAGATGCCAATGAGAAACTTCATGAAGCACAGACAACATCGAGATTAGCCGATGCATTGGCATCAAACTCGCTCAACATGTTCAACGATGCAGCACAAAAAGCTGCCAAAATTGACTTGTCCACTATTTTTGACCCGGTATGTTTAATAATATTTATTCATAACGAATAAAAATACGTAAGCTTCAATAACGGCCAGCAATAGCCGCTAAAAGCTCTAACAAATATGGGGAATGCGGTGACTCTTAGAACCTGTTTTAGAAACTGCTCCGATCAGGACAGTGTAGCATTTTTTGCAAGAAATAGATTTCAGAGATAAAAAGAACTTTGCCAGATCACCAGATAGGAAGGAACTGAATACTGGTGTTAGTAATGATAGAACATGTTCACGATTGATAGAGTTTTCCAAAGTTTCAGTAATGTCAAAGTTCTTACCAGCTGGTTTTACTTACTGAAAATTTTAAATTATCATGGAACTGAGGCATTTGAACATTGAGCACGTGTACTGGAGCATTTTCGGCTAAAAGAGTTGTCTTTTGTGAAATCAAAATGTTCATGATGAGAAAAACTTCGAATTTGGAAGCTGAGAGAGCCTATCAGATGGCGTTTAGACCGTCTGATGTAGAAATCCCTGTTAACGCGTGAGCGAGAGAGAGAGAGAGAGAAAGAGAGAGAGAGAGAGAGAAAATTGTCAATTTGAGTGAGAGAGTGTACAGATGCTAAATACAGACACGCGGTGAAAGAGCGCGTTGATGGAAGAGGGTGCAGAGTCTCCACCGCAAAACTCCCTGCTTATCAGACGTGTTGGAGACTCTGCACCCTCTTCCCTTAACGCACTATCTCAACGCCTGTGTCTAGCGATAGTACACGATCATTCTCATCCACAAAAGCTAAAAATTTCGGTCTTTAGTAAAACGCACCGGTTGCACCGCACCGACTTTCTATTCCGTATACAGGCTTAGGCTGAATCTTAGCTGGCCCAAACCTAACCTAAGCCTAAAATAGAGATGAACTAACTTTTAAAGTAACAACATACAGTACTGTTCATAATCTTAGTCGCATTTGACTTTTTCGTCATAATTCTTTTCAAACTCAATGAATTGATCTGAACTGCTCAAAGACAGTTTTGGAGTACACTACACGTTTGTGGTACAAGTTTGGTCATGATTCACAAAGAATGAACATATTTTTGGAATTGAAACGAAAAATATGAATAATTGAAAAAAATTAATTCATGATTCAAAGGCACATAACTTACTAAAATGAGTGCTAGATGTTCCAGACCAGTTATAAAATGCTTGAATATGTTGTCTCAACTCTTTTCGTGTCAGTCTTAGCCTGACATCTTTTTGGCCTAGAGCACAGAAGTTTTACAAAGACCAGCACCTTGAAGATCTGCCATGTTTTTAGAAAACGAGTGATCTGCAATGAATATCGCGGTTCAAATTTGCCACAAATCACTCCACAGTTTTCTACAGTCTCGAGGTACATTTTTGAAATATTGAAATGGTGTTGGACAAATCATAGAGTTCACACGACATCGTTGAATCCAGGAACCCAGATTGCGCACCCTGTGTTCGGCGGCGTTTTTCTCTGAAATGTTATACTCAATGACAATATTCTAGAACTTTTATGAGCGTATATTTGTTACACATAAATTTTCGTTATAATCCATGATCACGAGCACACTGCAAGACCCGAATCTTCAGAAACAGGAAGTACTGTCTTGCATGTTGTAGTGCTTCAGTCATCTGAACATGTCGGAACGTGTCACATAACGACTGGAGTTCTGGAATCACGTGAACAGAGTGGAATAATGTCGTTCATCTGGAATATTCAAAAAAATAAACTGAATACGACGAAAAGCATCTGTATCCAACCCTGAAGTATGGAGAGGGTAACGGTATGGTCCATGAGTTATATTTGGACGGTTATATTTTGCTATTGAGACTTTTGGGTGTGCTTATGGCAGGTCAATAGGATTAAAAATTATATGAGACCAATATTATTTTTTAAAAAACTCATGAATGTTGACTTCGGAGACGAGATTTCAGAGAAAAATGCCGCCGAACACAGGGTGCGCAATCTGGGTTCCTGGATTCAACGATGTCGTGTGAACTCTATGATTTGTCCAACACCATTTCAATATTTCAAAAATGTACCTCGAGACTGTAGAAAACTGTGGAGTGATTTGTGGCAAATTTGAACCGCGATATTCATTGCAGATCACTCGTTTTCTAAAAACATGGCAGATCTTCAAGGTGCTGGTCTTTGTAAAACTTCTGTGCTCTAGGCCAAAAAGATGTCAGGCTAAGACTGACACGAAAAGAGTTGAGACAACATATTCAAGCATTTTATAACTGGTCTGGAACATCTAGCACTCATTTTAGTAAGTTATGTGCCTTTGAATCATGAATTAATTTTTTTCAATTATTCATATTTTTCGTTTCAATTCCAAAAATATGTTCATTCTTTGTGAATCATGACCAAACTTGTACCACAAACGTGTAGTGTACTCCAAAACTGTCTTTGAGCAGTTCAGATCAATTCATTGAGTTTGAAAAGAATTATGACGAAAAAGTCAAATGCGACTAAGATTATGAACAGTACTGTAACTAACTTAAGTTAATTAATAACTAAAAAAGTTCATACAAAATTTACCCGGTGCACCCGGTGCGTTTTACTAAATGGCAAAAATTTCCGTAGTTGTCTGCACTCTCTCTCGCCCGTTTTGCTTCTCGTTTGGCAGGGTTAACGGGAAGTTTTGCACCACGACTTACAGATGAGTAGAGAGTTATGAAAGACAGTGTGACCAATTCCCATTGAAAAGTGTATCCATTCATTCTACAATTACAGAACATAACATCACAATTCTTCATCGACTTCCGACTCAAAGAGCAGCCAATCTGCGCAGTCAACTCGGTGGAGCTGGCTTCATGGGGAGAAATCTCGTACCAAGGGATGGGTAACACCCCGTTCGGACCAGTCGACTCGTCGTGGCCTTCGATCACACGAGCACGTCATGATGACAACCCTATGGTTGAGTTGGTAGTTTCCGACTTTTTACCCAACTCGTTGCTGTATCACACGTATACGTGAGTTTCAAGACGACTCATAAGCTGAAAATTCACCGTTTTACATGAATAACCACTCGTTAAAAAATTCCAATGTTTTTTTTTAGTTTCTGAACGTATCAAACCGAGCTAAAGATGATCGTTATCGATTAGACGCGTTGCACACAAATTATATTGAACGAAAATTTGCTTTAGGGCGCGTTCGCACATCAATATTTTGTCAATCTTTTGTCCTATTTTTCTCATCTTAACAAGCGAATTTCTTTCGCCAATTGCTGTTGAAACATTGCTAATCGTGTAACTTTCCTTCGTAACTAGCTTTTTATCATGAAATTTTAAAAAAGTGTCAGAGAAAAAAGTTTTTTTAACTACTGTGGCTGTAATTTGATCTACAGCGGTGCAGGATTAACGAAGGGGCGGGGTTTGTGTTCGCTGCTTATTGGTCGCCTCCCCTCGCTGCTCGATCCGACTCTTTACACTTAATACGAAAAAGTGTACTGAATCGTTTCTATTAAGAATCATTTCCTCAAGGAGGGCTTACAAGGTGAAAAAATTTTTTTGTGATAATCAAGTTTAAACTTTGATCAAATCTTATCATCGTACCTAACTAGTGCTTTGAACCTTACCTAAGCCTAAAATTTGAGGTGTCGACAAAGATAAATGAAAAAATGATTCTTAATAAAAACGATTCAGTACACTTTTTCGTATTAACTGACTCTTTACTACTGCGCTTAGCGCGCTGTGAATATGATAGGTTGCTCATGTGTGACCGAAAAACTTGCTAAACTTTTGAACGCTACTGTACAAAGCCTTCAGCTTACCCAATATTCCATTTGATCTCCTAATTTTCAACTAAAATGAGAAACCCTAAACCTAAACATACACGTGCGCTTTTGGCAACAAAAACGTTCATAAGAAGACCATTTCAGGCAGAACCTGATCAGAGTCCTTCTAACCCCCAAGACCAAAGGATTGGAGTCATTCCTACAGACGTCTTGTGAAGGAACCTTCTGCTTGTCAGATTTGGCTCCTCAGCTCGCGGAGCAGTATCCGAACTCGACGATCGAACTAGCAGTCACTGCTACGAGGGCTCCTGCTGTCCTGTTCAGTGAGAAGAATAGAGGTTCGTTTTCTCGATTTTTCTCTCTCTCTCTCTCTCTCTCTCTCTCTCTCTCTCTCTCTCTCTATCTAGCTCTCTCTCTCTCTCTCTCTCTCTCTCTCTCTCTCTCTCTCCCTCCCTCTCTCTCTCTCTCACTCACCCACTCTCTCGCTCACTCTCGTCTCTCTCTCTCTCCCTCTCTCTCTCCCTCTCTCTCTCTATCTCTCTCTCCCTCTCTCTCCCTCTCTCTCTCTCCCTCTCTCTCTCTCTCTCTCTCTCTCTCTCTCTCTCTCTCTCTCTTAAATCATTTTACAGGTACAATCTCGATGTCCATCGGCGGCTTGATAGTCGTGTTCGTGGTTCACGAAGGAAGACGGAAGCAGGTCATGGTAGTTGACATGGACGTTGTAGCAGATGCCAAACTCGCACTAAGCGGCAACAACGTCAGCGGATCAGTGGAGTTGAGGAAGTTCGACTTGAAAAAGAGGATAGGGAACATTGACATCAGTGATGCAGAGGTTAGCCCTCAACACGACGGGACATAATACAGACACTTCAGATCGATGATATTGCTCTGCTCGTGTCGAAGCTGGCCGAAGAGTTGTTGAACAGTCTTCTTTCTAAAGGGCTGCCTTTGCCATTGCCTCGAGGTTAGTTTGAAAGAGAGAAAGAGAGTGTGAGAGAGAGAGAGAATATAATCATTCTAACTACTTCCAGTCCTCCGAATTCAAAATTCGAAAGTAGAAGTGCTGAGCCGACGAATGCACATAACAGTCGACGTAGAGGTATATCCTGTACTCGTCCTCACATCCATTGATCCTTCAGATTGACGAACGACGTCTCTCCCGCCTGGCCGCCAAAACCTTTTTCAAAAGCCCCCAATTCACACCGATCGTGGATACGCAACGCCGGATGGTCCGACCCATGGTGTCCACCGACCCCCGAAGACCCCAATTGAATCTGGTCGATTTGAACAACTGGAGTGTAAATTGATAGAAAAGTGTGACAACTGGAGCTAGGGTGAAGGCTTAGGTGCTTAGAAGTTTTTGGTTCCGAAAGCGCACTGGTACATTAAGGTTTCTCATTTTAGTTGAAAATTAGGAGATCAAATGGAATATTGGGCCAGCTGAAGGCTTTATACAGTAGCGTTCAGAAGTTTAGCAAGTTTCTTTCGGTCACACATGAGCAACCTATCATACACACACCGCCCTAAGCACAGTAGGAAAGTGTCGGATCAAGCAGCGAGGGGAGGCGACCAATAAGCAGCGAGCACAAACCCCGCCTCTTTCGTAAATTCTGCACCGCTGTAGATCAAATTACAGTTACTGTAGTTTAAAAACTTCTTTCTCTGACTTTTTTTTTCAAAATTCATGATAAAAAGCTAGTTACGAAGGAAAGTTACCCGATTTTCAATTTTTCAACAGAGAAAAATAGGACAAAAGAATGAAAAAATATTGATATGCGAACGCGCCCTAAAGCGAATTTTCGTTCAATATAATTCGCGTGCAACGCGTCCAATCGATAAAAATCATCTTTAGCTCGGTGAGAGCTGCTCCGTTGAGGAAAGTGCAATTCTTAAGGTTATCGATTTACAATGTTTTGAAAAAATCACAGAATGTTGTTCATGATTCCAAAAAGCGAAGAGAGTGTTTATGTAAGCTCACTTCGAAAAACCATCAAAGCCAATACCACTAGCTCCAGAAACTAAAATTGCACAGCGGGTGAACTGTATCTGTACATACTGTATTTTCTGGTCTTGAAGAAATATTTTTATTCGGAATGTTGCATATATTTTACATTGACCGAGAGTGTTGAAAGTGAACATTGCCGAGCGGGAAGGAAACGTTATTCATGAAAAGTGTACGTGGAATGTGTGGGGATGGGGGTAAAAAACGGGGAACCGTGGCGGGTCGGCGACTTATTCTGACTCCGGTTCTGATTTCTTGATCAGCTCGATTAGTTTGGACTTTTCTGGTTCCTCGAGGAAGCAAGACTGGGCTGCGTTGAGTTGCTGAAAAAAAAATGAATCTCTCTTCCGATTACTGTAGGCTGACTACTGTAAGAGTTATACGGGACGCCGCGTGAAATCACTCTCTAACGGGGGATTCTCTGTTTTGACACTATCTCGCTCGAGAGCATAGAGAGAAAAAAGAGAGAGAGAAAAGAGAGAAAGAGAAAAAAGGGAGAGGGAAAGAGAAAAAAGAGAGGGGAGAGAGAGAAAGAGAAAGTGAGAGAGAGAGAGAGAGAGAGAGAGAGAGTGAGAGCGAGAGAAAGAGAGAGAGAACCTTAAGGGAGAGAGAGAGAGAGAGAGAGAGAGAACCTTAAGGGAGAGAGAGAGAAAGAGAAAGTGAGAGAGAGAGAGAGAGAGTGTGAGAGCGAGAGAAAGAGAGAGAGAACCTTAAGGGAAAGAGAAAAAAGAGAGGGGAGAGAGAGAAAGAGAAAGTGAGAGAGAGAGAGAGAGAGAGAGAGAGAGAGAGAGAGAGAGAGAGAGAGAGAGAGAGAGAGAGAGAGAGAAAGGGAGGGAGAGAGAGAGAACCTTAAGGGAGAGAGAGAGAGAGAGAAAGAGAAAGTGAGAGAGAGAGAGAGAGAGAGAGAGAGAGAGAGAGCGAGAGAAAGAGAGAGAACCTTAAGGGAGAGAGAGAGAGAGAGAGAGAAAAAGAGAGAGAGAGAGAGAGAGAGAGAGAAAGGGAGGGAGAGAGAGAGAGAGAAAAGAGAGTGAGCGTGCATAGTCTCTCGGTAAGCATGTAGCTGTTTCTTCTAAATTCCCATTTCGCACTTAAATGAAAACTCACACATATCCACAGCTGATGCAGGTCCAGGCCAATCTCTTGATGCGCCAGTTCCAGCTCACTCTGCATGGTGTTGTCAAAGCAAGTTTTGTCATCTGTTGAGATTGAGAAGTTGACACTGTCACGTGTCCACTGTCCCACTGGGTGGTGTGGCCAGTCGAGTGGGACGGCTCCGGTCATCACCGACGAGTACGGGCATGCTTCGAGGTGCACCGAGTGGTCTTCCACGAACCGTTCTCTGTACAGTTCTGGGTCTCGCATAACTCGGTATCCGTGACCAATCCTTTGTACTTGCATCGTTTCGATTGCCTGAATTATTCTCATTTACCAAAAATCTGTTAGCGCAGCTAAGAAGGATCAAGGAAAGTGTGCGGTTGCGTCGGTTCATTGGCAGTGCACACACGCCGCTTACCGTAACACTTTGATTTTCTAATTATCGATATTATTGTTTAGGCTCATTTCATTTTTTTGATTAAGCTTTTATATCATTCCATTTGTATTTATATCAATTCTAACCAGACTGGTAAGCCTTATGTTTTCCTGCCTCATCACAATTGTTATGCAATTGTCACAAGTGTTATTCCGAAACATAATTCTTGCAACTCGATTTTCCGCTGACACGCCAAAAAATGCGCTAGGCTCCCCGTGAACCGTTTGGTCTCAAATTTCTAAAAACCATTTTTGAGTGCCATTTCTAAAAAAAACATTTTTTCAAAATCTCTTCACTGTTGCGGAAAAATTTTATTCCGATTTTTTCAAAATCAGTTTTGATTGTTTACATGCTCTGAGAAGGCAACTCAGATTGGATCTAACCACATCTAGTTCGGGAAAAACTGGAATCCAATCTGATTTTTTTCTGGATCCAATCAGATTTTACTTTTCTGAGTGACAGCTTTATTGAATTTTGTCCTGTCAGAGCCTTGCAGTAGTATCCCAAACATAACTTTTTTTCTCGAACCCATACCTTCAAGACTTCCTTTGGTCCTCCACTCTCTCCAGCGTGTGCCGTTCTGTGAATGCCTCGTTTAGCTGCTTCCTGGAATGCTTCAATGACCTCCGGTTCGTACTGTTCGTCGGCTCCGTGAGCCGATCCGGCCACATCGATGCCGACGACTCCGAGGTGTTTCAGATTGGTCGCCAGGTCGAGGATCAGTGCTGGCGAATGTTTGTCGAGCCCTCTGATACAGCACAGAATTGATCTAGCTTTGATTCCGAACTCTTGTTCTGCTCTGTCGAAGCCTCGTTTCACAGCTTCCACGACTGCCGTTGGAGTTACTTCCTGTAGGAAGATGACATTCATATTTCTCTCTCTCTCTCTCTCTCTCTCTCTCTCCACACTAACCGGATGATCAGCGCTGAGAAGCAGGTGTGGTGAGTATCTGCCTTCAAAGTAAACTGTATTCTTGCTATGCTGATCTTCAGCCAATTCATAGGCGATTCTCTCAATAGCTTCGAGGTCTCCACTGAAGAAGATCGGATAGAGTTAAGGTTTAGGGTCACTTACACAATGACCGGGAGGAAAATCTCGAATGCTTCTAGGACCTTGGCGAGGTTCGCTGGTTTGTCGGTGATCAGAACTTTCTTGAGCTCTTCTACTGTCGTGGCTCCTTTCATTGATATCCCTTTGGCTCTGAAATTTTTTTCTCTGTTTTTCTCACAGTCTCTCCTTTTCTTTCGCTCTCTCTTTCTTCCGCTCTCTCTCTTCCTCTCTCTCTCTCTCTCTCTCTCTCTCTCTCTCTCTCTCTCTCTCTCTCTTTCTCTCACTCTGTCTCTCTCTTTCTTTCGCCCTCTCTCTCTCTCTCTCTCTCTCTCTCTCTTTCTCTCTTTCTTCCGCTCTCTCTCTTCCTCTCTCTCTCTCTCTCTCTCTCTCTCTCTCTCTCTCTCTCTCTCTTTCTTTCTCTCTCTCTCTCTCTCTCTCTCTCTCTCTCTTCTCAAAAAAAAACGTACTGCCCAAGTTCCAGCAGGGTCGAGAATCTCACTGAACCATCCAAATGACAGTGCAATTCAATTTTTGGCAGCTTAGCAATTTTCTCCTCCATTTCTTCGTCGACTTCGTTACTCCACGCCGGGATCTTCGTGAACTCTCTGAACACGGTCATTTCGAGAGTCTTCGCAAAAACTGGATAAAATGAAAACCTTCTTCTTTGTTTCTTGTTGGCACGTACGGATGCACTGTGGATAGGGATTATAAATAGGAGAATTTTGTCCAAAAACCTTCGCCAAGCTATTTTGAGAGCTTTGAAACAGTTCAATTTCTTCATGACACTTGTGGGGACGGCTGCCGATAATGTTATCTTTTTGCCTATTCTTATCAAGTTTTTCGTGTACCCTTTTTTCTCTGCAAAACGATAAAAAGTTGACGTTTTGGCTTCTGCTCGGTTCTTTTTGATGAATCATAACCGAATTCAATTTGTAAGCGTTAGTTATAAAGAATAAGCTACACCCGTTTCAGTAACAACAAACATAACCTAGTTAGGGAGTTCATAACCTGAGCGTGAGCCTAATCGCCATATCTAAGCCTTAATGCACTAGATCCTAACCTAAGCCGAAGCCTGAGAGCCTAAATGCACGCCTGCAATGATGCCAATAACCAAGAGGGAAAAAACAGCACCAAGACATCACTGGCACCACAGTGATGACTTTTATTTTGGCCCATGAACTGTGTAAAAAAAAAGCTTGAGAAATTTAGGAAGAAGCAATCTATCGTCTTTCCTTAGGAATTTCGGGTTCGTAGCGATCATCAAGTTCAAAGATTGTTGTTGACATGATAAGAAACGTTTCCTTATACGTAACGGGTTCAAACTACGGCAATGTTAGGAAATCTTTCATGATTAAAGAAAACTTTTTTCCATTTATCTCCGAAACTTTGGGTGGACCGGCGTATGGACTATCGTCCCGGACAGCTGTCGCCCATTCACAGTCCAATGCCGGTCTACCCAAATGTTTGGCGTAAGTATGAAAACTGCAATGGGATGTTAGTCTTCATATCAAAATAACTCAAACTTTCAGTACATGAAAAATGATGCGTCTCTATCAGGGAAAACGATCTTTGTCTGTATGGATCCAAACGGAATTAAACCATACAGACACCAAACGGATTCCCTGATCGTGAGTCACGAAAAGTTTTCCTGCTTTCTTTAACCTCAAATGTCTCGATTGAGTATCGTTCTCTGATTATTACTTAAATGTTCTAGTCACTTCTCAGCCAAAATGATCTACATTTTTTTCCATACGCAGAAGAGCCGCGAAACTATCAACATTCGAAAGGGGGAAGAGGAAGAAGAAGAGAACACTTCGAAGAGAAAGAACGAGCTCTTTTAAGCATCAGTAAAGGGCAATTTTCGCACACATTGTCTCAATAATAGGATTTTAAATATGAGAAACTGGAGTGGTTTTGATAAGCGAGAACGTCGAGAATACGTTTTATTGAGATGCCATTGGCAGAAAGAGATAAGCACTGAACCGAGCTGCCGGTAAAAGATAAAAGGGTCGCGACAGTTTCTAATCGCGAAATTTCCCATGCTCATTTTCTTTCAATTCGATAAAGAATTAATCTTATTTTTCAAATTTTTCCTGCAGTTCTATAAACAGAATTTATCATGGGCAGTTTATGAAGTTCATGTGCTGTTGTTAAAATTTTTTCGGAAGAAAAACTGCAGGATTGTGAAGGTTCTCAATTAATTTTCATGTAAATGTTGTTTACAATTATCTTAAAATGAATTTTGTTCAGTTTCTAGAAAAAAACAAAAAAAGTAAAATGTTACTTTTCACCGAGGAATGTCTGTTGAAAATACGACCTTGGACTACAGTTCAACTTCGCTTTTTTTTTGAAAGGAAAAGAAATTCAGTCAGACCACCAACGATGATAATGCAAAAGTCATACCGTAAACTAACAGGCGAAAATCAGAAATGAGCCTTCATAGTGACCACGCAAGGTCAGGTAATAGACACATTTTTGGCGATTTTAACTAGAGTGCCCTTAAAAACCAGTTATGAGAGTTGATCTCGATTGTCTACGTGACTCGATCAACTTTCTTTTTTTCGGTTTGGATACTGTATTGGACTGTGTTAGACCATCTCTATTCCCAATAAAATCGGAAAGAGCTAGTCTGCGCACATATCTAGCAAAAAGTCTGACCGATTTCGAACGCGCGCCAGTCGCATTTTTGTAAAATGAGTACGGTAGGGTCGGGACTCTCATAATTATTCTTATTTCAGTTCATTGAAATTAAAGGAGCATTGTTTCAATCGTTCTTGTATTTCGAGGTGAAACTGCTACGGTACTAAGTAACCGATTTACGGAGGTCAGACTTTTTTTACAGGTAGAGGGAGCTATGTGCTGTATGCTTTGCAACTTTTCAACAGCAATTGGCAAAACAAATTTGCTAGTGAAGGGGAGAAAAATAGGACGAATTAAAAAAAATATTGATGTGAGAACGCGCCCTGTAGCGAATTTGAGTTCGATACAATTTACTTGCAACGCGTCTAATCAATAACGATCACCTTTAGCTCAGTGTGCTGCGGACGTGTTTGGGTGCTCGTAGGCTTAGTTTTAAGGTCTGTTGAACTGCATGTGAGGTGGGGCCCATGCTTTAGTTCCATCATACTGACGTTACCTCAATTTCCACAAATGATGAAATCTACAATAGCACTAGTGCGCGTTCATGAAAATTCGTCAAGTTTTGAGAAATTCCAAAAAAGTCCAAACTAGAGTCTAGCTGGTTGTTGTATTCCATGCAAGAGACATTATATCGTCAGGAACTCGGGAAAAAATATTATTAAACCTGTTAAACGTTTAAAAAAACTATGGCAAGACCTTATTTCAAGATAACCATGTTTTGTATGAATATTACCAGGTCTTATATAAATTTTACCATGGTATGGTAACGTACAAGACAAGGAAATTATTCTAATCAGATTTTTTTCGGAGCACATATATCGCTAGAAGCATGGCCGTTTTCAAACGCTCTTTAATCTCAATTTTGCAGAATGAGTACGGTAACTCTCACAACGAACAGTTAGGTCTTTGTGGAGTTAAATTATTATTCTTACTTACAGTTCATTGAAATTGAAGGCGCATCACTTAATCGTTCTTGTGTTTCAAGGCGAAACTGCTACAGTACTAAGTAACCGATTTACGGAGGCCAGATTTTTTTTACATGTAGAGAAAGCTATGTGCGGAGGACGTCAGCTGCATTTAGAGGGAAATTTTGATTTTTTTCAGATGTTTCTTCTCTGATTTTTTCTAATGAACTCAGTTATGCTAATAAATGATGACAAAAATAAACCACTCACTCTGGCTGAACCATAGCTTTCTTCAAGTTCTGAAGCCGTTCCTCGTCTGTGAGCTGCGGGGCGGCTTCGGTTGAGTAGAAGTTTCCCATTTCTGAATGTTACTGTAAGGGAAAAAGCAGAAGAAAACATGTTGTTGACCAGAGAAGGGATATGGGTGTGTGTGTGTTTGGTATTCAAAACAACCCAAAAGACAGATGGTTTACGCTAAGGTTAGAGACTGTTAGGTAGGAGGAGGGACGAGACGGTTAGGGCCATGTGATCTCTAGTTAGGTGTGTGAGGAATCTCGGGTATTTTATAGAAGTTCAGATATCACACACCTCGGCAAAGGCATAAGACAATGAAACCGCTTCGCAACCGTTTTGCCGACCTCCGCTTCCATTTTCGAAAGTGTTTGTACTTTAATAAATACAAGCAGGTAGTCTTCGCTACGCTCAGAGCCGTTTTTCATTACAAAAGCACATATTCAGACCTTTTATTGAAAAAATAAGTAGTTTTCACTCCCTGTTCGCTTTCACACTCCCTGTACAATTCAAGTACGGCGAAAACTAATGCAAGTCGAGCTAGAACCAATGCAACAACTTGTGGGCCCCCATAGGTCACGTGTGCAGCGCTCTCAAAAAATGTGCAGCGGTGACCGAGTGGTTAAAGCATTGGATTTCTACTCGCTCAATGCGCGTTCGAATCCCGTCAACTACCGGCCACTTTTGCACAACCCCTTCCCCCGCAACTAAAACCAAAAAGGACCACCCAAAAATTTGCCTCACGAAAAAGGGGGCGGGGCAAAGGGGGCGGGACGATAGTTTTACCTACTTCAAACATTTTTACCTTACGATTTGTGAATCTGGGACGAAGAAGAGTAGGAAAAGTAAAACTTTTTAAACTACATTAACTGAAATTTGATCTACTTTATGGATTTCATTGCTTACACTTTTCAACTGCGTTTGCCGCGGTGTGTATCCTTTCCAACATGATGATGAAAAACTAGCTAGGCCATTTTCTTTGAAACAGTCAAAAAACTTCATTCAATCTGGGTAAGTCAAAAAATTTACAATAATTCCGTGCTTCAAGTTTATTCGAAGTCTTGACGAAAATAATCTGATGAAAGTTACTCAAAGATGCAGGGTTTTTGAAAACACTTACCAGATCACGGAAAACGGAATACTAGTGTTAGTGAGTTGATATAATCACCAGCTTTTTTTAAGGCAAAGTCGAGTGAGTTATGAGAGCAGAAGGACAAAAATAAGAAAACTGTAGAAAAGGTGAATTTTTCGAACTCTCAAGAACAGAGAACGATGGAATGATGATCATTGATCTGCATCATGTGATTTGTAGCTGAGCCATGTGATTTTTAATTGAAAGGGGGATAAAATTTCTTACATTTCACAAAAGTTGCATTCAAAAACAAGGAAAATGAGATTTGCTGGGGAAATGTGTTTTGCTAGACATTAGAGATGGAGGAATAGACTGCAGAGATCAACACGAGACGAAGGCCTACGTCACTTTGTGCTAACATTAAACTATCATCGACTACAATAGACTTTTCTCTTTGAACTGATGTCATTGAGAGAGAGAGAGAGAGAGAGAGAGAGAGAGAGAGAGAGAGAAGAAGAGAGAGAGGAGAGAGAGAGAGAGAGAGAGAGAGAGAGAGAGAGAGAGAGAGAGAAAGAAAGAGAGAGAAAGAGAGAGAGAGAGAGAGAGAGAGAGAGAGAGAGAGAGAGAGAGAGATTCGTCACTCCTAAACTTTTGTTTTCCCTTTTCTTTGAAATCTCCTTTTGTAACGTCTGATAACCTCTCTATGTCACAAATGTTAAGAGTACCACTGATCGTCTTAAAGGCTATCTTTCCTGGAAATTTCGAGCGTAGGTGTAGTGATAAGGTTCGGAGTCCAAGAAACTAAAAATGAACTTTTATTTGGGAAAAGTGGTTTCTGACGAGAATGACGATTCAATGTAATAAGAAACAGTACAATGTACTGACTGTGTTCAGGCCGGCCTTGGCGCTTCAAAAAAGGAATAGTTTTTGCTTACCCTACCAGGAAAAATATAAGGTCACAAAAAACCAGTCAAATGAGAGCTTATCTTGATACATGTTGTGACACTCTCTATGCTGACTGTAAGGTTATGAATTTTTCTTTCTGCTATTTCTGGAAGAAAAATCAAAAACGACCCAAAAGTCGCCGAAAACAATCGGATTCTGTACGGTGAAAAACAAAAGTCAGATAATTTTATACATCGGAATGACTTCACAGGATAGAACACTTTGCTGGGAACTTAGGGAAGAAGACGTGCTTGTCGGAGCCGTAGACAAAGAAGATTCCTTGCTCTTTGCCCATCGAGAAGTGCACTTTGCATATTGGGATGGCACAGAGTTCGTGGCGTTGCTGAAATTTAGGTTTTTTTTTTGGAATTCCGACTTCAGTTTGGAAAATTTCATGATGAAATTTGTGACGGTGCTTAGAAAGACGGGAGTGAGGAACTTGCAACTTTTGAAAACCCAGTGACGTTACGATGACGTAAAATCTCCATTTGCAATCTGCAGCCGAAAGTTATTGTGGTCACAGTATATGTCAGATATAAAATACCTTTCTCACTGTCAATGGTCACAGTACATGTCTTACATGGCTATGGTCACGGTTACATGTCTTACATGGATATGGTCACAGTACATGTCTTACATGGCTAGTTTGAGAAAATTACTTTGTAAAATATCCAAAATAAATTACTTTGAAAAATATAAAAATGACTTTGTAAAATATCCAAAATTACTTTGTAAAATATCCATCGAGTTTGAGAAAATTACTTTGTAAAATATCCATCTTACCAGATTAGTTCATATGAAAATGAAGGGACTCTCAACATTTTATGTTATTTTAACTTTTTTCACTTCTGACTTCCACCTTTCAGCACTGTTGTTCTCAGTTTTCTTCTTTTTTTTTTCAAACTCAAGAACCATTGTGGAATTTATTTAGTAACGCTCCTATATAAGCCTATAGGCTCAACTAATGTTCAATTTTTCCTTTTTCTTTTTCCTACAACTGTCCGTGTTTATTCTCTTTGAAAAAATTCTCTCGTCCTAAATTTCCAAAGAATACCTTTAATAAACCTTAAAACCAACCTGAATAACCCTACAGGCTCCCAGACACTTCTGAAGGTGCTGTGCACAGAAGAACTTGCTCCTTTCGTTTATTTCATTTATGTGATATTTGGAGATTGGAAGGACCTGAACGATTTCAACTATTTCAGAGAATTTGGAGCGCTTCTCACATAATTCTGTTGTTCCGAGAAGATTGACTTCCCCTTTACGTTCATCAACAGCTTCTGGGGTACTTCGGATTCGGTGTAGTACTCGGATACTTCTGTCTTGCTGGAATTGTAACGGAAATTTCATGATTTGATTAGTGCAAATTAGGAGAAAGTTCTATTATATCACGAATCTTCGAAACACAAAAAGTACATTGTCTTGTTTGTGTCAAAGTGAGGTTCCTTATGTTCAGACTAAAAAGGTCATACGCCTAGAACTTACTATTTTTGAGGAATCTCTATTTTCACAGACTCAAGAAAGAAAGAGAGAAAGAGAGAGAGAGAGAGAGAGAGAGAGAGAGAGAGAGAGAGAGAGAGAGAGAAAGAGAGAGAGAGAGAGAGAGAGAGAGAGAGAGAGAGAGAGAGAGATAGAGACAGAGAGAGATGGAGAGAGAGAAAGAGAGAAAGAGAGAGAGAGAGAGAGAGAGAGAAAAAAAAGAGAGAGGAGAGAGAGAGAGAGAGAGAGAGAGAGAGATAGATAAAGTCTAGAATGAAGTTAACCCGAACAAACTCACAAGTAAACTTTCATCTTTGTGAAATTCCTAACAGATCCAGTGCCACTGCAAGCCGTGCACGGTTTCTTCCCGCCGCCTTTACAATGATGACACTCCTTCACACCCCGTCCATGGCACATGTAGCACAAATCGTGCGTGCCAATTCCAGGCGGTGGGACGCCAGTTTTCGACATGAAGTGCATGGGAGTACCCACGCCGAATGAATTGCTACCTGAAATGGTGGAAATACACCAAGGGACACCAATCGACTCACCATGCCGCACCATAGCTGTCGAGGATGAGGCATAACCACGCGAGAGGTCTGCCTTAAATTATTCAATTGGTATGAGTTTAAGATAAAGTCTTACATGAGGAAAGGTGGCTATCATAGGGTGGGTGTAGACGGCGGGATGGGCTACTCCAGATTTCATTCCAGTCCCTCTGAAGATCTATTTTATACTGATTCCAGAAAATTACTCTTACACAGCAGAAGTTCGATCACCGACCTTTTTTTCATTAAAAAAAAACAGTCTATGCAAGACATTTTGAAAACTTGTGCGAAAACAGCTATTTTCATAAAATAAGTGAGTGAAATTTTCTCTTTGATACATTTTCTACAAAGAATGTTATGCCCATGGTCTATGTATATGCAGTTTTCATGAAAATTTAATAAGTTTTTGTCATTCTGTTACAATTTCTATTCTCTCTGAAACGTATACCTCACAGTTTTGTCTCACTGAATTTAAAGCTGGAATAAAGGTTATCTTATGGTCGAACAACATTCCATAACATTCTATTCACACCACACACCTGAGCAAAGGCATAAGACAATATAACCGCTTTGCAACCGCGTTGCCGACCTCCGCTTTCATTTTCGAAAGTGTTTGTACTTTAATAAATGTTTCACTTGGAATAATGAACGTTGCGGACTTTTCTTAAGAAAAACTTAAAATCCACAATTCAGTATGACATCGGTATCGAGACGGCTAGTTTGGTATGACTTGGGTACTGGTTTGGTAACATTTTGGTATCGCCACCCCTCATAATACCGGGTCCATTACCAGAGTGATACCGGAACGTTAAGAAAGTAAAACTAGAATGTTACCTACAGGATAATACTCATATAAGTTTCGGAAGAGTCGAATGTCTAAATGCTCTTTAGGATGTTGTTGCCTCGCTTTTCTACTTTCTCTCTCTCTCTCTCTCTTTATACCCATCGCCGTACTGTGTATGAAACGTGGTGAATTACAAAAACCCACCTGCAAAAACTACATTTATCCGTTCCACATCCTCTGCAGTAGAAGCAGTGGACAGTCCCTTCAGAATTGCAAGTCGAACATGCGTTGATAGTCGACGATCCCGGCAGTTCCATGACACGAACATCGCTACAGAACATCCCGTTCGGCACAACTTCATAGTCCCAAGGATTTCCGGTATAGCTTCCACTGGTCTGAGGGTCGTCAGCAGACAAAGCGAAGGAAGCGGCTTCTGTCGCTTCTGTCAATGAACGCGCTTCTGTGAAGGACTCCAGGGTATACTGTAAGATGACATATTGAAATCTCTATTATGTTTAAATGAATTCTGACACAAGCTTGATGTCTCAAAAATTCTCACAAATTCAAAAAAATTATTTTGATAATTCATAGTTTTGTTGATTTTAATTTTTGCTCAATTTTAAGTTCCCAATTTCAAAGCTTGAGAAAATCCTTATTTTTCAAAAAAAATTTCCTTCCGTGCAAATCATCTCTGTCCTCAACAGAAAAAGGATAAAATCCCTCCAGACAGAATTCCGACCTTGTTGTTTCCCACTATTATTGCACCTCGAAACTTCATTACGCGAGCTGCGAAGTGTTTTGCTCGTTTTTCTTTCAGAAATGCTCACACTTAATACGAAAAAGTGTACTGAATCGTTTCTATTAAGAATCATTTCCTCAAGGAGGGCTTACAAGGTGAAAAATTTTTTTTGTGATAATCAAGTTTAAACTTTGATCAAATCTTATCATCGTACCTAACTAGTGCTTTGAACTTTACCTAAGCCTAAAATTTGAGGTGTCGACAAAGATAAATGAAAAAATGATTCTTAATAAAAACGATTCAGTACACTTTTTCGTATTAACTAAATGCTCACCTGCAGGCAGGACGTCATCTCCAGCTGATCAAAGTTCATCTTCTTCACAGCTTTCCCTTTCCAGTAGCGGTGTCGTTTTACCTCGGTCTCTAGTGCGTCACGAACTTCCGATTCACCGAAGGGAATTATATCGTCAAAGTAGCGGTTGGAGGACACACCAGCTGAAGATTTTGCTCGAAATTGATAATACATCTGTCCACTTAATACGGCGCTATTTAGATGAAATCTGTTTCCGCAGTTCGTTCTCAGCTCGTAGGCGTCGGCTCGAGATAGAATCAACGCTGTACGAAAGCGGGTCGCGTCCCGAAGGTGCAAAGCTAATTTTCAATTCGTTTGGACCGTGCGCTGCTGCGCGGTATTGGCTTTCTCAATTCAGGCATTTAAACGTGTCCCGTTTTGCCATTGGGCGCAAGGTGTTTCCATAGCGGTTTCTCAGCTCATAGACCTCGTATCATGACGAACTATACACCATTCGAAAGGTCTAAATCACGTTAATGTGCATCCCAAGTTTCGAATTCAAAAATCTTCATTGAGAAAATCAAGACTGATAATATTGATCTGATTCATAGAGAATGAACTCTTTAGTGTACTCAGGCGGTTTCTCATCAATATTTTTCATTATTTTGTCCTATTTTTCTCATCCTAACAAGCGAATTTGTTTCGCCAATCGCAAATGATGTAACTTCCCTTCGTAACTAGCTTTTTATCATGAGTTTTGAAAAAAATGACATAGAAAAAAGTTTTCAACTACAGTAACTGTAACCTGACCTACAGCGGTGCAGGATTTACGAAGGGGCGGGGTTCGTGCTCGCTGCTCATTGGTCGCCTCCCCTCGCTGCTTGATTCGACACATTTCTACTAAGCACTTGTAAAAAAACGCGCAAAAATTTTCCAAATGAAAAGTTCATAATTTTTTCTGCTGAACAAGACTAGCTAGGTCTCTATGCTTATCCCAATGAAGTTAACGGTCAACGGCTGTAAAATTTTAATCATGTGTCATTTCTACAGTTCTGAACCATTTATCCCTATCTCTTTTTAAACTTTTTACCAGCCTCCAATAATTTTGTTTTTCACATCATCAAGGATACACCTACAGAAAATTGTGTCTTCATTGAAAAAATAACTGCGACCACGTTTATTGTTATTTTAACGAAACAATATGCTCTTTCCACCTTCGCAGTATAAAGTTTCTCAAACTCACTGGAAAACTTCTTATGTTTTTCAACATCGTCCAGCGGGGGCGGCAGCGCGTCAGTGACGTCACACATTTTGAGTCGTCTGAAATTGTCAATTCTTGTCTCGTCGCTGAACAAAGGAAATTCTCGTGTTCTGATCGAATGAAGGAAATGAAGTTAGCAAGGACGAAAATTCAATTATCCATGTGATATTTTATGAGCTTTTGATCAAAACAATCCAACTAACTGTGAACGACATTTTTTTGATTGCCGTCTACACTGTTTTTAAGCTGAAAAACCCGAATAATATAGGGGGATGGGAAATTCTAGATGATTCCAACTCAAATGGTATAGTTTCAAGAATCAATATTTCAAAATTGATTCATGAACAAGC
>OZ022253.1:14723285-14734740 GCA_963978915.1 Caenorhabditis parvicauda | reverse complement strand
AAATTGACATAGTCCGGATAAATCCTGGTCAATTCTAGTAAATCCAGGCAAAAATAGGTGAATTCTGGTATATCCAGGTTTTTCTCGAATGGGTCTAATTTTTTGTCAATATCCACCAGAATTTTGTCGACTTTCAATTCTAGCGTTTCAACGTTAATCAACTCACAGTGATGCACTGGGAGTTGGCGAAACAAGTCAGTTTGTCTGTAACGTATGAAAGCCTTGTATCATAATCTGCTTGAGTATTGTTCAGAGTCTGAAGTGATGAAACATGAACGGCCCAATGAATGAAACCCTTACACTCAAGGTGGTCTTATACTTATCAAAAGTATCCTTTTGAGCCCCCAGAGTTTTATTGATACCAGAAAGTTGACTGTAGAGAGGGGAATTCACAGGGTCCAGGTTCTTCTTGATAGTTTCAACCTGATTGATGAGCCTGAAAAAACAATCTGAAACACTCCGGAAAAAATAAATGTGATTTGAAGGTTCCATAAGAATCTTCGAAGACCATTTAAATTTCTTTATGGCACATTTAAATGCCATTTTTTCCAAATGTTAGTTAAAGACATCTGAGGTATCTTTATGGCACCTTTGAATTCCATTTAAATATTAGGCGTTTCTGAGATGACTTCAAAGAGTATTCAAATGTACAACGGATGTCATTTGAAGATTAGAAAAAAATTCTTTTTTTGAAAAGATGGCTATTTCTAAAAAACTAACAAAAACTGTTGGTTTTTTAAAAGGTTTCTTTGAGATCGAATGGTGCTGATTTTTTTGAAATTCCTCCTAAAAAAATGGCAGAAAAACTAATATTTGAAAAGCTAACGCGTTGATCTGTTGATTCATTGAACTGCATGTTGTAGGATGAGTTTCCCGTCTGTATCTTCAAATCGTTCTCGAGGCCACACTTGAGAACGAGATTCCTTCAGTGGTCGACTGGCTTGTTGAAACATCTGAATTCTGAATTTTGTACGAAGAAAATTCTCGAACCAGCTGTTGCTGACGATGGTGATCCCGGGTGCTGCTGTCGTTGGAGATCCCGATGGGCTGTCGATGGTGCTACGATGCTGCTGTCGTTGGAGATCCCGACGCGGCTGTCGATGGTGCTCCCGATGAAGCTGCCGATGTTGCTGCCGATGAAGGTGCCGATGAAGGTGCGATGAAGGTGCCGATGTAGCTCCCGATGTAGCTCCGGATGTCGATGAATAACCGTGACAGTCGATGATTCTTTTAAATTTTCATTGATTCAAAAACAAACAGCGCGTTTTTTCGCCAACACTAGTATTCAATTTTTCCCTTGGCATTCAGCAGCAATAGCAAGAATTTCAGTTTGATCATTGAACTACTTCCTATCGTAAGTTGGAACTTTTCACAACAAAAAAGCTACACTCTATTTTCCTATCTCGCAAAAAAGCCGTATAGGGTAAAAACAGATATTATAGTACTTTCCAGTTTCTTCCAATCGTTAGGGGAGTCTAAAACCCAAGAAGTTGCGGACCCGCTGCTTGTTACCTATCATCTTTTGCTTAGTTCTACTTCGATAGAATGAACTTTTTTCAATTCTCAGTATCAACTATCACCCTCCCCCTATGAAACATTTTCAATCCTTTATTCACTAATGTTTAAGGAACAGGGCGTTGGCCTACTTCCTGTTAGCTGATAAGCCGCTTGATAAAGGTATTAGCTACCGTATCGATTGCTCTGAATGACGATACTATTCAAATTTCGCTATGGCAAATGTGTAGAGAAAATTCTTGAAGGGTTCGTGTGAAAGTGAGTAGGGTGTGTGTCACGTCTGGAGGCCTAATTGCCTAATCGCACATGCCCTGAACATAAGCCGGTTTAAGCCTAGCCTGCCCCCGAGCCTGAAAGCCTAGCTTAAGAGACTGAGTCTGAAAAATAAATGACCTCATCGCCGTATCTTAACTTGAAGACACTGGCACCACGCAATCAACTCACTTTCACTCAAACTTCAAAAATTCTAATTCTCTCTACTAAAACTATGAGCCTACATGGGAGTGGATTTAAACGAAAAAGAGAAAGAAAGAATTTTCAATTTTTCTTTCAATAATTCCCCACATATGGAAAGAAAGATCTCAAAATGTCAACTTTTTTGAAGATGAAAAAATATACCGGCACGAAGAGCTACCGGACAAGCTAGAAGAAGCACGAAAACAAACGACGCGCGCATCTGTAAAGGTTTTCAATTATAAGGTGTAGAGTAGGAAACTATAGATGTAAAGAGTGATCAGATTTTCATGCTGCATCCGTGAGATGTCTCGCAGACACAACCTTACTTGGCATTTAGGAAAACACGGACACCGGCAGACCACCTCATTTTCTAGGCTTAGGTAAGGTTGGGAACCCAACTGTTTTGTGGATCTTGATCAGCACTACTTGTAGGTTTAGCTTATGTTCAAACTGGGGTCCTAATCTTACCCAAGCCTAGAAAATTAGTGGTAGGCTCTGTGAGCTTGCCGCGGAATCAAGATCAAGTTTGATCAAAAAGCTTTTTTCATTAGAATAGATGAATCTTTCAGAGATATGTGAATACTATCTACATCGGCAGTAATACTCAGGGGGCTGGAGAGAAAAAAAGATCAGAAGTGATCAGAAGGAATGGAATAAGGATAGGTAACTCATAAGTTCACTGCTTCCAGTTTCAAGATAAGCACGACGGTGTTTGACTAAAAGCTCGAAAATGATTGATAACTACTGTTTGAACCGTCTTATCTTCTATTTAGGGTCTGCCTACATTCAGTTTACAACCAGCTACTTGAATCACTTTTCGAACAATTTATTTTCATGGTTTGGGCAAGTTTGATTCGTCGATGGCACTTTTCAGTGATGGTTTTGGGTGTAATGACGGAGACGACACCAGAGGATTTCGCGTACTTGACTCCTATAAATCGATTATTTTGAGGGCAAGAGAGAAAAAAAAGAGAGAGAGTGAGTGAGAGTGAGAGAGAGAGAGAGAGAGAGAGAGAGAGAGAGAGAGTGAGTGAGTGAGTGAGAGAGAGAGAGAGAGAGAGAGAGAGAGAGAGAGAAGAGAGAGAGAGAGAGAGAGAGAGAGAGAGAGAGAGAGAGAGAGAGAGAGAGAGAGAGTGGGGAAAGAACTCCAGCCCAAAAAATTACTGCGGACTGTTTCATTGGGAGGTTGCAAGCCCGAGAGGAACTGAACTTTTGAAGATCTGAGAAAAAGAATGTTTCAGAACCGATGTGGAGAACGCACTATTGAACCCTTTCAGTTTCTTGTCATGCTTCTTCACCAGCTCTTCTTTATCATTCTTATGCTTGAGTTTCATATTTCTGCTCAGACCGTCTACATCCAGACGGTCTCTTGGAGGAAAGGGTTCTTGTCCAGAAGTTGCTGAAAAACAGAATATGAGAGAGAGAGAGAGAGAGAGAGAGAGAGAGAGAGAGAGAGAGAGAGAAAGAGAGAGAGAGAGAGAGAGAGAGAGAGAGAGAGAGAGAGAGAGAGAGAGAGAGAGAGAGAGAGAGAGAGAGAGAGAGAGAGAGAGAAGATCTGCACCTCTTGGAAGTATTTACGAGCCATTTCACATCCTCTTCTCATATTTTTTCTCTCTTCAGCAATACGTAATGCGGCATCGAAGTGTTTAGGAGTTTACCTCAAGAAAACGAGAATGAAAATCTGAAGGGGAACCTCACCGTTTTTCTCGCCTGCCCTTCTGTAACGTCGGCGATACCAAGAGTCACGTCTTCGGTTTTTTTCGATTTACCAACTTTGATCGATAGAATTTGTGGGCCGTCACTCGGCTCGGCGATGAATCGTTGAAAAATCAAATCAAATATCTGAATCCGGAAGTTCATAACATCGAGGTAACAGAAAGACGGGAGTGAGGAAATTGACACATTGTAATCATGCGTTTAAATTCCTCACTCCCGTCTTCCTAGCACGGCGTAATCCGACACGCTAAGCGCAGTAGAAAAGTGTCGAATCAAGCAGCGAGGGGAGGCGACCAATAAGCAGCGAGCACAAACCCCGCCCTTTTGTAAATCCTGCACCGCTGTAGATAAAATTACAGTTACTGTAGTTTAAAAACTTTTTTCTCTGACGTTTTTTCGAAATTCATAACGAAAAGCTAGTTACGAAGGAAAGTTACATGATCTGCAAGTCTTCAATAGCAATTGTCGAAACAAATTTGCTTGTTAACTTGAGAGAAATAGGAGAAAAGGATGAAAAAATATTGATGTGCGAACGCGCCCTATAGCGAATTTTCGTTCAATATAATTTGCGTGCAACGCGTCTAATCGATAACGATCTTCTTTAGCTCGGTGTGTGGCGAAAAGTGATACACTCACCTCAGATAAATTTTTCACACTTGATACTGTAATTTCAGACGTTTGTGCGTTCAAAGCAGATGGTGGAACGCGTTTCTGTAATGATTAATTCCGGAACTTAGTCTCAAAACATAACCACATTGGCTATTGGTCCGACTTTTTCCATCACTGCTTGTTTCATGGAGTTTGCCATCTTTGAATGTAGAAATGTTTGTGTTGATCACAGTTCACGTTTGAGACTGATCTTTCAAACGTAGCCTCTTTTAGCCGCTCGTTCTCTGATCATCGGTGTCTGATCAAAACATTCTACTCATCTGACTAGGACCAGTGCGCCTCCACTTGGGTTCGATTCTCATTTTGGCTTGAAAGTGAGAACCACCATCTGAAAAATATTTCATGTGTCATACCCCCGCAAAAGTAATGCAACCACTCATAATAGGTTCTTCGTTCTAAACATCTGATACACAGAAGGAAAGCCATGAAGTACCCTCGTAAACGCTGCCACTTCAAATCGGGAAGGTAATGATTTTTAAAAAAATTAAATACGTTTTTTCTCTCTTCAAAACAATCTACGTACTTCTCCCTTTCGATGATCTACAGCAAAAAAAAACACTAGTTTCGAAATTGGGCTTACTGTAGAAAGAGTGTGTAAACATGCTCCTATGATAATTTCAAGTTTGGATTTACCTCACAATTTTTAATTTTTTCTCAGACCATTCGCAAATCTCTCTATATTCACTTGCGTTTTAGCACAGAAGTTAGAAAAATTAGGGAGTCCGAAAGTTGGCCCTTCACAAAAGTTGTTCTCCCAACCTAACCTAAGCTTATTACAAAAGGAAATTACTTTTGGTTGCAGTTTGCAAAATGAATATAGAGCCATTTGCTGAAGATTTGTGATAAAATCATGTGTAATTGCATCTCCGAGACTCAGTTCTCCACAAAAGTTGTTCCCCTTATCTTACCTGAGTTTATTATGAAAGAAAAATCAACGTTGGCTGCAATTTGCAAAATGAATATAGAGAGATTTGCTGAACTTTTATTTTTTCTCAAAGTTTCTTCATTATCATAATTTGTGTGAATTAAACGCTCATTCTAATCATAAATTTTCATTTTAAAAGAAAGATTCAACTCTATTCAGCAGATGACTGTATTTTTCAACATTATGATGAAATGTTACAGATTACGAAATGTTTCTGATCTCAGCTTGTTCCAAAGCCAAAGTACAGAAGATTTTGCTACATGGTCGAATCCGAGACGTTTTGATTCAGAGAAGCATTGTTATATCACCCAGTGTTCAGAAGTTTCTTGATGATCATGTCGCATTAGGTATGTCTTCTGCAGTGTTTTTTTATATCTGAGAAAATGTTTCAGAGATTTTTCCGTTTCTAAGAAATAAGTTCTGATAATAATAATAATAATAATAATAATAAAAGTTGTGTCTTCTTAGCTCGTCAGTTGCCATCACGTCTGAAGAACCGAAAGAAACTAGCAAATCAAGCGAATCAAGCTCGTCAACAACATCCAAGTTATGGTTCGTGTTCAACTCATACTTTTTAATGACCATTTTCAGATAGCCAAGGTCATGAAGAAAGCTCCAATGATGATTCAAACAAGAAAAAGACTCCTGAAGAGGAGGAAGAAGAAAAACGGAAACAATTATTCGATAAAATGAAACGAATTACTGCCGTTTCGCTTTTCGTTTACGGTCTTTTGGTTATTTTCGGGCCGAAGAACACAGACTTTGCGAAAATCTCATGGAGTGAGTTTGTGAACGAGCTTCTGCCGACTGGTCAGGTAAGAATTTCATTCAATTTCTGAATCAAGTGTTTTTTTAGATTCATAAAATCATCGTGGTTTCTGACGATACGGCTTACCTGTACTTGTACAACACGGGAGCGACAAACTCAAAAGGAGAAAAGGTATGATTTTTTTCAGGAATGATTTGAACATTGTACCGTTCAGCTCGCATCTGTCTATCAACTCGGCATTCCGAGCATTGCACGGTTCGAAGCTGAAGTTCGTGCTGCAGAAAATGTAATTGGATTGCCTCCCGAACAATGGACCCAAATCGATGTTAGAAGGGGTGAAAATATGTGAGTTGAAAGGACACTTTTTTCAAAAAGAAAGTGAGTAGTTCGATCTAAGTCTTTAGAACAATCTTAACCAGAATTATGTCAATTTGTGTTCGAACATAGTTTCGCCGAGTTCCAGTTAACTTTTCAGTGTGCAATGGCTGCAACTACTTCTGATTGGCACCGTCATAATCGGAAGCGCGTTACTGTATAAGAAATTCAAAGGAGGAATCAACATCAACGATCTAATGGTTAATTTGGTCTCGCACACACATAAAAGAATAACTTTCAGTCGAAAGCTACCAAAGGTAAATACAAAATTATTGATCCAGCCAGTGAAGAAGGGAAAAAGTCTCTGAAAATCAAGTTCAAGGTTGGTTTTTGCTTTTTCACTTATTCAATGACAAATGTTCAGGATGTTGCTGGTTGTAGTGAAGCGAAAGTTGAAGTCAGGGAGTTTGTGGATTATTTGAGAAATCCTGGACGATTCTTGGTTCGTTTTAAGTTTTTTTTTCAATGCTTTGTTCCACATCCCGTTCTCGAGAAGAAAAAAAAACGTCAGAGAAAAGTTGTTTAACTACATTAACTGTAATTTGATCTACAGCGATGCAGGATTTACGGAGGGGCGGGGTTTGTGCTTGCTGCTTATTGGTTGCCTCCCCTCGCTGCTTGATCCGACACTTTTCTACTGCGCTTAGCGCGGTGTGAAGATTCATACTTCAACCGCACGCCAATGCGCGGCCCGGTCTTCTTATTACTTTCAATTTTTTTCAGAAACTCGGAGCGAAACTTCCTCGTGGAGCTTTACTGACAGGACCACCAGGTTGCGGTAAAACTCTGCTAGCCAAGGCTCTTGCCGCAGAATCAGTTGTCACCTTCATCTCGATGAACGGATCGGAATTCGTGGAAATGATTGGAGGTTTGTTCAGTAATGATTTTGAAATTTTTGGTTTCTTAAGGTCTCGGAGCGAAGCGTATCCGTGACTTGTTCTCGGAAGCAAGAAAACGAGCGCCTTGCATCATTTACATTGACGAAATTGACGCAATTGGAAGGAAACGAAGTGAAGGTATGATTAAGCTTGAATTTGAACTGCGAAGACGCAATATGCGTAGCGGCGTGCGGTTGAAGTGAATTAGCTTTATATGCAACTTCACGCCCTCTGACCACTTTGATTCGTCGCACACTGCGGTGAATGCAGTTGAAAAGTGTAAGCAAGGCAATGGTGCGACGCAATCGTTAGAATAAATGCACTTTCAGTTACTGTAATTCAAAAAAAATTCCTACCATGTTTTTATTTCAGAGTCACAAATCATAATGGAAAAATATGTTTGACATGATCGAAACTCACCTTGGGAACAATTCGCAACAGTCATAGAGATGATAAAACAAAGAAATAAGGTTAAACATTAGCAAAAAATAAAATTTTAAAAATGTCACAAATGTGTTCATTAAAAAACGATTTCTGTGGAATGCTAAAAGTATCATAATTGAAGGCAACAACTCGATGGGGGGATCATCAGGCGAAGAGGAACAAACGTTGAATCAACTTCTGGTCGAAATGGACGGTATGGGTAGCGGAAACGGAGTTGTCGTTCTGGCAAGCACCAACCGCGCTGACGTACTCGACAAGGTGAGTATTGTACCCGAAAACAAAAATTGAGAACAAACCCGACGATTCTGTCTGATATTCACTGTTGCTAATCGCGATCTGCAATTTGCAACCAACAGTAATTTGTCTTTTATTTCTGGCTTAGAAAAGGCTGGGAAAACAACTTCTGCTCGTAGAAGTTAACTCTGATTGGATCCAGAAAAAAGTCCGATTGGATTCAGAGTTGTGTTTCCAATCGGAATGAAATATATTTCAAAATACTCGTGCTAACCAAAGATTCATCGTGTTATTTGGGTTTGGCGAAAAAATAATTCTCCGGGGCATTATAGTTACTCGAAGGATTTTATCAGATTGGATCCAGTTCTGTCATATTGGATCCAATTAGCAGTTTTTTATTTGATGGAAAATGGGTCTATAACCATGATGACACATCATGTTGATTCATTCCACAATACTTTTGTTCACGATCTATCTGTTAACTCAAGTTTCGAGTACATCTGGAGCATTTAAAATTAATCAGAATAGTCAACTCTGATTGGATTCCAGTTTTTCCCAAACTAGATGTGGTTGGATCCAATCTGAGTTGCCTTCTCTGAGTGGGAAGGCCCGAGTCTTGAAAATGCATGTAAACTGAGAATAATGCGGGTGAATATTAGAAAGACTTCTCTATTCTAAACGTTCTCAAGGCTCTCCTGCGACCCGGTCGTTTCGATCGTCACATCGTCATCGATCTGCCAACGATGATCGAACGAAAGGAAATGTTCGATCTGTACCTGAAGAAGATCAAACTTGACCGGACAACGCCTGTAAGTACACAGAGACTGGCACAAATGACCCCTGGATTCTCTGGAGCTGACATCATGAACGTCGCCAACGAAGCTGCAATTCACGCTGCGTCAGCGGGAAAGAAGAAGGTCGTTGTGGCAGATCTTGATTATGCATTGGACAGAGTCATTGCAGGTATATTTTGAACTTTTCTTGTCCCTTGCTGCGTGGCAACGCGCGTTTGGATAAAATTTCAAACTTAATGCGCATTTCAGCGTAATCAGCTGGATTTCAAAGCGTTTTGAACCGGCTTCCGTGAGGTTGGAATTCGCTGAGGAAAAAGTATAACCAAATAGTCTTTATAAGCCTGGATTCTATAAATTTAACCTTTTTCCCTATATTTGGAGAAAAATAACATTGACAAATTCCTCTCAACCTATACTTTTCACGCATTTTTAAAATTTGAAAATTTCTAGAGCGAGGTGCTGATCCGGGAAAAGTTAAGATTAGGCTTATTACATCTGGCGTTGGTAGACCTTCTATAAATACAAAAGTATCTATAGGTTTAGAATTTCAGGATCCGAGAAGCGAAGCCGAACACTGATCGAGGAGGAACGTGAAATAGTCGCGTACCATGAAGCTGGTCACGCTCTCGTCGGATGGCTCCTCGAACACACTGATGCTCTTCTGAAGGTAAACTGAAACCTCCCAACTTCTGTAACCATATATTCTTGTAGGTGACCATCATCCCAAGAACGTCTGCAGCTCTGGGTTTCGCACAGTACACACCGAGGGATAAGAAGCTATTCACTCAGGAAGAAGTAAGTTTTTTTTTAAATCTCTGTCAGATTAGGCAAAATGTAAACAGCAGAGTGTCCGCAGAGTCAATTTTCTCAGGCTTGGGAAAATCCTAATAACACGTATGGATCCTAAATAGGCTTGGATAAGGTTCTAAGCACAAGTACGTTCCGAAAATGGGGGTCCGATTTTTCCTAAGCCTGGTATAAGAAAAACTCTGCGCTCTGCGGTCCACATTTTGCTGTCAGATTACTATTAATGATTTTCAGCTTTTCGATCGGATGTGCATGATGCTGGGTGGAAGGTGCGCAGAAAACTTGAAGTTTGGAAGGATTACAACAGGTGCTCAGAATGATCTCGAAAAGGTTTTTTTAATTCGAAGAATTTTTTTAAAGAAGCATAATTAATTTAATCTTTCCTATAAAATTCGAAGAATTTTCTTAATTAAGAATAATTATTGTAATTTTTTAAAACAAAATTCGAAGAATTTTCTTAACGAAGCATAATTAATGTAATATTTTTTTACAAAACTGGGATAATTTTTTTAAAGTAGCATAAGTAATGTAATCTTTCCTATAAAATTCGAATAATTTTCTTAAAGAAACATTGTGCTTGTTTCAATTCATCATTAGATTTTATTTTAAAACGAATCAGTAATGAAGTTTTTGAGTAATTCACGATAGGTTTCGACTGAAATTTACCACTTCTTCAAAATGTATCCAAATATCTATTCGAAACTTCAAGAATATCATAAATTCAGGTGACAAAGTCGGCCTACTCACAAGTCAAAGTGTACGGAATGAGTGCGACCGTGGGTCCTCTGTCTTTCCCGGGAACTGACGGATTCTATGAGAAACCGTATAGTAAGAAGTTGGCGGCTGAACTGGATCAGGTTGGTTTTGGAAAGTGGAATCTTTGCTATCATCAGGATTTTCTTCGCGCAGCCGCTTTGTTTCTAATCGCGTTGATATCAATTAGTACGGATTTTTCTAATTGAATACACTCTAAAAAGAGAAGGTTTGAATGCAGAACTGTAGACACAACGCGTATGAGGCTACTCACTGGTATCTTTTCACAGTAACACGTTGGAGAAGGCCTGGCCAACATGGGCAGTGTTTCGTTGTCGTGTAGGTTCATGACGCACCCTAGATAGTGTCAAGATGGAGAGACACAGAGACAGTCCCCCGTTAGAGAGTTCCAGATCGTACTGGCGCGCTTTCGAGAGAGTTCATGGGATAGCGAGACGTCGACGCGTGAGAGACAGGCGAGATAGCAAACTGTTTTTAGAGAGCGTTAGACTTCGCAGAAGGGAGATGTGTATCACGCCTAACATGGAATCAGGAAGTTGGGTGGCTGTTCTCCAGCTTCTTAGAACATAATCAATTTCAATATCTGTCGAGAACTTTTTCTTCAACTTATAAAGATAAAATTATAGGAAGCGACCTCGATTGTGGCTCAAGCACACCGAGCAACGACCCAAACCTGTTGGAAGAGAACGCGGATAAGTTGGAATCGATCGCCCAAGCTCTTCTGAAGAGGGAAGTTCTGAACTACGAAGATGTTAAGAAGCTGATAGGTGCTCCGACCTACGGGCGACAAAAAACCTTATCGATTTTGTAGAAAACACCCTTCCCAAGTAATAGCCAGAGATATGTAGTTCAGGAGTATATGTATTGTTAGAATGAGCAAGTTCTTCTTTAGTGTATTAGTTTTGCTATGTAGGAACAACCTTCGCGGGTTTTGTAAATATCTTCTTTATTTTTCAATGAACACACATTCTACACACTGCGTTGATGGATTTCTCGTCGGTTGTTGGGAAGAATTCGGAAATTATTCTGTTCGGCTGTGAGCTGCGAAAGGTTGAGAAGAGAAATTAGAAGGTGTGCACCGTGAGTTCCTGGAATTATC
>OZ022253.1:14660114-14723085 GCA_963978915.1 Caenorhabditis parvicauda | reverse complement strand
CTCTATTCTTCTATCTCTCATTCTTTATTCATTACGTTGACCTTAAAAATCTCTCGAAAGAAACGTGATCCCTCTGACCCGAAACGAGTCATTCCTATAGTAACCATCATCTCCAACGTAATCATGGATCCGGAGTACAAGTCTCTCAGGGAAATGGGTCCTTCAAAGCCGACGTCGGAAAAGAAGATTACGGCGCCATTGAAGACCAACTCGCCTAAAAATATGAGTTTTGAGGGCTTATGGACACAATATAATCGATTCGGTTTTAAGATGACAAATCAGATTCGATGGGAGTGAAAGAGACAAGGGAAATGAGAGAAACGAGAGAGTCCAAGGACGACCAGCTGACGTTGATCTCAGTTATGGGACCGAAAACGATAGATAAGCAGGAACCGGAAGAGGTGAAAAAAAGCACATGTTTGAAGGTGTACCGACTCTAACACTCCCCAACAAACGCGCACTATCTCGCATGTCCCTTTCGCGTCGACGTCTCGCTATATCATGTGCTCTCTCGTACGCGCGCCAGTATTATACACACCGAGCTAAAGGTGATCGTTATCGATTAGACGCGTTGCACGCGAATTATATTGAAGTAAAATTCACTTTAGGGCGCGTTTGCACAGCAATTTTTTTCATTCTTCCGTCCTATTTTTCTCATTTTAACAAGCGAATTTGTCAAAAGGGAAATGAGGGGGATTGGAGAGTGCCAGACGAACGTGGACACTTTTCGAATATTGTGTAGATTTACGAGGGACTCATCATGAGAGTAAGCACAGTCGCAAAACGCGGACACGCAACGAAGTTTATCCACCAAGAATCGCCTCATTTCAGGATGCTGAAGCCGCCGAAAACCCAACGAAGTTTGTCGAGAAGGCAATCCTTAGTGAGGAGAAGATCCTGAAGGAGTTGAACTTTTATCACGGATTTCTGCCCCGAGAAGATCTCACGTCTATTTTGAAGGTTGATGGTGACTATATCATTCGTGTCAGTGAAGTTCAGATAAGTTTACTTCTAGTAAGTAGAACTTATCTCAATGTTTTAAGCGTCTGAGATTAACAATCCAAAAATTTCCGTTCCCCTGACGGGAACTGTACCAAAGCGAGAGATTATCCTTTCACTTGCTATGAAGTCTTTGGTGAGTGAGAGAATGGGGAGAGAGAGAGAGAGAGAGAGAGAGAGAGAGAGAGAGAGAGAGAGAGAGAGTGAGAGAGACAGAGACAGAGAGAGAGAGACAGAGAGAGAGAGAGACAGAGAGAAACAGAGAGAGAGACAGAGAGAGAGACAGAGAGAGAGAGAGAGAGAGAGAGAGAGAGAGAGAGAGAGAGAGAGAAAGGGAGGGAGAGAGAGGGAGGGAGAGTGGGAGAGAGAGAGGGAGAGAGAGAGAGAGAGAGAGAGAGAGAGAGAGAGAGAGAGAAATAATATTTCAGGCTCTGACTTCAGCAGATTTGAAGCAAAAGAGCGGCGAGTCGGCGACCGAGCAGCAACACGAGAGCAACCAAAAGTTGGGATATGTGGTAAGTTCGCTCTGCGGAGAACCCTTTGTGTATTTCCGAGTTTCAGACGGTCCAGATCCGCAACGTGATGATCCGACGTACCTTTGGCAAGTTTAGCCTGGAGTCGACGCGTCTCTTTGAGACTGTGAAAGAGCTCGTCGACTACTACGTCAATAACCCCAAGAACTCTATGAATTTGGTGCTGAAAACACCGATAAAACTACAACCTTGGGAGTATACTCATGCGGCTGTGAAGCTTGGTGGTCTTCTCGGCTCTGGTGCTTATGGTGAAGTGCGCCAAGGTGTCTTGTTCAGAAAGAATAGGTATTATGATGTAGCTGTGAAGCTGGTTGGTCCTGCTGTGAAATGAGATATGCCGACGAGAAACTTGCAGACAAAAGGAGCCGGCGACCTGTGTAAGGCGAAAATCCGAGAAATGATGAAAGAAGCACGACTGATGAGACATTTCGAGCACAAGAACATTGTTCGCCTGTACGGAGTTGCAGTTGATGAGCAGCCACTGTACATCCTGTTGGAACTCGTCAAGGGAGGGGCGCTGAACAAGTACCTCCAGACGAAGGGGAGCACGGTGAACACCAAGGAAAAGTTGCTTATGTGTTTGGGTGAGTCGGAAGAGTGCCTATCCACCCAGTGCTTCAGGAGCCGCACGTGGACTGGAGTATCTTCATGAACGAAAATGTATTCATCGTGATATTGCGGCTAGGAACTGTCTGTATTCGAACGATAAAGTGGTGAGAGAGAGAGAGCGAGAGAGAGAGAGAGAGAGAGAGAGAGAGAGAGAGAGAGAGAGAGAGAGAGAGAGAGAGAGAGAGAAAATTGCAGATCAAAATATCCGACTTTGGGCTGTCACGTCTCGGCAACATGTACAAAATGTCCGTTGTCGCCAAGCTGCCGATCAAGTGGTTGGCACCAGAAACGATCAACACGTTGGTGTTCACCCTGAAGACTGACGTCTACAGCTACGGAATCCTTTGCTATGAAATTTTTGCCGATGGACAAGAACCGTGGGAGGGGATGACGAACGGAGAAGCGAAGAAGTGTGTAAGTGGACGTCGCTAAATTTCTCCTACTACCCAGTATTTTGTTCAGTTGATTGGCGGAAAACACCTCGGACTGCCAGAAACGTGCCCGGAAAAGTTGAAAATGTTCATCTACGAGAAGATTTATGTGAAAGACTCACAGAAGCGTATATCGATGCAAGATGTGGTCAGGTATCTTGACGCGTTGATGATGGACCCCGATGTTGTTGAGGTGATTGATTGATTGAGACATGGAATCTGAAAGAGTGTTTTGCAGCATCACAAAATGAAGAAATTCTGGTCGTTCTTCACACCAACACATCTGAACAAGGTTGTCACAGCGCCGTTGAAGACGGTCGTCTCGGCTCCTTTCTCTCAACCACAGCCGACAGAGAGCGATACGACGGATGAGACGACAGCAGTGGCAGCAGCTCAAGCGCAGTCGGTTAAGGTCAACCCAGGTGAAGTAGGATCGTTGAGCGCAAAAAATAAGAACCCCAAACAATCCCCAGTGACTCCGATGACCGAAGATAATCAAGGAGGGGCTTCGCTCAAGCCGAAGACCTCATTGATCAAAGTTAAGAAAGTCGTATGATTGTGTTTATCAGAAGCTTTGCAGAGGTACGAAAAGTTTTTTTTCACCGGTTTCAAAAATTCAGACCTCTGCTAGTTGTGCAAAATTAGTAGTTTTACCGTAATCTTTGCCCTTTAATTGAAAGTAACCTTTCAAGTCTACTTTATGTACTTTTGCGTGTGATTATTGTAATAATAACTGATTCACCCTAACACAATCATTATCACACGTCTCCGATGTACATTTGTCTTGCGTAATAAACTTATCCATGCGAGTGTTGAAGTAAAAGTGGAAAAGGAGAAAGTGAAACGCAGTGTGCGAGGGAAAGTTGTCACTCGTAAATCTACACTTTTATTTTTTCATTGATTTCCTTCACTTTCTCAAGAGAATCATGCTGTTTAAGGATTAAATTCAGTGTAAAATGATGTTTAGCAGTGTACAATGGTAGTCTGAATTATTCTGAACGATTATGGAGTATCAGTCTCAAAGTATCGCGATCGATGTAGACAATTCGGAGACTTCGCAGCTTCTGAGACAGGTTTTAACTTTTTCGGCTTGTTCAAACAAATCAGTTGTTTTTAGGCTGTTCTATTTGAGAATGTAGATTTATTAGAAGATATGCTGAAAGAGAATCCTTGGGCGTGGGAGAAGGTAGATCGTCACGGAAGGTTCGTGAAACGCGGGACTCATATTTTAAAAACATTTTGAAGAACCTTGTTGATGTTGGCAGCACATAATGGTCGTGTGAAAAGTATTCAAGCGATTCTACGGGTTGCTCCAGGTTTGAAGCGCATTATACAGTTGAAAAATAAAAGAATTTCAGATTCTCTGGAACTGTCAAACGGGATAGGAAAAACAGCCTTACACATGGCTTCCGAATCCGGCGAAGCTGATGCAGTGAAGGAACTTCTTGAATTTGGTGCGAATGCTATGTTCGTCGACAATAATAGCCATTGTGCTCTGGAAATTGCTCAAATGGCTGCTCATGAAAACGTGACAGCGGTTCTGATTGATTTTATCCGTAAGATTTCAGTGATATTGCTTGCCTAACGCCAGTTTTAGAACGAGAAAATGAGGAGCTCAATAACCTGCACACTTCCATGATTTCTGCGTGTATAGAAGGAGATGAAGCGAGAGTCTCTGAAATTCTCAAAAATCGTCTATCAAATCGGAAAATGAATCGTGAAGTGATATTCAATGGGAGGACGAATGATGAACAATCGGCACTTATGATGTGAGTCTTAGCATAGGATTCACAAAACATGAAGGTTGTCCAGGTGTTGTATACACGGGAGATTGCCATTGGTACAACTTCTCCTAGAACATGAAGAACATGTTCTTGTGAATCAAGTGACCAAAGATACTGTCGTTCATGCAGCTGTATCCTCGCAGAAAGTTGATGTTCTGAAAGCTGTTATCGAGGTATTTTGGTTTGTATTCATTTTCTTCATTCTACATTCAGAAATATCCAGATCTTGTAGTTGATGAAAATGCGGAAGGTTCTACTTGTCTTCATTGGGCAGCTCGGTGTGGGTCCGTTGATGCGGTTACAACGTGATATTTTTATTTTAAATCTTATTCATGAACAAAAAGTAAAAGCTCCAGTAAAAAACAGAAGTGGTCGTTTGAAGAAAGTAGCCATCCTGAGAACCTGTGTTAAAAACTGCTTCGAATAGGCTTACCTTCCTAAGTAAAGTAAGTAAGTAGTGATTTTCAATGCTAAAACCATTATTTATCAAGGTGTTTCTTTTTGTTTCATAAATTGTTCAGAATCCTCGAATTCGTCTATCCAGAGGCCGTCCTACGAGAATATGAGACTGTCGGTGCACCAGCGTACCGAAGTGCTCTCGATTTGAATCAAGGAGACGGGGAGTGCAGGACGCCCTTGTTCTTGGCTGTAGCGGAAGGTCACTTGGAAGTGGTCAGAACGATGATCGAACATCAACGAGAACATTTGGATGGAGTGCGCAGATGTCCGTTTAGGCTTGACGTCTATTCTGCAAAAGGAACGACTCCCTTGATGCTTGCCGCGTACAACCAAGCCCTGCCAATGTTGACGTTAGTTTTTGCAAGCTTGACTTTCTTTTAAGAGTTTCATAAAGAAACAGTTCCATTTTATAATCTTACTTTTTCAGAGTTCTCCTTGATGCTGGAGCAGACGTCAATCTGCCCCTAGCGATCCTAGACGGCGAGCAAAGCGCGGAAGAAGGTCGATGTGTTGGGTCTGGAGCCCTAGTTGAAGCAACCCGTGCCGATGCACCCCATATCATCAATTTTCTGTTCGAGAAGGGGGCTGTCGACACGGACAACAAGGCACTAAGGCTGGCGGCGCAGAACAAGAATGAGAAGTTGATCCGATTGTTCCTCACGAGACTTGTCTATCCTGATGCAGGTTATTTTTTCCCATTTTCATTTCGAACACAAGCACTCTTCAGGGGCGCTTCGCGCCCCACGTTTCACTTTTTTCACGCCAGTTTCGATACTCGAAACAAATAAAGAAAAAGTGAACGAGCGTCTTTCAAAAAAAAACGTGAACTTTCAGACAACTTGGAACTTCTTAAAAGCTAAAAGCAATTTTTAAAAATTAAAACGCTAGGCGATAAAAGGCTCACGTTGAGGACACGCTTGAATTTCAAAACTAAGAAAATCCGTGCCGCGCAGCAGCGCGTGGTCTGATCGAATTTAAAAGTTGATGCGCATCTCCGCTTCAACAGTACCTTTCCGATGGCGTTTACACTGTTCTGATCCGACTACTATGAGCTGAGAACAGGCGCGGAAAGACAGTGTGACCAAAAAAGCTTTTTTTTCATTAGAATAGATTTCCTGCAGAGTACAAAATCAACAAGAAGAATATTGACGTTGGACAGTTGCAACTCGGTCAGAACCTACTCCCATCATCGATTTGCCCGTCAAGAGCAGCACAGTTGAATTGGGCAGGGGCAAAGTTGGACACAGTACTACCTGATTGGTTCATCGCAGCTTCCCTGATCGTCAATCAAAGGCTGAAAACGACGAGGTTCGGAGTTGTTTTCTGTTTTCTTCTCCTAAAAAAACAAAACATTAAGGTTGGCGTTAGCGGCAATAACACGAGTCGATCTATCTGACAATAATCTCACCGTCCTACCGTCAGCATTACTCCAGATGCCTTCTCTCAGGTTGGTTCCATCAAAATTGTGTCCCTATTCTAACAATAGGAGCCTGAACTTGTCGGAAAATAAGATCAGAAGAGTGGAAATCCCGTCGTACTCGGTCAGCTCGACGTCGTTGCAGATTCTGAATCTGAGGAATAATCTCCTAGAAGCTGTTTCTTCCAAGGTGAGAATGATTTTTTGAATGTTTTCCGGATTCTTCTGGACTTTCCTAGGATTAAGTGTAGTACACCAGAATTGCACGAAAGAAAAATTTTCCAAAACGGAAGTCGGAAGACGGAAGTGAAATTTTTTCTCGGAAGTCAGGAGTTGGAAGTCGGAAGTAGACTTTTTTCAACGGTAGTCGGGAGGGCAAAAAAGTTGGAAAAACCGGAGATATTGTACATCCGCGCATTCTCAACAGGTGAAGGTCAATTCCTGACTGACTTGACGAAAGTTGGAAGTAGAATTTGTTAAACGGAAGTCGGAAGTTAATATTTTTCTCGGAAGGCGGGAGTCGGAATTCCGTGCAACTCTGTAGTACACCTACTGTAAAAGAGTATATTATGTTCAAAACATGTGAAAATAGCGTTTTTGTCTGTCCAATACTGTAGAATTTTCAGCTTCTCGCATGTTTCCCACAGCTGGAAACACTAGACGTATCTCGAAATGAGATATCTCAACTACCCGAGGCGATCTGGCTTTGTCCGGCTTTGAAGACTCTAGATGTGTCCAACAACCGAGTTGGAGCCCTCCCAGATGTTGTTTCCATAGGAGAACGTGCTCGATTACAAGATAACTTCTTTGTGAACGTTAAAGACGGAAAACCGGAAGAAAACGAGGACCAGACCAATGTTAAAGTTGGTTTTTTGAATTTTTCTCCATTTCCCGCGTTCAATATGAGTTTAAACGTGTTAATATGGCCCTCGGGACGTTTTGTCACACATTCTACAAAAAATCTGCTCAAAAATGGTGCAGGGAGAGCTGAGATACGAAAGTTAGGCGAAACCCGCGAGAGGTCGGCGCGAGTGTTCTATAGGCCCGCCGCCTACCTCACTACCTCACTTTGTTATGCGCTAGTGATGAGATTTGCGACTAGGGCGGTCAGAACCGTTGTGGTGAATTAGTCCTACCTGAAGGCGTTTTTTTTTCAACATTACCTTTTGATACTTGGTGAGAATTATGGATGTATTATAGAATTAGAAACTAATGCTAGTAGGTTGAACTTCCATCAGGACAAGTGGTTGAGGTTTTGTGAGAATTTTCGAACAAAAGACTCTAGATGTGTCCAACAACCGAGTTGGAGCTCTTCCAGATGTTTTTTTCTATAAGAGAACGCAGTTTAAAAGTGTAAGCAAAGAAAATCGATAGAGTAGATCAAATTTCAGTTACTGTAGTTCAAAAACCTTCATTTTTCCTACTTTTTTTCGTCCCAGATTCACAAATCGTAACGTAAAAATGTTTGAAGTAGGTCAGACTATCGTTGGGAACAGTCCGCAACGTTCATTATGTCAAGTGAAGCATTTATTGAAGTACAAACACTCTCGAAACTGAAAGCGGGGGTCGGCAACGCGGTTGCGGAGCGGTTATATTGTCTTATGCCTTTGCCTAGGTGTGGAACGTGCTTGATTACAAGATAACTTCTTTGAGAACGTTAAAGACGGAAAACCGGAAGAAAACGAGGACCAAACCATTATTAAAATTGATTTGTTGTACTTTACTCAATTTCCCGCGATCAGTTTGAGTTGAAACTTGTTAATATCATTTAGGGGACATTTTGTCACACATTCTACAAAAAATCTGCTCAAAAATGGTACAGGGAGAGCTGAGATACGAAAGTTAGGCGAAACCCGCGGGAGGTCGGCGCGTGTGCGCTATAGGCCCGCCCCCAACCCTACTACTCCACTTTGTTATGCGCTAGTGATGAGATTTGCGACTAGGGCGGTCAGAACCGTTGTGGTGAATTAGTCCTACCTGAAGGCGTTTTATTTTTGATATAAATTCTGAAATTCAGAATTTTATTAACCTGAATTGTTGTAGGTGAATCCACTCCGAAGGAAGAATGCCTGGCAGGAGCAGATCAATTTGTCCAAAGTTGAAGATTCCGAAGACTATGGTGACGTGAATGTTACATCTTCCAACACCTTAACCACACTAAATTTGTCCTACAACAAGTTCCACATCTTCCCAAAGTGCCTTGCCTGCACATGTCCACGGCTGTTGGTCCTCAACATGTCGCATAATGCGATCACTTCGCTGCCACCTGTACAGTTTCTACCAGCGCACCTGAAGACTATCGACGTTTCCTTCAATAGATTACATGTAAGTTTCAGTATATTCGATCTCTGATGGTCTTTGTGGATTAGATCTTTGTGGATTTAAATTATTATTCTTACTTTCAGTCCATTGAAATTAAAGGCGCATAACCTAAATCGTTCTTGTATTTCGAGGCGAAACTGCTACGGTACTAAGTACTCGATTTACGGAGGCCAGACTTTTTTTAAAGGTAGAGGAAGCTATGTGCTACATACAACTTTAAAAAGTTTCGTTTAGGAATAAAAATTTCAGCGTAATGTGAAGCTTTGTTTCTCCAATATTTTTTCTAATTTTGAAATTCGTCAATCTCCACAATTTCAAAATGTGATATGTACAATAATCTCCATATTTCTCAGGTAAAACGTTCGGTGTCCGGATAGAGTAAAAACGGTGTCCGGACTGAGTCCAGCAGGTTTAGCGAATTTTACCCATATAGGCACGGTTTCTATTCTATCCAGACACGGTTTTTACTCTATCCAGACATGGTTTTGACTCTATCCAGACACCGTTTCCTATCCAGACACGGTTTTTGCTCCGCCCAGACACGGTTTCTACTCTATCCAGACACGGTTTTTACTCTATCCGGACACCGTTTCCTATCCAGACACGGTTTTCACTCTATCCAGACACGGTTTCTATTCTATCCAGACACGGTTCATATTTTATCCAGACACCGTTTTCAAGCAAAAATAATGCATTTAAATATTTATTGACATACTAAAAAATTTTAAAATCTGCTTCTTCTTCCATTGGTTAAAGGTCTTCTATTCTTTCCAACGTGTAGCGTGCCCAAAATCTTATTGTCCTAACAGTGTTGTCCACATGTTACGATGTTCACCGAGGTCTTCTTATTCTGAAATATTCAAATGTAAGAAATGTAGATTTTTTAATGAATTTAATGAATTTAATACAATATCAGTCAGATATGTCACACAATCAGTATGACATGAAAATTTGAAGGTTTTGAATTACGAAAATAACGACACTGGCCCTGAATCTCAGTGTTCTTGAAGCTACAGGAAAAAGAACTAGTACTTACCATTTCGAAAATAGACGAACTTCGTGCGTCCAAAGCATATGCTCTCCTGACAGACAGAGATTGCAGTCTTCTCTAGTATTGAAGTTGAAGGAAGCCTGTAAACTTTATACTTATTATTTGTGCAAGGTTATTTCGCAGAGAGAATATGAAAACAGGGCACAATCAATCTTTTTTATAGACAATGAGCATATTTTCGTTCGAAATGTAGTTTTTTTTGAAAAATTGAGTCGCGTCAATTTGTTGAAACGGGATGAGAAGAAATTCTTTTTATTTTCAATAATCTCAGTCTGTGAAAAAATCGGAAAAAATCGTGAAAAATTAGAAAACAGAACGAAAATTTAGGATAAAAAACAAAATTCAAACACGTTCCGTAGAATTGTAAGTGGAGCGCGTTCTCTAAAATAAAAAAATTAAAAAAAAATAAAGTATTAGATAAATGAAAAAATTAACTGGTATTTATCCAATAGAAAATCAATAGAAATCAAGTAGAAAATCAATAGAAATCAAGTAGAAAATCAATAGGAATCAAGTAGAAAATCAATAGAAATCAAGTAGAAATTCAATAGAAATCAAGTAGAAAATCAATAGAAATCAAGTAGAAATTCAATAGAAATCAAGTAGAAATTCAATAGAAATCAAGTAGAAATTCAATAGAAATCAAGTAGAAATTCAATAGAAATCAAGTAGAAATTCAATAGAAATCAAGTAGAAATTCAATAGAAATCAAGTAGAAATTCAATAGAAATCAAGTAGAAATTCAATAGAAATCAAGTAGAATTCTAATAGAAATCAAGTAGAATTCTAATAGAAATTCAATAGAAATCAAGTAGAAATTCAATAGAAATCTAATAGAAATTCAATAAAAATCCAATACTTGTCTAAAAATTATCTGAAACTTTACTCATCTAATAATTATTTAATACTTCACTGAGAGTAAACTGTATTCGTGAACAACAATTCTGCAAAAAAGTATTTATTAAAAAGAAAAATCCAAGTTTTCGGTACTCTTTGACTCAGCGGCTTCTGGGAGCTCTTCACGGAATCCCATGATTCCGACACGACCAACGTTACGTCTTCTAGTAATGAAGGGCTCGAACTCCTGGCTCGAACTTGACTAAGTCAGTGATCTTGTTGGTGGAAACGTTGAAGACGACAGTCGTTAACCTGAGGAGACTATATAAATAAATTTTCAAGATTTTAATTTACCTTAATGGGTGGGTCTGGGTAACCAATAATACGTGGATCAGTAGTGGTGATGTGCGATTTTCCCTACAGAGCGGTGTGAGGAGCCTTGACCATGCGCAGATTGAACGCAGCTTCAGAAGTGTGGACGTTTCCTTGATATCATGGAGCAGACGGAAGTCCTCGTTGGTTATTTCGACCCTGACGACATCTAAAACATTTTATACTCTCGTGTAGAATTAAAATCTTACCCATAAATAGTGTTGGATTGTTATGGTTAAATCAGAAAAACTAATTTTAACAGAACACAAACCTGTGGTGTTTTTTATGATTCTTGATTATCATTTTACCTTTCTTGAGTAGAAAAGACGCGAATTCGCTACGCATATCGTTCATCGAAATAGTGACAATATTTTGTCCTTTGCTGCAAATATATCTTGTCAGAAGATATACGTTTTTAGTAGATCTTTTCCTCTCCCCAAAAACTCACATTTTGCTTTCATTGCACTGACAGAGATCCAACGTAGACTTTTTGAGCTGAAGACATCGACTGCAGAAGTACTTAACCGTCCGTGACCACTTCAACGAGGCTTGTCTGATGGCTCTATACACTTCACTGGGACAGATGTTGTGCGGGTCTAACAGGAGAAGTTCAGAGAGAGCCTGATGTGAAAGACGATATTCACAGTACACCTTTCCTATCAGTGAAATCCGAATTTCACGTTGCTTCGGAACTGTAACAACTTAAGGTTTTTTGGACAACTGGGACTTACGTGGTAATTCTGAATGTTGGTTACTGCTTGAGTGTATATCATCTTCCAGCTCCACGTTTCGTAACCACTCGTCTTCTGAATTTCCGAATTCCGAGCGTTATAAAACCGCTCAAACGGTGTGTTCTAACAGAGTTCTGAAAAACTCTAAATTCACCTTGTTCATCTTCCAATGTATCATTCAAAATGTCCATGTCATCGCCATTTTCTGCATTTTGGTCTTGTTTCCACGTGGGCACATCTGAATAAGTAAGTCAGTTCATCTAGAAGTGTAACGTACCTTGTATGTGAGAAGGTTGTTGATGTAGAAGTGACTGTAGTCTGAAGTGAAACAACTGATCGGGACGGGTATCTGCAACAGGCTACTATGTATCATCACGTTATTAGATCTTCTTAATGAAAACACGAATTCGAAAACATTGCGGAGGTGAGAAAAGTACCTGCAGCTGATGAATTGTTCTCATCAAGCACTTTTTTCAGTTGATACTGATTGAGAAGATTCATAGAGGTACCTGCAACATACTTCCGTGTAACAGTAGATTACAAGATAAATATACTAAACAAGAATAGTCAACTCCCATTTTAAAAGTGAGAAAAAATCGTGAAACTCTACCACAAAGGCTTCAAGAAAAATTACGAATTCGAAAACATTGCGGAGGTGAGAAAAGTACCTGCAGCTGATGAATTGTTCTCATCAAGCACTTTTTTCAGTTGATACTGATTGAGAAGATTCATAGAGGTACCTGCAACATACTTCCGTGTAACAGTAGATTACAAGATAAATATACTAAACAAGAATAGTCAACTCCCATTTTAAAAGTGAGAAAAAATCGTGAAACTCTACCACAAAGGCTTCAAGAAAAATTACGAATTCGAAAACATTGCGGAGGTGAGAAAAGTACCTGCAGCTGATGAATTGTTCTCATCAAGCACTTTTTTCAGTTGATACTGATTGAGAAGATTCATAGAGGTACCTGCAACATACTTCCGTGTAACAGTAGATTACAAGATAAATATACTAAACAAGAATAGTCAACTCCCATTTTAAAAGTGAGAAAAAATCGTGAAACTCTACCACAAAGGCTTCAAGAAAAATTACGAATTCGAAAACATTGCGGAGGTGAGAAAAGTACCTGAAGCTGATGAATTGTTCTCATCAAGCACTTTTTTCAGTTGATACTGATTGAGAAGATTCATAGAGGTACCTGCAACATACTTCCGTGTAACAGTAGATTACAAGATAAATATACTAAACAAGAATAGTCAACTCCCATTTTAAAAGTGAGAAAAAATCGTGAAACTCTACCACAAAGGCTTCAAGAAAAATTACGATTTCGAAAACATTGCGGAGGTGAGAAAAGTACCTGCAGCTGATGAATTGTTCTCATCAAGCACTTTTTTCAGTTGATACTCATTGAGAAGATTCATAGAGGTACCTGCAACATACTTCCGTGTAACAGTAGATTACAAGATAAATATACTAAACAAGAATAGTCAACTCCCATTTTAAAAGTGAGAAAAAATCGTGAAACTCTACCACAAAGGCTTCAAGAAAAATTACGAATTCGAAAACATTGCGGAGGTGAGAAAAGTACCTGCAGCTGATGAATTGTTCTCATCAAGCACTTTTTTCAGTTGATACTGATTGAGAAGATTCATAGAGGTACCTGCAACATACTTCCGTGTAACAGTAGATTACAAGATAAATATACTAAACAAGAATAGTCAACTCCCATTTTAAAAGTGAGAAAAAATCGTGAAACTCTACCACAAAGGCTTCAAGAAAAATTACGAATTCGAAAACATTGCGGAGGTGAGAAAAGTACCTGCAGCTGATGAATTGTTCTCATCAAGCACTTTTTTCAGTTGATACTGATTGAGAAGATTCATAGAGGTACCTGCAACATACTTCCGTGTAACAGTAGATTACAAGATAAATATACTAAACAAGAATAGTCAACTCCCATTTTAAAAGTGAGAAAAAATCGTGAAACTCTACCACAAAGGCTTCAAGAAAAATTACGAATTTGAAAACATTGCGGAGGTGAGAAAAGTACCTGCAGCTGATGAATTGTTCTCATCAAGCACTTTTTTCAGTTGATACTGATTGAGAAGATTCATAGAGGTACCTGCAACATACTTCCGTGTAACAGTAGATTACAAGATAAATATACTAAACAAGAATAGTCAACTCCCATTTTAAAAGTGAGAAAAAATCGTGAAACTCTACCACAAAGGCTTCAAGAAAAATTACGAATTCGAAAACATTGCGGAGGTGAGAAAAGTACCTGCAGCTGATGAATTGTTCTCATCAAGCACTTTTTTCAGTTGATACTGATTGAGAAGATTCATAGAGGTACCTGCAACATACTTCCGTGTAACAGTAGATTACAAGATAAATATACTAAACAAGAATAGTCAACTCCCATTTTAAAAGTGAGAAAAAATCGTGAAACTCTACCACAAAGGCTTCAAGAAAAATTACGAATTCGAAAACATTGCGGAGGTGAGAAAAGTACCTGCAGCTGATGAATTGTTCTCATCAAGCACTTTTTTCAGTTGATACTGATTGAGAAGATTCATAGAGGTACCTGCAACATACTTCCGTGTAACAGTAGATTACAAGATAAATATACTAAACAAGAATAGTCAACTCCCATTTTAAAAGTGAGAAAAAATCGTGAAACTCTACCACAAAGGCTTCAAGAAAAATTACGAATTTGAAAACATTGCGGAGGTGAGAAAAGTACCTGCAGCTGATGAATTGTTCTCATCAAGCACTTTTTTCAGTTGATACTGATTGAGAAGATTCATAGAGGTACCTGCAACATACTTCCGTGTAACAGTAGATTACAAGATTAATATACTAAACAAGAATAGTCAACTCCCATTTTAAAAGTGAGAAAAAATCGTGAAACTCTACCACAAAGGCTTCAAGAAAAATTACGAATTCGAAAACATTGCGGAGGTGAGAAAAGTACCTGCAGCTGATGAATTGTTCTCATCAAGCACTTTTTTCAGTTGATACTCATTGAGAAGATTCATAGAGGTACCTGCAACATACTTCCGTGTAACAGTAGATTACAAGATTAATATACTAAACAAGAATAGTCAACTCCCATTTTAAAAGTGAGAAAAAATCGTGAAACTCTACCACAAAGGCTTCAAGAAAAATTACGAATTTGAAAACATTGCGGAGGTGAGAAAAGTACCTGCAGCTGATGAATTGTTCTCATCAAGCACTTTTTTCAGTTGATACTGATTGAGAAGATTCATAGAGGTACCTGCAACATACTTCCGTGTAACAGTAGATTACAAGATAAATATACTAAACAAGAATAGTCAACTCCCATTTTAAAAGTGAGAAAAAATCGTGAAACTCTACCACAAAGGCTTCAAGAAAAATTACGAATTTGAAAACATTGCGGAGGTGAGAAAAGTACCTGCAGCTGATGAATTGTTCTCATCAAGCACTTTTTTCAGTTGATACTGATTGAGAAGATTCATAGAGGTACCTGCAACATACTTCCGTGTAACAGTAGATTACAAGATAAATATACTAAACAAGAATAGTCAACTCCCATTTTAAAAGTGAGAAAAAATCGTGAAACTCTACCACAAAGGCTTCAAGAAAAATTACGAATTTGAAAACATTGCGGAGGTGAGAAAAGTACCTGCAGCTGATGAATTGTTCTCATCAAGCACTTTTTTCAGTTGATACTGATTGAGAAGATTCATAGAGGTACCTGCAACATACTTCCGTGTAACAGTAGATTACAAGATTAATATACTAAACAAGAATAGTCAACTCCCATTTTAAAAGTGAGAAAAAATCGTGAAACTCTACCACAAAGGCTTCAAGAAAAATTACGAATTCGAAAACATTGCGGAGGTGAGAAAAGTACCTGCAGCTGATGAATTGTTCTCATCAAGCACTTTTTTCAGTTGATACTGATTGAGAAGATTCATAGAGGTACCTGCAACATACTTCCGTGTAACAGTAGATTACAAGATTAATATACTAAACAAGAATAGTCAACTCCCATTTTAAAAGTGAGAAAAAATCGTGAAACTCTACCACAAAGGCTTCAAGAAAAATTACGAATTTGAAAACATTGCGGAGGTGAGAAAAGTACCTGCAGCTGATGAATTGTTCTCATCAAGCACTTTTTTCAGTTGATACTCATTGAGAAGATTCATAGAGGTACCTGCAACATACTTCCGTGTAACAGTAGATTACAAGATTAATATACTAAACAAGAATAGTCAACTCCCATTTTAAAAGTGAGAAAAAATCGTGAAACTCTACCACAAAGGCTTCAAGAAAAATTACGAATTTGAAAACATTGCGGAGGTGAGAAAAGTACCTGCAGCTGATGAATTGTTCTCATCAAGCACTTTTTTCAGTTGATACTGATTGAGAAGATTCATAGAGGTACCTGCAACATACTTCCGTGTAACAGTAGATTACAAGATAAATATACTAAACAAGAATAGTCAACTCCCATTTTAAAAGTGAGAAAAAATCGTGAAACTCTACCACAAAGGCTTCAAGAAAAATTACGAATTTGAAAACATTGCGGAGGTGAGAAAAGTACCTGCAGCTGATGAATTGTTCTCATCAAGCACTTTTTTCAGTTGATACTGATTGAGAAGATTCATAGAGGTACCTGCAACATACTTCCGTGTAACAGTAGATTACAAGATAAATATACTAAACAAGAATAGTCAACTCCCATTTTAAAAGTGAGAAAAAATCGTGAAACTCTACCACAAAGGCTTCAAGAAAAATTACGAATTTGAAAACATTGCGGAGGTGAGAAAAGTACCTGCAGCTGATGAATTGTTCTCATCAAGCACTTTTTTCAGTTGATACTGATTGAGAAGATTCATAGAGGTACCTGCAACATACTTCCGTGTAACAGTAGATTACAAGATAAATATACTAAACAAGAATAGTCAACTCCCATTTTAAAAGTGAGAAAAAATCGTGAAACTCTACCACAAAGGCTTCAAGAAAAAATACGAATTCGAAAACATTGCGGAGGTGAGAAAAGTACCTGCAGCTGATGAATTGTTCTCATCAAGCACTTTTTTCAGTTGATACTGATTGAGAAGATTCATAGAGGTACCTGCAAGAATAGTTTTAACTTTTTGGATAAAATCGTGATATTAGTACCAGTACGCCGAAGGCGCACTTGTACATCAGGGTTTATCATTTTAGTTGAGATTGGGAGACCAAATGGTTAAATTTAACTTTAAAATTATAATCAATTACCATAGAGGTTTCTGTCGGAAGTATTTTCATTCATCGATATTCGACGTAGGTATGGTATCTAGACCTCTACAGTCAGATCTGAAAATTATATAACATATGTAAATCAAAAAAGCAGGTAATTATAACTATTATTTTGTGATTTCGAAAAGTCACGTAACATAATTATAAGAACCATATAATAATTCATTCTTAACTCATACTGTCTTCATGCTTAACTGACACTTTAACTGATTTTTCACTCACTATATTCATTCATACTTAACTTATACTTTGTTCATACATAACTCACACTTATTTCATACTTAACTGATACTAAACTAATATTTAACTCTCCCTCGTTTTATCTAATAATTAATAAAAATGAAGAAGATTGCTGTTTTATCTCATAATTTATTCACACTTATCTGATACATTACTAATTTTTAATTTTCGTCACGTTTTATCTAATATTTAATCAAATTTGATAGAAACCGCTGTTTTATCTCATACTTTATTTTTTTTTAAATTTTTTATTTTAGAGGTTCCCACAAAAAAAAATCGGTGTCTGGATAGACTCATAACAGACACGGTTTCTACTCGTCTAGGCATTGTAAACCATATGGACACCGAATTTGAAATCGGTATCTGGATAGTCTCATAATAGACACGGTTTCTACTCGTCTAGGCATTGTAAACCATATGGACACCGAATTTGTAATCCGTGTCTGGATAGACTGATATGGACATGGTTTTCACTTGTTTCAGACACCGTAAACTGTACAGACACGAAACGTTTTACCTGAGTAAATCACAAATTATTTTTTATTTAGCGAAAAAAAGAGAATAATTTTTAAGTTTTGATCTATCTCGATAGTAGGGAAAGCTACAGTAACTTCTTATAAGATCGATATTTTTCACACTTCTATTTTTCCAGGATGGTTTCGCTATTGTTGACGCTACTCTTCCCAACGTGTGTCACGCTGTCCCCGCAACGTCGAATGCTGCAGCCGGAATGCCAAGAAGACGAACAAGCCCTCAAAGACAACACAGTGAGTTTTCTTTTTGTTTCTTGAAATATAACATAATAAGCCTTGACGGTGCTTATATGTCATGAAGTCTCAACATGTCTTTGTAGAAACCTTTATTGTCGACAAGGTTGGGAGCGCTGTAGCACATGTTGTACACAACTACAGCATTTTGTTTTTAGAGTATATTCTTTTGTTTTTTTTTCAATTTTTATTGTGTTGAACAGCTTCTCGGTACTATGGCGAATTTCCACCCTAACTAGCTTATAACATAATAAGCTTGTAATAACCATTATTGTCAACAAGGTTGGGGTCTATGAGAAACCTCACGGCGTCTGCACAGAGACATGGAATGATCAGGGCCAAGATCACAAGGGGGCGTGCACAAGGTGTTTACATCTAAAAGGTCATAGTCATGAAAGGGTGTGATACGCAGGGTGATAAGATGTTATAGAAGAGTGAAATTTCTCTCGTATGAATTTTTTTGTTTTCCAGGAAGTAGATCCAAATCTGCGGTCAGGTCCCAACGTTCCCTCAGCGTTTCTCGTCATGCCGTCCTCGACTCGTCGAACTCGGATGAACAGTGTGTCCATAAGCGACACGAAGTTCTGGAACGACTGAAAACACTGAACCTGTCGTCTAACTCAATCAAGACGGTCAAGTTTCTGACCAGCACAGGAAATGTGAGTTTTTTGAATTCAGCAGTATTATTCATATTACGTATCTAATTATCGATCTCTCCTCGTGATATAGTCAGAGTAGGAAGTTTGTGTAAGACCTAATGCATTTTCGATCATGACTGAACAAAAAGACTGTAATAACATCATATTTATACGAAGTCTCAAAACCTATAAAGTAACAGTTTGATACATCAGGCAGTCAATGAAAAACTATAGTTTATTCTGGGAACTAGTTTAAAAAAAATAGTGAATAACGCCCGTTCTCAATGCAAGCTTCACACCTAGGCACAGGCATAAGACAATATAACCGCGCCGCAACCGCTTTGCCGACCTCCGCTTTCATTTTCGAATGTATTTGTACGTTGATAAGTGTTTTACTTGACATAATGAACGCTGCGGACTGTTCCTAACGATAACTCTACCTACTTTGAACGTTTTTCCGTTACGATTCGTAAATATGGGATGAAAAAAGCAGGAAAGGTAAAATTTTTTGAACTACAGTAACTGAAATTTGATCTACTCTATCGATTTGTTTTGCTTACACTTTTCAACTGTGTTTGCCGCAGTGTGAGCTTTAACTTCCAGGGAACTAGTAAAAATAAGTAAATAACGTACGTTCTCAATGCAAGCTTCCAGCTGCTCTTCCCAACCCTCAACGTTCTGGACCTCAGCAGCAACAAGCTGGCAACCGTGCCACCTGAAATTGCAAAGCACACGGCACTGTCAGTCCTGAACCTGTCATCGAACCAAGTTCTCCGTCAACTGCCACCAGAATTCGGCGCGTTGTCTCGCTTATGGTCACTCTCACTAAAGGGATGCAACCTCAAAGACCCACTCGACACGATGGTCAATACGGAGAACTGTAAGACGGTCGACATCATTGGATATCTGAAGACGATACTTGAAGAGTCCAAGAAGTACCATCATTTGAAGCTGCATATTCTTGGAGGTAATTTTTTGAAAGAATGACCAGGAAACTCAGGAAATTGAAACTTTATAAGACTTGCTAAAATCCACATAAGATCCATGTAACTTTGTAGTAAGATCCCCTCGACATCCAATTCCAAAAGTGCAAGACCTGGTATGGAGGTTACCAGGTCTCATACGTAGGTTATGGGGATCTTACTACAATGTTTCATGGATCTTATATGAAGTTACCAGGTCTTATACGTAGGTTATGGGGATCTTACTACAATGTTACATGAATCTTATGTGAAGTTACCAGGTCTTATAAACTTCCAATTTCCTGAGAATGCCATGAATATGTACAAATCGAAATTGTATTTACTGACTGGTCATCGCCTACTCCAGTGTTTCTGCCCATCAACGCAACGTTAATCACCCAAACGTGTGTTTTACGTCACCTAGTGTTCGAGGCGACCTTTTTTGTATCGACCGTAACTCAAAAACCTGCTCGATGAAGTAACTTTCGAAATCGGTTTCATCATCTTCAGCATATTCGAAAACCTAGGAGACCAGTCAGTATGTACAAATTTAGTGTGTCGTGGTGGTTTTCCCTGGTGAGCGCTAAGGGGTGAAGGGGTTTATATGGAGCTGTGTGGGAACAAGTTGTACGAACTGTACATAACTGTACTGTACTGTAAAATGAAAATGTACGAAGTTCAGGAGACAAAGTAGGAAAATCCTCATTATGGGAAGGTCTACGAAACGAAGCAGTCCAGAAACGACCCCCGGTCCAGACGGATTGTGGCTCTGTTCGAGTCGCTGAATGGAGATACGAGGCGAAGAAGGCAAAAGGAGACACGACGAACATTGGACCGATTGCTTTTACTTCCTGGGACTACGGAGGACAGGTTCGTTTTAATGTTAGAACATTGAAAAATATGAACAAATCGTTGAATAAGCTATGCAGGGTGAAACAAAGGTAGTGAAACCGTATTCTGTTCGTGTAATATTTTGATACAAAGAAAATCACCAGCTCTTCTTTCACAGTTTGTTTCCTGAACCCTTCGGAACATTCTCTGAAGAAATCATCGTGTAACTTATTGTGAGGAAAGGTAACCAAATTTACATCTTGACCTCGAAGTTGGAAATGATTAAATTGAAATCTTAGCGAATTTTCACGATAGGAATGATAATTAAATCTTTTAAAAAACAGTTTCCTTTATGAAATTTTATAGAACTACCATAGTATCACTATCTCTGCCCCACCCCTCACAGCAGCAGAAAAGACTTTTTCTTCTCATTTTGCAATTAGTTTTGAAGAAAACAACAGCTTGACTGCTGAAGTTTCACTGAGTCTACAACCAAAACCACAAGTTGCGTTTTTCTTGAACGCCAATTTTGTTTTCAGCGAGAATACTACTCGACACACCAGTATTTCCTCAACCGACGGGCCGTCTATCTGGTGCTATGGAAGATTGGTGACGGCGAAGAGGCGTATGGTATGCTCGACAATTGGTTGATCAATATTCAGGTAATTTTTGTTCTTTGAAAGTATTATTTTCCTAACCACCAGAGTTGCACGGAAGTAAAATTTTTCAAAACGGAAGTCGGAAGTGAATTTTTTAAAACGGAAGTCGGAAGACGGAAGTGAAATTTTTTCACGGAAGTCGGAAGTCGGAAGTGAAATTTTTTTCACGGAAGTCGGAAGTCGGAAGTGAAATTTTTTTCACGGAAGTCGGAAGTCGGAAGTGAAATTTTTTCACGGAAGTCGGAAGTCGGAAGTGAAAAAAGGGCGGAAGTCGGAAGGCGGAAGTCGGAAGGCGGAAGTCGGAAGTCGGAAGTAGAATTTTTTCAACGGTAGTCGGGAGTGCAAAAAAGTTGAAAAAACCCAGAGATATTGTATATTCGTGCATTCTCAACAGGTGATAGGTCAATTCCATACTGAATACAAACGATTTCACGGTTTTTTCGTCATTTTTCACGAAAAAAAATTTTTTGACGGAAGTCGGAAGTAGAATTTGTTAAACGGAAGTCGGAAGTCGGAAGTGAAATTTTTCACGGAAGTCGGAATTCCGTGCAACTCTGCTAACCACTGTTATTCAGGCACGAGCACTCAACGCGACCGTAGTTCTGATTGGAACTTGCCTCGACCAAATAACTGGTAATCGATCCAAGTTTGGAGAGTCATATCTAGAAGACGTCGAGTCAAAGGTATCTTTTGATTATTTTCGTTTCGTAGTGATGGCTTTACCTTATTGAATCTAATCGAATAAGAATTCGCATTCTCGAAATGTTGAATGAAAAAAATGACGAAAATCAAAAATGTATAAAAAAGGAAGATATCAGGCTGTAGTTAAAGTCTCAGTTTTCACAGTTTTTTTTCGATTTATCATCACTAGTCTACTTAAGCATCTTATCACCTTAGGTGTACATCCGGTGCACGCCCTCTTGTGATCTTTTCCCTGATCATTCTATTGTGCTGACGTTGCGAGGTGTTTCATAGATTCCAACCTTGTCGACAATAATGGTTATTACAAGCTTATTATGTTATAAGTCAGTTAGGGTGGAAAGTTGCCATAGTACCGAGAGAAGCTTTTCAACACAATAAAAATTTAAGAAAAAAAACAAAGGAATATACTCTAAAAATAAAATGCTGTACTTGTGTACAACATGTGCTACAGCGCATGTACAGCTGTAGATAACTTACAGCAGATGTTGTACATAGAGAGATTTCTTACGGCACATGCTGTACATAGAGAGATTTCTTACGGTACATGCTGTACATAGAGAGATTTCTTACGGCACATGCTGTACATAGAAAGATTTCTTACGGCACATGCTGTACATAGAGAGATTTCTTAAGGCACATGCTGTACATAGAGAGATTTCTTATGGCACATGCTGTACATAGAGAGATTTCTTACGGCACATGCTGTACATAGAGAGATTTCTCACGGCACATGCTGTACATAGAGTGAATTTTTACGGCACATGCTGTACACAGAGAGATTTCTTACGGCACATGCTGTACATAGAGAGATTTCTTACGGCACATGCTGTACATAGAGAGATTTCTTACGGCACATGCTGTACATAGAGAGATTTATTACGGCACATGCTGTACATAGAGAGGTTTCTTACGGCACATGCTGTACATAGAGAGATTTCTTACGGCACATATGCCGTAAGTTATCTACATCGTATGCTGTACATGCGCTGTAGATATCTACAGCACATAATGTACACAAGTACAGCATTTTGTTTTTACAGTATTCATATCGAAAACCATTCAGATACGTAGTCGCTACATGATTCCTGATGCCGACAAATTCGGACTCCCACGAGTAGCCGACGTGATATTCATGGACTGCAACTCGAAGGCAGACGTCAAAAGTGTCCTCAACGTGGTCTACAAGTGTGCATGCGAGGTCAAGATAGGAAAAGAAAGAGCGCTCGAACAACAGGTTCCCTCTTCCTACATGGCTCTGATCAAGGTGAGTTTTCCTGTACATTTTGTAAATATCAAAATTCCTCGTTAATCTTTGCTGATGAGGATGAATTAGATGTTTTACAGGGGGCGAATTATTGATGCACGGCTGTAAGTCATGTTGGCCTAGGGTCCTCAAAGTTAAGAAGGTCATATTCTCAAAGATCTTCACAGAACTTTACTTTAAGCCACTTTATGGAGTGGAAATGGGCCGAATTGTGTCCGTTTAGCTGAAAAGAGTGGATTCTTGAACATAATCTGAATGAACGTAAACTGTTATGAATCTTTCGGGAGAGGGAGCTTTCGCTGATCTGCAAAGTCACTAGTTTCATTAAAACCGCAATCATTCTCCATAATATTTTTGTCGCCATTTGGTATGCCTTACCAAGCGACGACAATGTGGCGTCGCACCGGCGATTATACGGCGACGTAACGGCAACAATTGAGTTATTTCGCCATATTGTTACGGGAACGTCACCGTATTGTCGCCGGAACGTCGCCGTTTGGTAGACTATATCGAATGGCGACAGGGGAGCGACGTACCGGTGACAAAACAGCGACAAACTTATTATGGAGTTTGTTGCAGATCTGCCGTGATATTGCGACAGACATGAGAAAGGAAGACCTCCCGGCTGTACTGACTGTTGACGAACTTCGTTCTCGGGCCAAGAAAACGATGACGAGCAAGTTTGGACGACCGTTCAGGGATGAAATCGAGTTCAACGGAGCTTGTTCGTTTCTCAACGACTGTGGGGAGATTATCCGTTTTGAGGTTGGTTTTTGATTAAATTTGAAGAAAATTGACCATATCCATTAGTTACTGTTGAGTGTTTAGTATTTCCAACCGCATTTTTGAGAATGGTAAACGAAACCTGATAATGCTAGGTATTTTCTGATTAAACAGGAAATGACCTTCAGCGTAATTCGGATCCAGAGTTGAGACCTAGCCAGATGTGTTAAGCAGGTTGAGGGATGAAGTTTTCATGTAGAAAATTTTTGCACGTTTTTTGTTACAAGCGAGATATTTTAATTTAAAAATTCTCAACTCCAAAATGAGTGACCTCTCGCACGACACAATTAGATGCAACAGGAAAAACAACTAGCGGGGTGGTGGAGTGGTTAGCGGTTCTGCGTTCCAACCGAGTGGGGAGGGGTTCTATTCCATCCGCTGACGACTTTTTTTAAATTTTTTTGCACAATGACAAAAATGTGCCCAAAATGTGTGGAATTACTCTTTTGCATGTGTTTAAACCCTTCTGTTCATGTTAATACTCTTCAAAGTAGCCAAAAGTCCATAGCCGATCTCATCTATCGCCTCCTCCATTATGAAGATAGTGAAATGATCGTTACAACTTTGATATCCATCAAAAACAAGGTTTTTGAGTTCGAGATGGATTTTTAATTGTGAACTGAACGGCAACCGTTCAAACCAGAACTATCCTCTGGAATTTCTCGAGTCGTGAGCCAGAAGCATCTCGACAAGTGGCTGGATGAGGGTCTCTAATCACAAACCTTGATAACATCTTCATGGATATGAACTCATGACCATCCAGATTACACCAAAAAACAACCACAAACATTAATTATAATAATATCAATGAATAAATTCATAAGATGAAGTGGTTGAATTCAACTTCTTCATGTTTGCATACTCATCCAGCCACTTGTCGAGATGCTTCTGGCTCACGACTCGAGAAATTCCAGAGGATAGTTCTGGTTTGAACGGTTGCCGTTCAGTTCACAATTAAAAATCCATCTCGAACTCAAAAACCTTGTTTTTGATGGATATCAAAGTTGTAACGATCATTTCACTATCTTCATAATGGAGGAGGCGATAGATGAGATCGGCTATGGACTTTTGGCTACTTTGAAGAGTATTAACATGAACAGAAGGGTTTAAACACATGCAAAAGAGTAATTCCACACATTTTGGGCACATTTTTGTCATTGTGCAAAAAAATTTAAAAAAAGTCGTCAGCGAATGGAATAGAACCCCTCCCCACTCGGTTGGAACGCAGAACCGCTAACCACTCCACCACCCCGCTAGTTGTTTTTTTTGTTGGATCCAATTGTGTCGTGCGAGAGGTCACTCATTTTGGAGTTGAGAATTTTTAAATTAAAATATCTCGCTTGTAACAAAAAACGTGCAAAAATTTTCTACATGAAAACTTCATCCCTCAACCTGCTTAACACATCTGGCTAGGTCTCAACTCTGGATCCGAATTACGCTGAAGGTCATTTCCTGTTAAGTCAAAAACTGTTTTTTAGAGAAAAAGTGATCGGGAAGTTTTTTGAAAATTGGACAAAAACTCGGAGAAAATTATGACCAAACAAACTTTTGATTCAAAAAGAAAGACATTTTACTGGAATATTACGATGTTTCATCTCTTGTCGATCACTGAATTGTAAAAAATTTGTTTTTCTTGATGCAGATACGATAAAATCATATTATTTTACTTTTTAAAATAACATAAGAATGTTTCCCCTTCAGGATGCGACCCTTCGAGACTTGATCTTTATCGATCTTCTCTGGTTGAGTCGATTCCTCAACTCGATAGTGGCACTTCGTTCACCCATCTTGCCCGAAGGTCTTCTCTCACTCGAAGCCACTCATCCCGTCGTCAAACAGTTCAAAACCAAAGCTGCCCTACTGCTCAAGTCCCAGCTGTTTGAGCTCCTTCACAAGTTCGAGTTGGCTCTGATATCGCAACCAAGGCAATTGATTTTCCCAGCACTGCTCCCCGATGAGTACAGGTTAAGGACCGATCTGACGAATTGTGCTGTCACGGTATGTTTTTATTGTTCTCCCATTTAGTAAACCAGAAAACAGTGTTAGAAAGATAGAAGTGAAAAACTGCATACCAGCTATGCGCGAAAGTATTTTTTTTCTAAACGGAAGTCGGAAATGAAAATTCTTAAACGGAAGTCAGGAGTTGAAAGTCGGGAGTGTAAATTTAAAGATTATGTCCGAATTGAAGTTTATTTATGTTCTTTATAGCACATTTAAATGTGATTGATTACTATTCTTCACTTTTGAAATGTCTAATCTTCAAATGACATCCTGTGTACATTTAAATACTCTTTGAAGTCATCTCAGAAATGCCTAATATTTAAATAGAATTCAAAGATGTCATTAAGAAATTTAAATGGTCTTTTAAGATTCTTATGGCACTTTTAAATCACATTTATTTTCTCCGGAGAAAGAGTCAAAGAAATCCAAAAATAATGTATATTCGCCTATTTTTAAACGATCTAGGCTGAGTAGACAACGATTTCATTGATTTTTCCTTATTTTTGACAAAGTACCATCAATTGAATCCAAAAAATAGTTACAGATTGCCATTCGAAACCCAGAATGGCTGATTCGAAAACCATCGTCAACATCCAATCTACGTGGAACACCGAACAAAAGTCCTCTCCGGAGAATTTATAATCTGGAGCTATCGATGACAGGCCTCAATGACTCGTCGAATAGGTTTCTTTTCCTTTTTAAACTCAAAGATATTGAAAAAGTGTTTTTACCAGGTTCTTTACCTGGGTAGTTTTTTTTGGCTTTCTTTCTTTTTCTTTTTATTCAACATAAAAATAGAAATTGTGTGAATCATTTTGTTCCTATTATTCTTATTTCATGTTGATAGATGGCAGCTTATCATAGTTTCAAAGTATAAACATTTTAAATTAAAATGTTTTAAAAAACGAAAAAGAAACGAATCTTAATTGTTCAGAATTGAAATAGGCTTCCGTTTAGATCACCGGTTCAAACATCTGAACATGTGGACGTGAACATTTCACACGTAGAAGACGAAACGATGCAGAGATTGTATTCCCTGGCGTACGTACCATCAGGCTTCTGGGCGAGGCTAGTCACAAGGTGAGCTTTCAATCAATTAAATTATCGGGAATCGTGGAACGCTAGGACGGGCGGCGCTACAGAGGGTGAGAATTTCACTTACTTTATGTCCGTAGGAAGTTTCACCTTCTAGACAAATTAAGAGTTATGAGACGTGTTGTATCGCAAGGACAGTGTGCTACGCGGCCAATATGTAGAGTTTGTTGGAGAAGTATACAGAAGCAGAGTATAAGATAATCGAGAGCTTAAATAGTGGATCCCGTGGGCGTGGCCTCCGGGATCGTGGGAAACAAACAAGTGTTGGAAAGTTGGTAGATTAAAAGTTAACTATGTGAGTTACTGTAGTTTACTGTACTCGGGAATGCGAAAAGTTGAATAAACCCAGAAATATTGTATAGCCGCTCATTCTCGGACAAACTGAAAAGCGTAAACAAGAATTTCATTGTCTTTATCTAAAAGTTAAAGAAGTTTTTGACGAAATGCATAACGCGAATATAAAACTTTCTTAACGAAAGACTGAATTTCGCGATGGGCAGTTTCTCACCCTCCGTACTCTCTTGATATGGCTTTTGATGTTCTCATTAATAATTCAGCTAGCAATGTTCAGAATCATGGGAGACAAGAGCATCATTCGCTCAATCTTCCGCTTGTTCGCCGCGAAACACGGTAATGATGCGGAAAGAATGACGGAGCTCGCCGGGAAATCGTTGAGACCAGCTTGGATGGTCTGGCAGACTGGCATCGAGGTTTATTCTATCAATATTCGTTTAAAGTTGAAGTTTTTCAGCTTCATCTGAATGGTCAATATGTGTTCTGCCTGAAGCAGTTCTTACCTCTGGTTCGTTTTTTCTTATAGTTTCACTTCGAGATTAGTCGTCTTCTGTTTGTATTCGAAAAAATCTACCAAATAGATCTGAATTTTCATTGACTTTCAGTGTTAACCTAGCTAGTTTTGTTCAAAAAAAAGCAATGAATCATTCAAGAAGAGAAATTTCTGCGTTTTTTTTTTTAGATTATTGATTCGGAAAAGTTCCAATTCACAAATGAAATTAATGAACTTTTTTTTTGCGAAGATTTTCCTTGCTCCTCTGGGTTGTTTGGCTGGTGTCAGTTGGTTGGCCGGTCCATGGCTTGTTGTCGGGACCTGCTGCCCTATCCCATCAGCGCGAGCCGTGACTGGTGGGGTAGTGGTGGCAGCAGGGTTTATAGGTCCGTTTGTTCCTTTATTTAAGTTTCTTGTTGCGTGATGGGGGGTGACAACCCGGTGCGGCTTGCAGGGCCTCCGGGCTTCTCACTCCGTTTCGCTTGAACGCGGCGACGGCGAGTGGTAGTCGGGTTGCTGGTTTCTCGGTTCGTTGTCGATTGTTCAGGTTCGACGTTTGAATTGTTGACGGACCACACCACGTGAAGGTGAACCAGCTCGTAGGAACTTCATAATTTTCTGCGAAACCAAATCAGCTGCTCTGATACCGAAGTCAACTCGTTTTAGGTGATTGTAATGAGAAACAGAATAAAACAACAGAAAAAAAATACCAATATTGATTTGAAAATTGGAACCATTTGTTTTCCTTTGCAACACTTTCGACCATTCCAAAAGTGGGCGTAACGGGGGCGGGACAAGCAAGGATGTTCTGTCAAAAATTGCTTACTTGCAAAATTTTCAAATCGAGACCTTAACTACATTTTCGATATTAATACTGGTTAGTCTCTTCGAAATATCTCACGATAACTTTTCAAACAATTATGTTATGCAATAAGGACTAAAATTGAGCAGAATGAATGGGTAAACATACAAATAGACGGCTGCAAAGCGGTCATCCGGAACGGAAAATTGAATCTATTGATTGGTATCGACTGATTCGAGCCTTTTTTTGAAACTCCACCCCCAATTGATTTTTTTGATCTTGGTACACCGTGAGTAGGTCTCTGGATCCTAACAACGATGAGGGTCAAATCCTGTCAAATAATAAGTGTAATGAAAACTTTTAGGCGCAAGTCCGACAAGTCGACTACAGTCAGGTTGATGTGAGGGTCAAAGACGAACAACGTCGATGGAACTCGTGGAGGAACTGTGACCGACGTCCACTCCTAGAATTGATTATTCCGTCGACGAAAATCGAATTGACCTCATCAACAGGAAAGACGGAAGCCGTCACTGATGTTCATGGTAAAAGCCTGTTAGTGGCGCATCTGGTGGATCTTATTGACACGCTCCTAGAAGACTGGTATCCGGCGCTAGGAACTAGGTAAGATTTGGATTTTTCATGAGGAACGGAATAAGAAGAATGAATTTCCATTTAAGATTCAACCTTGTTGTAAGAACTGATGAAGATCTTGTAATTTTTCAATTTTACACCATCTGAAACTCGTGACCGATGTATTTTTAAGTTTTTCAAAGAGATCTGGGAAATAATAGCCTCCGTTCCAAATTAGTTGAAGTTTTGAAGAGACTGAGAATTTTTCACAACTTGCGCACATAGCTTCCTCTACCTGTAAAAAAATCTGGCCTCCGTAAATCGGGTACTCAGTACCGTAACAGTTTCGCCTTGAAATACAAGAACGATTCTAATGAGCCTCCAATAATTTAAATACACAAAGATCTAACTGTTCGTTGTGAAAGTCCCGATCCTAGGGTAGGTCTACCGTACTCATTCTGCAAAATTGAGATTAGAGCGCGTTTGAGAACGGCCATGCTTCTAGCGATATATGTGCTCGCATACATAACTGTATCAAAGGTTTCTCAAATTTCCATTATATATTCATTTCTACAGTACACTCCAATCAATTCAAATACAGATTCGTCCATTCATCGGAAGGAGACCTTCTCGTCTCACGTCTCGTCCCATGTATCAAGTGCATAAAAGAAGCAACGATCGCTCAGAATGGACGTTGTCCACGAACATCACATGACGACTCGGAAATCGCCAGCCCCATGCAGCATGTGACATTAGAACACAGAATGAAGGTGAGTATTTATTGAACTGAATGTTAAACTTTCCCTGCTCTGTGGTTTTAATGAAAGTAAGTGTTTTCCCTATGTCTCATTTTCTATCTTGAAGAATCTATAACATGAGCTCTTATAAAGGAATATCCCAAAAAACGAACAACCTCCTGAATTCATAAATAAACAACGAACATGAAATTTCAATCGTTTCTGATTCTTTGGAAGTTGTGATTTCAAGTGAAATTACGCTGACGGGAGTGAGGAATTTGACACATCATAAAATGGTTAATTTCACAGTGTACCTGGGTATCCAAGAGTTGGTTCTTCACAAAAGTTGTTCTCCCAACCTAACCTAAGCTCATTATAAACGGAAATACCTCTTGGCTGCAGATTGCGATTAATACACGACGTCATGAACGCGGGTTTTTACAATGTGTCAAATTCCTCACTCCCGTCTTTCTGGGACTCCGTAGTGATATTAGGTAAACTTTGAAGTCGAATTTAGACATGTCTGCGGAAAATTTTGTGATTTATCGACAACTTATTGACTATGTTTTAAAACGCGTTTGAAGAAGTTTCTATGAAAGTTTGAAAACGATCGGACAACTACAGTTCCGATGTTTCCCGGACTAGGCATCGAGGAACGTCGAGCTCTTAACCGATCTCCGGCAGGTGCTCTCCCTCATTTGACTTTTTGAAAAGTGAAGGGTGGAATGGTTGTGGTGTCACTTCTCCCGTTAAAGTGGGAATATGAAGACTAAATTTCAAGGGAATATACCTAAAGGTTATACGAAAATAATAAAATTAAAAAAATTAAATTTTGACGCGTGACGAGGCAGCATACTACACGCAAAGTGATCGACCAATACTTCTAGTTCACCCAGTATTGTTGAGAAACTCCATACATGTGAATGTCTTCCCATAAACAAACGAACAACCTCAAGTTCAACGTCGTAATTTTTCAGGCATCTCGAACTGCCGGTGATCTCAAGAACACGTCTATCATTCATTGCTTCACCATTGAAGAATGTATGCTGGCCGGAAGGGACTACGGTTGGGTCGAGTGCCCGTCCCACAGTGGCAATCACATGAAGCATCTGGCACCGGATACGGTAAGTATTACTGTAATTGAAAAGGTGATACGGAAAAAGTGTTCGTTCTGAAATGGTAATGATAGGAAGAATCTGGAACTGGATACGGTAAGTATTACTGTCATTGAAGAATTATACACACTGCGCTGAGCGCAGTAGAAAAGTGTCGGATCAAACAGTGAGGGGAGGCGACCAATAAACAGCGAGCCCAAACCCCGCCCCTTCGTAAATCCTGCACCGCTGTAGATCAAGTTACAGTTGCTGTAGTTTTAAAAAACTTTTTTCTCTGACGTTTTTTTCAAAATTCATGATAAAAAGCTAGTTACGAAGGAAAGTTACATGATTTGCAATTTTTCAACAGCAGTTGGCGAAACAAATTCGCTTGTTAAGATGAGAAAAATAGGACAAAAGAATGAAAGGGATATTTATGTGCGAACGTGCTCTATAGCAAATTTGAGTTCAATATAATTTGCGTGCAACGCGTCTAATCGATAACAATCACCTTCAGCTCGGGGTGATTATACGGTAAAAACGTTAGTCCTACAGTGGAAATAACATGAAGAATCTGACGCCTAATACGATAAATTCACTGTGTTTGAAAGACTGTTCGAAATTTCAAAACAAAACTAATCTTGCAGATTTTCGCCGACATTGATGAGTCACTCTTGTTGACGTCGGAGCAGATCAAACGAGGTCGCCTACTGGGCAGAGGAGCGTTTGGATTCGTGTTTCGGACAACCATCAAAATGCCTGTGAGTTTTCATCGAACATTTGACACATGGGAGCACTCTCTTTATAAGAAAGTTTGGACAAATTGGATGAATCTTTTATATCAAGAGTGGTATTCACCAGATTTGCACAGGAGTGAAATTTTACTGAATGGAGGTCGGTTGTATCTATTTTTGAAAGTGATTAGTTTGAAAAAAAAGTATAATAAACCAAGGCTGCTTCCGAAATCACAAGCCTTAGCAGTTAAACGTTAAATTAACCAGAGTTGCACGGAAGTAAAATTTTTCAAAACGGAAGTCGGAAGTGAATTTTTTAAACGAAAGTCGGAAGTGAATTTTTTAAACGAAAGTCGGAAGACGGAAGTGAAATTTTTTTCACGGAAGTCGGAAGTGAAAAAAGGGCGGAAGTCGGAAGTCGGAAGTGAAAAAAGGGCGGAGTCGGAAGTCGGAAGTAGAATTTTTTCAACGGTAGTCGGGAGTGCAAAAAAGTTGAAAAAACCCAGAGATATTGTATATTCGCGCATTCTCAACAGGTGATAGGTCAATTCCAGACTGAGTAGAAACAATTTCACGGTTTTTCCTCATTTTTCACGAAAAAAAATTTTTTGACGGAAGTCGAAAGTAGAATTTGTTAAACGGAAGTCGGAAGTGAAATTTTTTCACGGAAGTCGGAAGTGAAAAAAGGGCGGAAGTCGGAATTCCGTGCAACCCTGAAATTAACGATTTTCCAGTTTTAATAAAACCGATGATCGTTACGTTACAATTTAACAAGCAATTTCGTTACATCGTTAAATCTCGTAACCAGCATATTGAAAAACGTTCTAGTGTGGTTTTCATTTATACACACTCCAAACTGTCGAGTGAATTAATCTGATGAGAAACGAACGTACAAAAAAGCAGCCATTTGTTTCCGAACAGTTTGTATTTTCGTTAAAAAAAAAGAGCTTGAATGGGAATGGTATCACACCGTTTCCTTGGCCTTGTCATATTTGAGAAACACGAAATCACACCAATAATTTAGGCATTTAGTAAAACGCATCCCGTTGCATCCCGTTTTTTTCAAACGTAAAAACCGTTTTACTCTGAACACCTCTTTTTTAGGCTTTGGTTAGGTTGGGGCTAGCTTAAGGTTCAACAACCTAAGCCTAAGAACAAGGTGATTGGGATGTTCTCAGAAAAGTTATTAACGTTTGAAAAAAGCGGGATGCGTTTTACTGAATGCCAATAATTTATCGAACACCACCGAACGACAACAACAGCAACAACCCAACGGACTTCCAGAACGGTGAATTGCTCGACGCTGCTCAGAAGATGTTGGAACCGATCGATCCGGGTCCAGGAGCCAGACCTTCAGCGGTCACTGCATACAAAGCAGCAGCGGACAAGTGGAAGCGAGACGCGCTGGAGTTTGCCTGCAGAGCGTACTGTACGTCGAGACAAGAATTGAATCTTCTCACGAGGCTCAAGCACGCAAACGTTGTCGGATTGATTGGCGAGTTTTAGCTTACACTCATCAATTGTAAGTATGTGACTTTTTTGTGTTATTGAGTTTACTCAATTAAAAAGAATCATGCGTAGAGCACACTGTGGATCAGGGATAAGTGAATATAGCCGCTCTGCAACCGCTTCACAAGACCCTCCGCGGAGCTCGCTTACCTCATTATTTTATTTTTTCTACGAACTTTCCTATAGGAAGCCTAGCTAGGCTAAGTGTTCGTATACTCAAGCATTATAATGTTTATGTTTATTTTTAAGTGAATACAAACTTATGAAAAGAGTGTCTGTGAAAACTCTTACAACCTTAACCTTTTTCTTCAAATATTACAGAAAAACCAAGGCTGACTGTTCGTATATTTATGAACCGTAGAATTAACTTGACTTTTCCAGGAACCTGCATCTCTCCGTTGTCGTTGATCGTGGAATTAGCACCACTAGGAGCTCTGTCCCAGTTGCTAGCCTCCTATAGGAAAAGCGGAACCAAATTGTCGTTGTCAGTGATCAAAGAGTCTGCGGTGCAAGTGGCCAGAGCTTTGGAGTACCTTCATAGTTGTTACATCATCTATAGAGATTTGAAGGTTTGGTTTCTGATGATTGAGTATGAGAGAGAGCGAGAGTGAGAGAGAGGGAGAGAGAGAGAGAGAGAGAGACGAGAGAGAGAAAGATGAGAGACGAGAGAGAGAGAGAGAGAGAGAGAGAGAACCATACGTGTTTCAGAGTGAAAACGTCCTCTGCTGGCGTTTTCCAGCTCCGTTCTGCGTCCAATCAGACATTCTCCTGAAACTCGGTGACTACGGTATCTCGCGGTCAATCCTCCCGTCTGGAGGTGCCAAAGGTTTCGGTGGAACGGAAGGGTTCATGGCCCCCGAGATTGTCCGCTTCAACGGCGAAGAAGAGTATACCCCGAAGGTACCCAATGAAAAGTTGTGGAAATTTCACAATGACTTTAAGGTTGACTGCTTCTCATACGGAATGTTCCTCTATGAACTGATCACGCTGAAAATGCCCTACGAAGGTGAAGAACATGTGAAAGAGCGACTTCTGGAGGGAGCAAGGCCGGTGCTCCTGCCACATGTGAGATTTTTTTCTCAAAAACACGATTCAAACCCGAACTTGACAACATTTTGTAAGACTAGAGAACGTCAACCTTTGAATAGTAGGTTGTCTTGGTTTTGTCATCTTGCAAGATAGCAAGCAAAGCTTGAGTCGTTATGGTATTTTGTGTAGTTACCGTACTTTTCATGCAATCCCACTGTATATTCAAATTCCATTCCGATAGTCTTTTTCGTAATTCAGGATGTTCAGAACCGGTGGTTTACACTCTCTTCCAACCTCACTGATACTCTTTCGTTACCTCATTTTCTAGATGTGTGTCGTGTTACAGTAGCGCCACTTGAAGCGCTTTGTCGCCAATGATATTCCTGTAAAAACGCACAAAACAGAACATGTGATTTTTTTCACACGCTACACATCTCCCTGTTTATGCGCCGAGGTGAGAACAGTAGCGAAAGTGAGAGAGCACAGAGACAAACCCCCCGGTCATAGAATGCTTTGTGTAGGTTTACGGGGGGCAAAAGGCTACTCGATATTCTCTTCTCATTGTTCCGTATAACTTTCCATTTTCAATGAGTATTTGTAATAATAATTTATTCCGTAAAGCGGAGTAAAGGAGAGTAAAAGAAAGAGAAAAGGAAAAAAAACAAACATGTGATAGAGTATCAAAACAGTATGTGTATGAAAAGATAAAAGGGATTGAAAAATGAGGACGGGAATATGGGGAGGAATGAGAAAGGATGTCAAGTACGCGTTGACTATATTGAGAAGGGTCCAGCAATAGGTGCACCCATCTGGATTGTGAGTGAGAGAGTGTGGCAGAAGGCGCGAGAGCTAGCGAGACAGTGAGGACTGTTTGGAGTGACCAGAGTTCATAAACCTTCAAGCAGTAAGCAGGGAGATGTGTCTTGCACTAGGGCGGACCAAGACCTTCCCGACAATCTTACTTTTTGAGTGCATGCTCAGAAAACGATTTGATTACCAATATTGCATCTCTCCAAAGTTCCTCGTTCGATTTTTCAAACATGTCCTCACTCTTTAATAACAGGAACTTCTGCTACCCACGTCGATCCTGGATCTTCTGGTTCATTGCTGGTCGCCGTACGCAGAAGACAGACCTTCTTCGTCTCAACTCGTCGGATTCGCATCTGCCCCAGAATTTACCCATTTGCTGGATGTGACGGAGTTGAATGGTTAGATTTCTTTCTCTCTCTCTCTCTCTCTCTCTCTCTCTCTCTCTCTCCCCTCTCTCTCTCTCTCTCTCTCTCTCTCTCTCCTCACTCTCTCTCCCTCTCTCTCTCTCTCTCTCTCTCTCTCTCTCTCTCTCTCTCTCTCTCTCTCTCTCTCTCTCTCCCTCTCTCTCTCTCTCTCTCTCTCTCTCTCTCTCTCCCTCTCCCTCTCTCTCTCTCTCTCTCTCTCTCTCTCTCTCTCTCTCTCTCTCTCTCTCTCCCTCTCCCTCTCTCCTACACAACTTTAAGTTTCAGAAGCACTACCTCCAACGGCCATCGTCGCCGTCGCCCAACACGATGACAACGAAGACCCAGACGACTTTGAAGCTCAAATCTGGATGCTCGGCAGAGACTTGAACATCTTTGGATGTACACAATTCGGTTTCGTTGATAGTAAGGTGGGTAGTTATGATTGTTGGAATTTATACTCGAATTTTTTTTTAATTCAAAATCGATCTATTCTTTTCATCTCCCTCAAAAAAAATCTGACAACGCCTTGTCAGAACGATAGGAGTAAGAAATTTTGGACACCACTTGAGTCTAATTCTCTTAGTTTTTCTGCATTTTCAAGACCGAACTCTTCACAAAAATTGTTCTCATGATTGTTTAATGGGAAAAGTTCCTCACTCCTGTCTTTTTAGTAAACTACTGCACTTGTGCTTGATTACGGACTTTGCGGCGAAGGCAGTTGAAAAGTGTAAGCAAAGCAAATCGATAGAGTAGATCGAATTTCAGTTACTGTAGTTCAAAAAATCTTCACAAAAATTGTTCTCGTGATTGTATAATGGGAAAAGTTCCTCACTCCCGTCTTTTTAGTAAACTACTGCACTTGTGCTTGATTACGGACTTTGCGGCGAAGGCAGTTGAAAAGTGTAAGCAAAGCAAATCGATAGAGTAGATCGAATTTCAGTTACTGTAGTTCAAAAAATCTCATTTTTCCTATTTTTTACATCCCGGATTCACAAAGAGTAACGTAAAAAATGTTTGAAGTAGGTAAAACTATTGTTAGGAGAAGTTCACAACATTCATTATGTCAAGTGAAACATTTATTTAAGTACAAACACGTTCGAAACTGAAAGCGGAGATCGGCAAAGCGGTTGCGATGCGGTTATATTGTCTTATGCCTCTGCCTAGGTGTGTTACGTGACGAGAGTTAGTGTTTAATGATTTTGGCTGGAACACATTTTAACTAAATGACGTTTTTGGTCATAGAATGAACCATTCCAGACGATTCCACTTCCTTTCCGGTCAAAGTACGTCTCAGCTATACGCGATGCCTTGTGGACTTGTGACGAAGTTGGTCAAATTAACGTTCACAGTACGAGCCTCACCGACACTGGAAATCTCAACTTGCCCTCGTTGAATGGGATCCTGGTATGTTTTTTTCTAAAGCTTTCGATAAAAATATTAACAGGATAATTTAATAGAGAGAAAGTGATTATTATAATGTAAAAGTGAAGTAAATCTGGATCAAGTTTTTCCCCACTACACTATGGAAAATATAACTGATTCAGCGGAAGTTTTCAGTTTCGAGAAGTATAACAGGTTGGAAACGATAACTAGACGTCGATCGAGAATCGAACTCACGATATGAACGTTTGCTTCGCAACTGAACTATCGAAAATATCGGCTTGGGAGTCACGTCCGACCTCACAGTTTTTGCCGCAACTAATAGCAAAAGCGCCAAAGAGGCAACGTAGTCGCGCCGGTTTTTTTTGCTGCGCGGTAATAAAACGCCGCCTGTAAGTAAGAATGATAATTTAAATCCACAAAGATCTAACTGTTCGTTGTGAGAGTCCCGACTCCTACCGTACTCATTCTGCAAAATTGAGATTAGAGCGCGTTTGAAAACGGCCATGCTTCTAGCGATATACAGTAGCGACAGAAAGTTTTTGGACGATATCATTTATCGACATATCCTAACGCTAGGTTATCGGATCGGTCTTAAAGTTGTATAGATATCAGAAAAAACGTTTTTTTCACATTGTGAGAAAATATCGGGGTGATAGGTAGTGTTCTCGCAGAAAAATTTGTGATTTTCTCAAGTTCACTCAAAATTGACTATTTACACATCACATTTATTTCTCGTTTTTTTCTTTCATCACACATTTACCTGTTTTCAGGTGCATAATTCTGGAAATTGCAACTTTTAAAAACGTAAAAATGAAGGAACTAACCAAATCGGTGATCATCCGGGGTCACCGGATGAGATTTGAGAGGTCACATTCGACTGAACAGTTCTGGAAGAAGATTTCAACTCCCTATGGGGTCATTCTTGCTCTAGAATAGCTGGATCTAATTGAAAACTCACAAACAGAACTTTATTCATTTTGTCAACTCTGTTTGAAATCACCTAGACATGGTTAAAGACTATACGTCTTCGATCTCGTAGGCGACCTTTTTGAGAATCCTCAAGCTGGGGTCAGTTTTTAGGTCATAAAACAGAAACGGTTTGACTTAGAGGTCTTATTTTTCATAGAAACATTTTTCACAATTCAAAAAATCATTTTGATAACAAGTTGTGTAGAAATCATCGTATAGAAAATACTACAAGAAGGCCGAATAAAAAATTTGCAAAGGTGCCGGTATCCAGATTTCAACTATCGGTATTCATGGATGATTTTGGTGCTTCAAGTAACTCTTTTTGCTCTGAGACGTTTTATCATGTGTTTTTGACTGATTGAAAGCATGAAAAACTCCGATTCACCAACTTCGACAACTTTAGACCACTTTTTTAGAACGACATGAAACTGCTCCGGATTCACACCAGTTCTACTGTCTAGTAGTACTTTCTGATTTCTTATTAGTGGATGTCCTGACATGATTGTGGAAAAATGTGCAAACAATAATGTGCCCAGAGAAAATTGGACCTCTAAGTCAAACCGTTTCTGTTTTATGACATAAAAACTGACCCCAGCTTGAGGATTCTCAAAAAGGTCGCCTACGAGATCGAAGACGTATGGTCTTTAACCATGTCTCGTGATTTCAAACAGAGTCGACAAAATGAAAAAAGTTCTGTTTGTGAGTTTCCAATTAGATCCAGCTGTTCTAGAGCAAGAATGACCCCATAGGGAGTTGATATCTTCTTCCAGAACTGTTCAGTCGAATGTGACCTCTCAAATCTCATCCGGTGACCCCGGATGATCACCGATTTGGTTAGTTCCCTCATTTTTACGTTTTTAAAAGTTGCAATTTCCAGAATTATGCACCTGAAAACAGGTAAATGTGTGATGAAAGAAAAAAACGAGAAATAAATGTGATGTGTAAATAGTCAATTTTGAGTGAACTTGAGAAAATCACAAATTTTTCTGCGAGAACACTACCTATCACCCCGATATTTTCTCACAATGTGAAAAAACGTTTTTTCTGATATCTGTGCAACTTTAAGACCGATCCGATAACCCAGCGTTTGGATATGTTGAAAAATGATATCGTCCAAAAACTTTCTGTCGCTACTGTATGTGCGTCCGACCAACTTGGCGGTGTAAGATGGCTTCGCAGTTTTTGCCGCAACTAATAGCGGAAACGCCAAAGAGGCAACGTAGACGCGCCGGTTTTTCTTTTGCTGCGCGGTACTAAAACGCCGCACGCGGCAAAATCGGGCGGTCAGGATTCACAAGCTTAATCGTAAATTGAAAAAAATTCAATATCCAACTATAATCTTCCAGATTCGAGCCCCAGAACTGCTCACTAACGATGTTCTTCTGCTAGTCTCCGCCAAGCAGATTGTTCTCCTCCGACTGACCGAAACCAACTCGGTTTCGTTGCTCGCGAGGTTCGAATCGCCGCATGAAATCAGAACAGCAGTCTCGTGTGGACTGAACAACAACCGACAAATTTGGACGGGACATGAAGGTACTTTTATGTTCTTGATTCTTATAAACGGTAGAGGAGAGATCGAGATTTTAATAATAATAACAATTTATTTCTCAAAGTAAAATCAAAAATAAACGTAAAAGATCAAAGCCCTATAAAAAAAGCACGATCAGTAAAGTATAAGGTAATTATTCGTTAAAAAATCACAATTCTTCACACAATGAGAAACTTTTGTCCTTTTATGGCCTGAGCTAGTCACAGTTGATTTGAACAATTGAAGTTTTCGTTCAGTTCGATTAGGCTTTCATGCTCAGTCTGATTTTTACAAGTTTAGTTTTTAGAATCCATAATTCTATCAAGTTTCCAAAAATGAAATATTAGCCAAAACTGAGCTTAAGTAATCAAAGTTGTTAGATAGTCAAGGTACGCTTTCATGGTCTTGAGCTTTTTCAGGTTTAATTTCAATAAAAACCATTTAAAGCCATTTTTGCCTGAATGCATCAGTGCAAAACCAAAATTAGATCAAGTTTTCTGAAGAATTAGTCTCGATGTTCGAAAGTTTTATTCGTAAGTTACCATTCCATTAGTATGAAGTACTTTTCGATGAAAAAGTATTTTAATTACAAAAGTTTTTTCTTCAGGTGGTCGATTATCGATCCATCATATGGCGGCCAACGACACTATATCATTCTCTAGCTCGTTCTATCTCTCAGAAGAATCAGTGATTGTGAGTCAACTAGAAGCTGCCAAAGATGCTTCACGAATCTGGCTGTCTACTGATAAAGGTAATTTTCACTTTTAACGGAGTTTCAATGATTTAATTAACTTCGTGTGAATGACAGATCGTCTTTTTTTGTGCTAAACCCGTGGTCACTGAGACGATCTGTCATTCACACGAATCTAACAAACGATGCACAACAACATCTTCCGCAACCTACAATTTATTAACTTCTGTAGAGAAAAGTGTGTATTCGTTATTTTTCGGTAAAACTTCATTTTGAACGTTTAAATTGATTAAACATTTTTTTCAATGGATACAAAAACATCACATGTGTTAACTGTATTAACAGAAGTTCAGAAAATGCCAAATTATTCAGAAAATTGGATTTTTTGAAAAAAAAAGCCAAACTTTTCACGAGACGCATCATGTTTTTTTCTATGTTCTGACAGTTTGAGCTATTTCATCACGACAACTGACATTTCATGAAGTTTTGATACATTTGCACTGAAAATTCATATTAAAAAATCAATTTTGAAAAAAGGGCGGAAGTCGGAAGTAGAATATTTTCAACGGTAGTCGGGAGTGCAAAAAAGTTGAAAAAACCCAGAGATATTGTATATCCGATCATTCTCAACAGGTGAAAGTCAATTCCTGACTGAATAGAAACGATTTCACGGTCTTTTCGTCATTTTTTCACGAAAAAAATTTTTTGACGGAAGTCGGAAGCAGAGTTGCACGGAATTCCGACTTCCGCCTTCCGACTTCTGCCCTTTTTTCACTTCCGACTTCCGTTTAACAAATTCTACTTCCGACTTCCGTCAAAAAAAATTTTTTCGTGAAAAATGACGAAAAAACCGTGAAATCGTTTCTATTCAGTATGGAATTGACCTATCACCTGTTGAGAATGCGCGAATATGCAATATCTCTGGGTTTTTTCAACTTTTTGCACTCCCGACTACCGTTGAAAAATTCTACTCTCGACTTCCGCCTTCCGACTTCCGCCCTTTTTTCACTTCCGACTTCCGCCTTCCGACTTCCGCCCTTTTTTCACTTCCGACTTCCGATTTCCGTGAAAAAATTTCACTTCCGTCTTCCGACTTCCGACTTCCGTTTTTAAAAATTCACTTCCAACTTCCGACTTCCGTTTAAAAAAATTTTACTTTCGTGCAACTCTGGTCGGAAGTGAAAAAAGGGCGAAAGTCGGAATTCCGTGCAACTCTGCTACCTATCGAATTCGAAAGCCTTCGACTCTCGATTTTTCAGGTCCAAAAGTCCAGTGCATTGATGTAGAGAAACGAGTGGTGAGCGCCAGCCTAGACGTGAGAAAAGTGATGCCGGCAAGCGAAACGATTCACACAATGGACGTCGAGATGGGCTCCTCCAACGCCGTCTCATGCATCTGTCTGCACGAAAAGTTTGACGGAGATCATCTGTACGTGGCAACGACCAGAGGACTACTCATTGTAACCCAGGCGACGACGGTTAGTTTTTTTCGAAAACAGTGAGATGCACACTGCGCTAAGCGCAGTAAAGTGTCGGATCAAGCAGCGAGAGGAGGCGACCAATGAGCAGCGAGCACAAACCCCGCCCCTTCGTAAATCCTGCACCGCTGTAGATCAAATTACAGTTACTGTAAAAAAAAACTTTTCTCTGATGTTTTTTCACAATTCATGATAAAAAGCTAGTTACGAAGGAAAGTTACTCGATTTGCAATTTTTCAACAGCAATAGGCGAAACAAATTCGCTTGTTATGAGAAAAATAGGACAAAAGAATGAAAAAAATATTGATGTGCGAACGCGCTCTATAGCGAATTTGAGTTCAATATAATTTGCGTGCAACGCGTCTAATCGATAATGATCACCTTTAGCTCGGTGTGAGATGAATTTTCGATTGTATCCATAATGATCAAAACGCAGATTTCTTTGTACTTTCTCATTGATGAATAAGGAATATCATAAGTTGAAAATAAAGAGAAATATTTTTGTTAAACTTAGACTGACTACGGCTGTTCTAACTGTTTCCAAAACCTATCTGCTTATCGCAGTGTCGCTTTTCTAACTCCACAAGTTTAGAAGTTTCTTCAATACAATCGTTTATTTCTGAGGGTTGCGAAACGGTCTTCAACAAAATAGTTGCAATTTCTTCGTTCGTCCGTGTAGTACTATCCAAGTACCAGGTGTCGAATGTAGAAGTAGAATTATCTCACTCTTTATCACACAAAACTCGGACTTATATACAGTCTACAAGGGTTCTAGAGCAATGTTCTATAACCTTCTAGAACAACATCGATTTTTTCTACAGTCACAACAAAAATAATTGTCACATTAAAAATGGATCTAATCCAAACTTCGCTTTTTGATACTGATTGCACGTCTAATCTCTATCTTTCCAGCTCCAACCGCTCACAGCGTTCCGTCCATACGAGTGCGAGATCACGAACATGTGTGTGGTTCGAGAATCGTGTCGTCCAGGCGACGACACGTCATCCAGAGGTCGACCAACAACAACCACAACTGCACCGAATCACAGTGTCGCTTCGACTGACAGCACGGGATTCGGTTGGGTTAGAGACCGAGTGTCAGAGACGGTAGACAGACTGCGCGGAGCACCACAAGAGCCCATCGAGACGGCGTCTCTGATAACGGTAGGACGACAGTTCCGCGACTTGTCTCATCGCTTCGTCGCCAGTCAAAAATTGACCGACACGTTTGCCATGGCTGTCTGGAAGACTGATGATTGGACCATTTGATGACTGTAAATAGCGTTTTTTGTAGATATTTTGAACTTCACATCCAAGTAAGTGAGAGTTTTCATCGGAACCAAACTTGAAGTGACCGGTGGTATTGTATGCAACCCCTCCCCTCCGGGAGGAAAGATGAAATCCCAAATGTTCGCTTCTAGCCGATGAAAACTGATCAGAAATACCGAGTGTGAGGAACTTTGTACAATTCCGTAGTTTGCCTCCTCACAAAAGTTGTTCTCGAAATCTTTCCAGCTCGTGATAAAAGGATAAAAGACGCTGGATTTTATACTGTTCAAAGTTCCTCACTCCAGTATTTTCAGTACTCATTTGAAAACTGACCCATCTTCATTAACTCTCTGTAATTTGAGTGTGAAAGTCACAAAGCAGCACACCCGCGGGAGAAACTAAGACGAGTGCCTATTCATAGTCGATACATGTCTGATTTGTGACAAGCACGTGGTTAGATTGTGGCAGGCACACCTAAGTTACAAAGTTCTCTATGCCATGATATTCCTCTAGTCATACAATCCTAGTTCACTCAATTCACATAATAACATTGCATTTGCTAGTCGCTTTCCCTAACTGAACCAATCTTCGCTCACGGTTACACGTTTATTACGCCCATCGCAGATTCTACATTCCTATCTATCTCACTAAAAATGTTGTATTTATACTTCTGGTCTCCAACAGGCATGCTTACTATATTAAAGGTTGTGATAGCGAAATTCACGTCTTCTGTTGTCTTTCTATGAATGTAAATAAAATTATTTCATTTTTCAACTAGAGCGTACGCCGTGCTGCAAAGACGGGAGTAAGGAATTTTACACGTGCTACAGAGACGGGAGTGAGGAATTGTACACGTGCTACAAAGTCGGGAGTGAGGAATGTTACACGTGCTACAAAGACGGGAGAGGAATTTTACACGTGCCACAAAGACAGGAGTGAGGAATTTTATACGTGCTACAGAGACGGGAGTGAGGAATTTTACACGTGCTACAGAGACGGGAGTGAGGAATTTTACACGTGCTACGAAGACGGGAGTGAGGAATTTTACACGTGCTACGAAGACGGGAGTGAGGAATTTTACACGTGCTAAAAAGACGGGAGTGAGGAATTTCACACGTGCTACGAAGACGGGAGTGAGGAGTTTTACACGTGCTACAAAGACGGGAGTGAGGAATTTTACACGTGCTACAAAGACGGGAGTGAGGAATTTGACACATCATAAAATGGGTAATTTCACAGTGTTCTTGGGTATCCAAGAGTTGGCTTTTCACAAAAGTTGTTCCTCCAACCTAACCTATGCTTATTATGAAAGGAAATAACTGTTGGCTGCAGATTGTAGATTGAGATTGATACATGACGTGAACGCACGATTTTGCAATGTGTCAAATTCCTCACTCCCATCTTTTTAGGACTCCGTGAGCGTACTGTATACTGTATGTGGGTGAGTCCTAGGTGTGTTTTGTCGTGACTGTGCGCTGTGTACGTGTGTCATAGCGCGTATTCAAAATTTGTTTTTATTTTCTTTTTGAAAAGAAAAATGGCAACACTTGTGGATACGCTAAACAAGAAGAATGAAGAGTTGTTGAAGTTCTATGGACAGTATTTGTTCCCGAACCAGCTTTCTAATGGTAAGTTTTTTTCAATTTTTACTGTGTATAAGAAAGTTTTTAGCCTCGGAAAAGTTCGAAAAAGCTTTGATTCATCTGAAAGGTATTTTGGAAGACTGTGAGAAATTGGAGACTGCACTAACTGATGATAGCGCCGTCTGCAGAAGGAATGAAGAGTTCAAAGAGACTGTTCGGCAGATTTCGGAGGTAATTTTTAATTAACTAAAAATATTTTCACAATTTGACTGAGTTTGGTATCAACTAAAACTTTCAGGTGCTTGGAACAGAATTGAAAATAGCAGAAGAGCCTAGAGCCGAGAAACCAGTGACAAAGAAAAGTCCAGAAGCAAAGTTGCCATCAGAAGTCACTGATGTGATGATTGAATCTACCGAAGACGGGGTTAAAGGACATTCGAAGGTTTCAATCCACTCTCTTTCCCGTCAGTAGAACATTATAGGCATTGATCGTGACCACGAAGGAATTCGCCATAATCCCAAAGTATCTTCTGGGAAGATTTACGTTGAACGACTTGAATGAGGTAACTGCATTATCTAACATGGAATAAGAAAAATTTCCAGTTTACTTCTAAAATCGACGAATTCACGGCTTATGTGGACGAAATCAGTAAAAAACCAAGAAACAACATGACAAAGAAAGAGCTCGATTTTGTTGATAATAGAAGACCTTTGGTAGGTGAATTTCAATCTCAAAAATTTTCCAAATTTACAGGTATCCAAAGCCGGAACAGACAGGTTTTTCTTGGAAGACGATCTGAAACCTCTTCTCCCACCGAAATTGAGCCCATTCACGAGGAAAATCATTCCGTGTCTTCGGCACATCAAGAAAATTAAACAAACTCGAGTAGGAAGTCAAACGTTGTATTTCGCAGCTCATGTTTTTTGAAGATTCGCCGACATGTAACCAAAGTTGAACATACAGTAAATATATTCATTTTTTGAGATCTGGTGTGACTGTGCATTAAGTATTCATTTGAGAATCGTACTAGTTACTCGATAACCTTGTTGGTAGACGTTGTTCTTGCTCACTTCCGCGTTGTACTCTTCATACGCACGTTGCATTTCTGCTCTGAATGGAATCTCATGAGATGATAAAAGTGATATTCTTCTAACTTTTTATCCAATGAAAAGACGGGAGTGAGGAAGTTTCTTCACCATGAAATACTCAAATTCTTCGTATGTTTGCGTTTCCGAGACTAGCCATTACACAAAAGTTGTTCTCCCTACCAAACCTGAGCTTATCATAAAAGGAAATTACTGTTGGCTGCAGATTGCAGGTTGAGATTATTACGTGGCGGCATTTTACAAAGAGTAAACTTCCTCAGTCCCGTCTTTCTAGTACTCAATCAGATTAAAAAGCAGTTTCAACAAGTCCTTCTAGAATAATTTTTTTCTACTTTCAATCCTCAAGAGGAAAAACAACTAAATTTACTGTTTTCCAAAAGTTTCATTAAAAAACGAACAATTCATTCCAGATTGGGGAACATCCTCTTTCTCCGTCTTCCAGACCTTCGTCTTCTGTTGTGGTCTTCTTGAAAACCATAGGGTCTCTAAATTTCGAAGTAATATAATTTGAAAAGATATAATACTCACAGCCAACTTGGATGCCCACTTGCAGATGCACGTTTCTTCTTTGGCGTCTTTTGACGGTTGATCTGGGGACCACCTCGTTTTTCTGAAGATAGAAGTGTAGACAACTTTTGTTTTGGAGAACTTACTTATGAGAGGATTCACCACTATAGGAGGCAGGATAGCTGGCGGACCACCACACTTTCGATTTATCTGGAAGGTTGAAAATATAGTTCAACAAAGCAAAAAACGAACCAGTCTGATTGCATCGTCCATAGTGATACCGAACTTCAGGCATAGTTTATTTGCGTAATACCTGCGTGCCACCACAGAAATATGAGGTTCCAACTTCATAGATTCATAAATCGGATCGGTGTCCTGAAATCGAAATTATTCTTATAATTTGTTGAAAAATTTTTTTTCTGAAGACGAATATTTCGTGAAAACATACCGAGATAAGTTTTGCTCGAGCTGCAGATGATGGTGCGTTTGATGAACTATCTTCCATTCTGAGTTGAACAATAACAGAAGTCAGAAAACAGAAAAAAAAAGAATAGAAAATTTTTTTAAAAATTAAAAGGATAGAGCTTTTTCGCAACAGAGCGCGTTTGCCGCACACTTTTCTTCATGACTAACAGTACACATATGGCAAAATGTAAACCGCAGAGTGTCCGCAGAGCGCAGAGCCGCAGAGTCAATTTTTGTTTCTGGTTTCGGAAAATTTCTAATAACACGTACGGTTCCTAAATAGGCTTAGGTAAGGTTCTAAGCACAAGTACGTTCCGAAAATGGGGGTCCGATTTTTCCTAAGCCTGATATAAGAAAAACTCTGCGGTCGCTCTGCGACTCTGCGCTCTGCGGTTTACATTTTGCCATATCTAGCAAAAAGTCTAACCGATTTCAAACTCGCGGCAATCGTATTTTTGTAAACTGAATACGGTAGGGTCGGGACTCTCACAACGAACAGTGAGATCTTTGTGGATTTAAATTATTATTCCTACTTTCAGTCCATTGAAATTAAAGGCGCATTACTTAATCGTTCATGTTTTTCGAAGCGAAACTGCTACGGTAACTAAGAAACCGATTTACGGAGGTCAGACTTTTTTACAGGTAGAGGAAGATATGTGCAGTATCCTTGCGAGTTTATTCCTTCACAGTAAGTAGGTTGTTTTTTTTATGAACACTGAAGCTGAGTTCAGAAATTCAAAATCTTCTTCTTAAAATGCTCACATATCTCAAAAAATGTTTGCAGTACTTGACAATAGTTCTGACAAGCTCCGACTTTGCAACTGATAGACTCTTATTTGTGGTTGTGAAGTTCAACTCAAAAAAAAAGATGAAAATTCATTCAATATTAAGAATGGCAGTGAGACATAAAGCAGAAAGATTAGTGTTTGCTGAACCCGTATTGATATTCCAAAAATTTCTTTTCTTCTTCGTTTTCTTGTTGATGGCCGATCTCGATCTCCTGAATGTCTCTCTCTCTCTCTCTCTCTCTCTCTCTCTCTCTCTCTCTCTCTCTCTCTCTCTCTCTCCCTCTCTCTATCCCTCTCTCTCTCTCTCACTCTCACTCTCTTTCTCTCTCTCCCCCCCTCTCTCTCTCTCTCTCTCTCTCTCTCTCTCTCTCTCTCTCTCACTCACCTTCCTTCTAGCTGTAAACTTTTCAGCTCGTTGTCGATTACCACAGCAGAACGTGAAAAACACGGTACAAAGGGCAATACCCAGTGCAGCCAAAACCGCTATAAACCAAGCCGCGCTCCGGATCGATTCTGAATTATCTCTTGTGTCTTCCACATGTCCCGTTTGTGTGATCAACAAACCTTGTTTCAGCCTGTTAGCATAATCTCGGCTCAGCGTGTTGATAGGTAAGAATTGAGACTCGGCTTTTCTTGGTCCATCTAGTGCAACGCCTTGTAGAATGTACTTGGTGTCCTCAGATAGGCCTGGAAACGGAAAGTGCAACTTTGTTGAAAAATCCATAAAAATAAATCCCGTTTGGACGCCGTGCTACAAAGACGGGAGTGAGAAATTTTACAGGTGCTACAAAGACGGGAGTGAGGAATTTTACAGGTGCTACAAAGACGGGAGTGAGGAATTTTACAGGTGATACAAAGACGGGAGTGAGGAATTTTACAGGTGCTACAAAGACGGGAGTGAGGAATTTTACAGGTGATACAAAGACGGGAGTGAGGAATTTCACACGTGCTACAAAGACGGGAGTGAGGAATTTTACACGTGCTACAAAGACGGGAGTGAGGAATTTTTTACGTGCTACGAAGACGGGAGTGAGGAATTTTACACGTGCTACAAAGACGGGAGTGAGGAATTTTCCACGTGCTACAACGACGGGAGTGAGGAATTTTACACGTGCTACAAAGACGGGAGTGAGGAATTTTACAGGTGCTACAAAGACGGGAGTGAGGAATTTTTTACGTGCTACGAAGACGGGAGTGAGGAATTTTCCACGTGCTACAACGACGGGAGTGAGGAATTTTACACGTGCTACAAAGACGGGAATGAGGAATTTTTTACGTGCTACGAAGACGGGAGTGAGGAATTTTACACGTGCTACAAAGACGGGAATGAGAAATTTGACACATCATAAAATGGTTAATTTCACAGTGTACTTGGGTATCCAAGAGTTGGCTCTTCACAAAATTTGTTCTTCCCACCCAACCTAAGCCTATTATAGAAGGAAATAACTGTTGGCTGCAGATTGCAGATTGATATGAACGCGGGTTTTTATAATGTGTCAAATTCCTCACTCCCGTCTTTCTATGACTCCGACCCGCTTGGTGCTTTTCATAGTACACACATACCTGCAATATCAACCTGCGTATCAGGTAGGTATACTGTAGATGACTTTAGCCAAATGTCAGAACCTGAGAGTTTCACTTTGAATGAAGGTAGTGACGATGATCTTACCCTCCTTGGAGTAGTTCAGATAAAAAGCTGACGCAGGCATCCTCCAGATGGAACCGTTGTTAGGGATCCAGTCGACGGTGAGTGTATGGAACGATACGTTTCTGACGCGGAATATAGGAACGTCAGGTGCTGAAGAAGCGATGTGGAATTCAGAGACATGTACACATCTACCGCACATATATCGCTAGAAGCATGGCCGCTTCCAAACGCGCTCTAATCTCAATTTTGCAGAATGAGTACGGTAGGAGTCGGAACTCTCACAACGAACAGTTAGATCTTTGTGGATTTAAATTATTATTCTTACTTTCAGTCCATTGAAATTAAAGGCTCATTACGTAAATCGTTATTGTATTTCAAGGCGAAACTGCTACGGTACTAAGTACCCGATTTACGGAGGTCAGACTTTTACAGGTAGGGGAAGCAATGTGTGATACGGTGTGGAGTGGTTAGAGTTCGTTCACGTTTAAGCAGTAGGCAGGGAGATGTGCGTCACCCCAACAATAGTTCAAGCTGGACAGTGAAACTATAGTGCATCTGAATTGGACTTGGATCGGTTCGTCTACATTTTCTTTACTTTCTTTACTACACTTTACAACTTGTTGATTTGTTCACTGTAACGAAATAATTTTTTACTGCGACCTCAATTTTTTTGAAAACTCGCCAAAAATTTCAGGGGTTGAACTTAAGCTTTTTTAGGCTACTTGGACCTCCAATTTTAAACTACAATGAGAAACCCTAAACCTAAATGCGCTGGTATACAAATAATATTGTTCTCAGATTGTGAGCTAGTGCTGATTTTCATGCTTCTAGTGATTGATCAACCAACATGGATCGAATAAATTCTACTCACTTCTCGCAGGCCATGTCCGGACCGGCCTGAGGGTTGGTGGTCCTTCCCCGGCTTTCGTCTCAGCCCACACGGATACCTTGTAGCCAGTGTCTGGGATAGACTTTTCATGCAGGTAGTGTTTCTGCTTATGGATTACGTATGTTTCTTCTGTTTCGTCTGGAAAGAATTACTGAAATGAGGAGAGATGTGAACAAACTTCGATCATCCTGGAACGAGATAAAGTATCCTTGGACACGACCGTTCGGTTGTCGAGGAGCGTCCCATTGGAGTAACATGGCTGTGGACCCGACGGAATGCACACGGAGGTTGTGGACTTTTGATGGGGCTGGAAAGTGGCCATTCGTGGATCATAAAAATCAGAAAATTGAGAGTTTTCAAGCTAAAGGCTAAAGGTGATCGTCATCGATTAGACGCATTACACGCAAATTATATTGAACAAAAATCACACATCAATATTTTTTTCATCCTTCTGTCTTATTTTTCTCATCTTAACAAGCGAATTTTTTTCGCCAATCGCTGTTGAAAAAGTGCAAATCGTGTAACTTTCCTTCGTAACTAGCTTTTTATCATGAATTTTGAAAAAAAAAAACGTCAGAGAAAAGAGTTTTTAAACTACAGTAACGGTAATTTGATCTACAGCGGTGCAGGATTTACGAAGGGGTGGAGTTTGTGCTCGCTGCTTATTGGTCGCCTCCCCTGGCTGCTTAATCCGACACTTTTCTACTGCGCTTAGCGCGGTGTGTTTCGACATGAAGGTTATCAGGGGTTATATCAGTTATCTGCGCTGTCTCGCCTTCCCTCTCTCTCTCTCTCTCTCTCTCTCTCTCCCTTGGTAGCATGAACAAGGAGTTATGCAATGTTACATGAGTACTGAAAAGATATTAGAAAGTCTTAAAATTTTCAACTGTCAATCATTGTTCAACAACTTTCTCCAAAATTTTTGACAAATTGAACTACAAATACAGTAGTTAAAACCCCTTCATCCAAAAATTCCAGTTCACTCACTTCCTTCCGGCATTTCGAACAGGATTTCGTCAGTCGGAATACTTTTCAGCCTCTTGTTCTTCACTCTTATTCTCGCACTGTAGTTAGCATTAGCGTTGAACGTGCTGATGACGACGTGGGTGACATTTGATGGTATTGACACGTAGTGCTTTCTCAGAGGTTGATCAAGTCTCCAGTACTCGATCTATAACTTTGTCGATTAGCTATGAAGACGCAGGTTAAGGAAGAGATTCAGAGTCTTCACCACGTCCTACTCCAAATTCACAGAGACTGGTCAGTTTTGATGGAGAAAAAAACGCAAAGGGTACATATCAAAGGTCGCCGACCTTCTGCGGGTTTCGCCGATTTAGCAGTATCTCCAATTGTTTCTGTTTGGCTCTAGAAGCAATGGAGAATGACTGGTAATCAGATGTCTTTTGCTAGCAGCTGGAAACCGTTTGGGGTTTTGAACGAAGGTTGGTTTTTACAGTCTAGAACTTTGTACAAAACGCTGTTATTTCATTGTGGCAGGAACACGTCCTGCACATTTTTGGACAGACGAAGACGTGTGCCTGCCTTAATCGAGACGTGTACTCTTCTCTAAAATTTCAATGTGGCAAGGAGGCAGGCACACGTATTGATTAGGGCAGGCACGTGTATTGATTAGGCCAGGCACGCGTATTGATTAGGCCAGGCACGCGTATCGATAGTCGCAGGCACGCGTATTGATTAGGACAGGCACGTGTATTGATTAGGTCAGGCACGCGTATTGACTAGGGCATACACGCGTATTGATTAGGGCACGCACGTGTATTGATTAGGCCAGGCACGCGTATTGATTAGGGCAGGAACGTGTCTTGATTATGGCAGGCACGCGTATTGATTAGGGCAGGCGACGCGTATTGATTAGGGCAGGCGACGTGTATTGATTAGGGCAGGCACGCGTATTGAATAGGGCAGACACACGTATCGAAAATGGCAGGCACGCGTATTGATTAGGGCAGACACGCGTATTGATTAGGGCAGGCACGCGTATCGACAGTCGCAGGCACGCGTATTGATTAGGGCAGACACGTGTATTGATTAGGTCAGGCACGCGTATTGACTAGGGCATACACGCGTATTGATTAGGGCACGCACGTGTATTGATTAGGCCAGGCACGCGTATTGATTAGGGCAGGAACGTGTCTTGATTATGGCAGGCACGCGTATTGATTAGGGCAGGCGACGCGTATTGATTAGGGCAGGCGACGTGTATTGATTAGGGCAGGCACGCGTATTGAATAGGGCAGACACACGTATCGAAAATGGCAGGCACGCGTATTGATTAGGGCAGACACGCGTATTGATTAGGGCAGGAACGCGTATCGACAGTCGCAGGCACGCGTATTGATTAGGGCAGACACATGTATCGAAAATGGCAGGCACGCGTATTGACTAGGGCATACACGCGTATTGATTAGGGCACGCACGCGTATCGACAGTCGCAGGCACGCGTTTTGATTAGGGCAGACACGCGTATTGATATCACAGAGATCGTATAAGGTTGAAACCAACCTCATAACCATTAAAATGTCCATTTGCACTTTTCGGGTCAACCGACGCCCATGTGAAGTTTACCGTTGTAAAATTGATCTGCCGCTCGACTTTGAAGTCTTCTGGATATTCATCGGGCACTGTAAGTCACTAAATTCACCTTTGTCTCTTCTAGTCCAAACCATCTTCCCCAGACCACCCACTAAACGTTTCAGGCTCGACAATACTCGGCCCAATCGAGTTCACGGCCCTAACTTGGATCTTATACTTCCTGAACGTTGGCTGATTTCTGACGACTGTGTGATTCTGAATTTACGTCATCTTTTATGAATTCACAGCTAAAATACCGCCAAAGAGTCCTCAACTAAAAACTCGGTCCATCCCTGGTTCGGCTCGTCCAGCTTATACCTGAATTTCTACTTTCAGTGTTTGCGGACAGAACACCGAACCTGACGAGATATTGCAGATTTGGTGCATTCCAATAGTACATTTCCATCGGTTTCCAGGAAATCACCAAGTTATCCGGTTCGGTTCCTTCTCCACGGACGTTCGTAGGGTTTGAGTATGGGAAAGATGGTCTTGTGATGCAAGTTTGCCATTCTTCTGGAAAAAATCGATAATTGATTAGTACCGTACCATGGGAAAATTAATAAAGTGAGCACATATCTAGCAAAAAGTCTGACCGATTTCAAACGCGCGCCAGTCGCATTTTTGTAAAATGAGTACGGTAGGCCTACCCTAGGGTCGGGACTCTCACAACGAACAGTTAGATCTTTGTGGATTTAAATTATTATTCTTACTTTCAGTCCATTGAAATTAAAGGCGCATTACTTAATCGTTCTTGTGTTTCAAGGCGAAACTGCTACAGTAATAAGTAACCGATTTACGGAGGTCAGACTTTTTTACAGGTAGAGGAAGATATGTGGTGAGTGTAATGTGTACACACTAACGCACACTAACCAGCACCTATGCATACCTAGCAGCTATCAGTCGCTTGATGGTTGAGTGGTTAGAGCGTGCGACTATCACAACCAACAACGTTAGTTCGACCCCACCCTGTGGGCACAGAGTTGCATGTGTTTGAAGTTATTTCATGTGCGCTAAGTTGTCCAGAAACGAGAAGGACTATTGACAGACGGTTCGTCCCTTGTGGGTGGTTGTTTGTATATGTCCCCACAATTTTAAAGTAAGTTTTAAAATTATTTCTCTCATTAACCTTAAGTGTGGTAGACCTTCAAAAACATACCTCTAGGTTCGCCCTCTATTGGCACATCACTTCTCCCATGCGAATTCAGTGCGACTACTCGGAAAGTGTAGTTGACCTAAAAATTAAACTTATTCTGAAGAACAAGATGACAAACCCATGGGGTCAAAGTAACGTCTGCCTCGAAAGCTGCCTTGTTGACGTTGATCTCTTCCATGACTACTTCCCAATCGCCCTGGAAAAAAGCAAAGTGTAACACGAGTTGGAGTTTTACCTTTCTGAAGTCGGTGAACAGCTCGACCACATACTTCTTGATCACATCGCCGTGTTCATCTGCTGGTTTCCATCGAACTGTTGCTTTTCTTTCCGAGCAATGTATGGGTTCCATTATTGGAGGTGCAGGAACGTCTAGAATTCTCTCTCTCTCTCTCTCTCTCTCTCTCTCTCTCTCTCTCGCTCGCTCTCTCTCTCTCTCTCTCTCTCCCTCACTAACCCTTCACTATCAACTGCATCGAAGCCAGCTTCACGTCAACATCCGTAATAGCAGCACAGTCGATCAACCCAGAATGACGACCCCTAACAGACTTGAATCGCAGTCCATTCTCGATTTTCCTTCAAATAGTCTCTTACTTATGTTTTCAACAGGTTAACTTACTGGTAGTATCTAGACTCATTGATCTTCTTCCCGTTAACTGTCCATTGATAGGAGATGACTAGCCGAGGGTCACTGACAGCTTCACAGAAGACCTGAACAGGGTTGTAGTTTGACTGGAACATTCATAAAAATTTTATACGAAAAAGTAGACTGAATCATGATTTTTTCAGTTTGTTTTTGTCGACAGCTCAAATTTTAGGCTTAGGTAAGGTACAAAGCTAAGACTTGATCAAAGTTTAAACTTGATTACCACAAAAAATTTTGCACCTTGTGAGCTAATGATTCTTGATTCGATGATTCAGTCTATTTTTTCGTATCAAGTTCATAAAAAACAAAAATCAACAAGCATTGGGGACAGCAAAAGTCTGGTAGTGTAATACGTTTGCGCCCTACCTCCGCAGTCTCTCCAGCTTCTAAGGTCAGACGCTTTGGAGTCGGGATGCGGATGAAGTAGGTCGGTTCTGAATGAAAGCATTGTATACTGGAGGAGGACAAACATACTGTAGACTTGGAGTTGATTGGTAGCTCTGTTGATACCGTACTTATTCGAGACGTTGCAATAGTAGAGTCCTTCATCGGCGCTGTTTACGTCGTAGATGACAAAAGTGTTGTTGGAGAAGATCTGAGTGTGAGATAGGCGAGGAGATTAGATCTAGCTCAGGACACTAAAACAACACTCTGCGCCAAGCGCAGTAGGAAAGTGTCTGATCAAGCAGCGAGGGGAGGCGACCAATAAGCAGCGAGCACAAACCCCACCCCTTCGTGAATCCTGCACCGCTGTAGATCAAATCACAGTTACTGTAGTTGAAAAACTTTTTCTCTGACCTTTTTTCAAAATGCATGATGAAAAGCTAGTGACAAAGAAAAGTTACATGATTTGCAATTTTTCAACAGCAATTGGAAAAACAACTCGCTTGTTGAGATGAGAAAAATGAGACAAAAGAATGAAGAAAATATTGATGTGCGAACGCGCCCTACAGCAAATTTAAGTTCAATATAATTTGCGTGCAACGCGTCTAATCGATAACGATCACCTTTAGCTCGGTGTGAAACAATGGGAAATTTGGTGATCCTGGATTTTGAAGCGCCTTCGGAGTTTACAGGTCTTACACCAAAATTGGAAAAACACCATCAAGACTTATGAATGTCACGTTTTCTCCATCAGGGTTCTTTCGAAGTTCATCGCCATGTTCTTACAATTCGTAAGTCAACGAAAAAATTATTCCATGAATGGTGTTTTTCACAGCAGTGTTCTCATTTTGAGCAATAAGGTGAAAATCTAGATGATCGTCATTTTATCCGTGAAGCCATGATTTTTTCAACTCTCCGTCGATCGACTACTTCTCAAAATTGAAGATAGACGGGGCCATAAATATGCGACAGCTCTCTTTTCCACTGCCAACTTCCAGTTTCGAAATTAGAAGTTGAATCATGTACGCCATGCCCGGAAACGTACTTCAACCCACTTGAAACTCTTACTCATCTTGTTATTTTTGATGGTAACAACACGATAAAATCCCTCGAGCTGTCTGCGTCTCCACCCCCTGTATGCACTCTAATCGCCCCGCCCATTCACCTATTCTGTGTATTCAAAAGCACAACAAATAGGGGTGTTTTGAGTTGATAAGCAGCTCTTTGTGTTTCATTTTTTATAATGTGTCTGCAGCTGGTAGGTTGGTTGGATCCCCTCTTCAAGTGATCAAGTCCCCCTTGCAGTTCTCTTCCTTGCTACGGTAGCTTTGAGCCGTGCTGGAAGCGCGTACAGTCCTTATGATGATGTTGCCACTACACTGCCACCACCTCAACCCTTCAGCAAATTGGTCTTCATTCATGAGCTCGGTGCGAAAGAAGTTTTCGATTTTGATAAAGATGTCAAGGTGAGTTTCAAACGAGAGGTCCTTTCTCAGCAAGTTCTGAATGTTTCCCGGGGCACACCATCGACTAGACGCGTTTCACGAAAATTATTTTGAACGAAAATTTTCTTTAGAGCGCGTTCGCACACAATTATTTTTTTTAGTCTTTTGTCCTATGTTTTTAAACTACAGTAACTGTAATTTGATCCACAGCTGTGCAGGATTTACGAAGGGGCGGAGTTTGTGCTCGCTGCTTATTGGTCGCCTCCCCTCGCTGCTTGATCCGATACTTTTCTACTGCGCTTAGCGCGGTATGCGGGGTTTTAGATCTCAATAATATTTTTGTCGTCATTTTTTGAACCCTACCAAACGGCAACAGGAAGGCGACGCACCGGCGACAAATTTATCACGGAGGACAGAACTTGTCTCAAAAGTTGCATCGTCGTTCTCGTACTGGGATTACTTTCAAGAAAAATCTCAATAGTCTAGTAGTAAACTTTTCTAATTCTAATAGACCGAGGAAAACTTTCATGTTTCATGAATGAATTTTTTACACCTGATAACTCTGAACGTTACTAGGTTTCATTCATCAAGCTCAAAAGTACATCTCATATTTTTTCATGTTTTAAAGTCAATTTAAGCACAATCGCTATCAAACACAAATTCCTTCAGGCTTATGTGGTCGCCTCAAAGAGCAGCGAAGGAAAACAATTCGAAGAGGGAATTCACTTCTTCATTTCACTAGAATACCATTCTAGTGTACCTATGAGTAACGCTACTAAATGGGTAGGTTAGGGACCACTGTTCTCACTTCTCCTTGTCTTCTAGGGTTCCGATCAAAACGGCCATAAAATTCCCGTCTTCGCCTCCGCCGTTCGTAGCATTACCGTGATCAACAACAACGAGAACAGCTTGGGAAGTATCAAGAACCCAGGGTTCATTTATTTCGTTGCCGATGATTCGAAACATGGTAGGTGACGATAGAATTATACTTTCTCGAGAAAATATAATTCAATAAAACCGGCACCATTGACACCACGCATGGTGCAGTTAGGCTTAGGTATCGCAACACACCGAGCTAAAGGTGATTGTTATCGATTAGACGCGTTGCTAGCAAATTTTATTCAACAAAAATCGCTATAGAGCGCGTTCGCACATCAATATTTTTTTCATCCCAGGATTTATAAAGGGGCGGAGTTTGTGCTCGCTGCTTATTGGTCGCCTCCCCTCGCTGCTCGATCCGACACTTTTCTACTGCGCAGTGTGTTTCATAGAACCTTGTTGCTAATAACTAAAGGGACCATTGACACTACGCACCATGATGAGGTGCCAGCGGTAGTGAATTTAGGTAAAGACAATTAGTTTTAGGTTAAAGGCTTAGCTTGAGACACGATAAAACACGGCACCTTAAGCCTACAGCTTGTAAATTAACATAACTCAAGAGAAAGAAACACAACACCTTGACACGATTGCCTTTTACTAACTACCAACGTTATTGATCAATCTCGAAGAAATATCGGTCATTAGCTTAAGATAGTGTGAATTCACATCAAAATTGTTAGATCTTACCCGATTTTACGAAAAAAATTCACGGTTCTCAAACGACTCATAAACTTTCAAGTAATTTTCAGTAAGTCGAGTCATCGAAACAACTACTGACCCATGGACCATCGAAGTGGAAGGGGATAATTTGAACTACAATTATGTAACCCTACTGAATCCAAGTGGGGGCATAGAGATCAGCAACATCAGGAACATCAATGGGGTGGGCTAAAAGTCCATAACCTTTAGAATTTATCATGCTTAAGCTGACAGTTCTCAACATCCAAGCCGGTGGAATCGATGAGATCAGCAGCGCGACTCGCATCTATGACGTCAATTCGGAATCCTCGGAAAATACTACTCTAACTATCCTCGAACCGATTGTGACCATCAGAAAGCTGAACACCGTCACACCGAGCGAGTACTCCTTTGACGTTAAGGCTGTTGATTGTAAGTTATCGAACAAAAGTAAATGAACGCTAACATTGTTCTACCTACGAGTACCGTCTTCAACTTTCTGAGGCAACAAAAAATCACTGTATATCAAAGTTTTCTCCACATTTTAGAAAGTTGCAAACGAATCTGACACTTCTAGGACGAGATATGCCGGAAAATATTAGCGTTCATATCTTTTTGACCGGCAAAATTTGTTTCAGACAAGGAAGATTCCGTGATCAAGATGAGACCGAATTGGACCGATGTTTTGGTCGCCAACAGTCCCAACTTCGCCCTTCTTAACACTTCAAACTCCCAGAGATTCTTCATTTCGGGGTTGGAACAGAATACGCAGTATGATATTCAAGTGAGTGAGATGGAAGCCGGGTGAGAGAGTGGTGAGAGGGAGAGACGCAGAGACAATCCCTCGTCAGAGAGTACATGGGATAGCGAGACGTCGAATATCTCTCTGCTTACTGTTTAGGGATGTACAGACCAGGGCTGTTTACGAAACTATAAAACTCAACTGTTAAACATGAAAGTAACGGTTTTTAAAAAAATTTCTAATGAAACAGTTAAACGTTAATTAAACGGTTTTCTAGTTTAAACAAAACAGCTGACCGTTACATCGAATTTAACGATAAATTTTGTTAAATAGTTAAATTTTGTAACCAGCCCTGGTACAGACTCTAACACACATATCTTCCTCTACCTGTAAAAAAGTCTGACCTCCGTAAGTCGGTTACTTACGTGGGAATGACAACCACTCGCCGAGAATCTGTGAGGTTTGACTGGGTTCTAGGGTTTTCGACTATGCTGAAAACGATAGAACAGGTCTCAAAAACTGCTATGTCGACCTTATTCCGGAGTTATGGCTCGAAAACGATAGAAAAAGTTAGTTTTGTATACTTGGCTTATCTTTTACTCTCTAAGAGTACACTTTTTTGATACACAGAAGCTAAAAAACAACATATCTTTTCAAATCGCTCTTGATTTTGCTTTCTGGGAAAGGAAATTGAATTTTGAAAGTTTACGAAAGGAAACGAATTTAATGTAGAAAAATCTATAACACGTACACAAACCCGTGCAAGGGGTATCAGTGATATGTTAACACAAAAATTTCGTGTTGCCGGTGGTCAAGTGGTTAAGCCGCTGAACTGCTACTCTTTTTTGTCTTTTTTCACTCTGGTTCAAGTCTTTTCTCGACAAATTAACTTTTGCATTTGTGTTTGAAAGCAGTTTTTGTTTTTTCCTTCATTTTATAAATTCCTGGTATTGTGAAACTATACCTAATCGCTGAAAGACGTCAAACGTCATCATTTTCGGACATTTTGACTCACTAAAAACTATAAAATAATAGACTAGGCAAATATTTCAATGAAAACAGTGAAAAAATGAGTTCTGGAAATATGCAAAAGTAAATTGGTCGAGAAAAGACTTGAACCAGAGTGAAAAAAGACAAAAAAGAGTAGCACTTCAGCGGCTTAACCACTTGACCACCGGCAACACGAAATTTTTGTGTTAACATATCACTGATACCCCTTGCACGGGTTTGTGTACGTGTTATAGATTTTTCTACATTAAATTCGTTTCCTTTCGTGAATTTTCAAAATTTAATTTCTTTGCCCAAAAAGCAAAGTCAAGAGCGATTTGAAAAGATATATTGTTTTTTAGCTTCTGTGTATCAAAAAAGTGTGCTCTTATAAAGTAAAAGATAAGACAAATATACAAAACTAGCTTTTTCTGTCGTTTTCGAGCCATAACTCCGGAATAAGGTCGACATAGCAGTTTTTGAGACCAGTTCTATCGTTTTCAGCATAGTCGAAAACCCTAGAACCCAGTCAGACTTCACAGATTCGCGGCGAATCATTGTCATTCCCACGTTAGTTACCGTAGCAGTTTCGCTTTGAAATACATGAACGATTAAGTAATGCGCCTTCAATTTCAATGGACTGAAAGTAAGAATGATAATTTAAATCCACAAAGATCTAACTGTTCGTTGTGAGAGTCCCGACCCTACCGTACTCATTTTACAAAAATGCGACTGCCGCGAGTTTGAAATCGGTCAGACTTTTTGCTAGATATGTGTAACAGTATCACACTGTCTCGCCGCCTCTGCGTCTCGCGCCCCTCACGTACTCTTCCCCTTCTGGAGTAACTGGCAGAAGGAACTAGAGTAACTCGCAAACTTCACTTTTAATTTTTGTGCGAAATTTGCGAACTTTCTAATTTCGATGTGTTCAGGACATTTGAAAAATATTTTGAACACTTGAAAAGCCATACGAATGTGAGAAAAGAAATAATTATCATCGGAAACAGAAAGGTTTACGATACATGAGAAAGAGAATATCGATTAAACCTACAGAAAACACTCTCTAACCGCGAATTGTCTCTGTTCTCTCTCTCTCATTACCACCGCTGTTCTCACTTTTGGTTGGAAAGATTAATAATATAAAAATTCAGGTGACAGGAGACCTGGACGAATCCAGCAGCCTGACAATCTCCTACCAAGGGTATGACGGCTCAGGATCAGAGTCCAAGATTGGATCACACAACATGAACTACAAGGTCAACGTCAAAGGACAAAATGTCACAATCGACTACAAAAGAGGCGAAAGTGACAGTACCAAGGGATTCTTAGCACAGATCCAATGTTACAGTAAGATTTGACTTCTAAGGTTTTCTAGATCAAAATTTTCAGAATCCGCAAGAAGCTACTTGTTCTACGGCACTATTGTGTTCACGATTCTCATATTTTTGTAATTTCGAAAATCAAATTTGCAATTTTAATAAAGGTTTACGCTATTGTGAAGACTGCTTACCAGGAATAAGTGGATATAGCCGCACTACAACCGCTTTGCAAACCTCTCCGGGAAGCGCACTTACTTACTTATTTAATTTTCGATTTTTGCAAGTTTCAGTCTCCAAAAAAAAAACGTCAGAGAAAAAGGTTTACAACTACAGTAACTGTGATTTAATCTGCAAGATTACGAAGGGGCGGGGTTTGTGCTCGCTGCTCATTGGTCGCCTCCCCTCGCTGCTTTATCCGACACTTTTCTACTGCGCAGTGTGCCGCAGTGTGTTGTGTGAAACAGATGAAAAAGAAAAGCCGACAACCTACCTTATTCTTCCCATCAACAACCTGAAGAGGTCGATCATCAGCATCGACCCATCTGACAAGAGCTTCTGGAGCGGCGTCGACATCGCAATCGAGACTGATGGTGGAGTGCAGGACAACTTTCCAGAATCTCGCAGCCGGCATTCGGAACGTTGGTGCATGTGCTGTAAATCCACAGAAAATTCTACCATATTCCGAATTATTCTCTGACATTTCCAAGACTCTCCTAAGGTCGTGGTCGTTTATAATAACTCGAAAACTTTTCGTGGACCGGCATTGGACCGTAAATGGGCGACAGATGGACTGTAGATGGGCGACAGATGGACTGCAGATGGACGGGCATTGGACTGTAATTGGGCGACAGATGTCCGGGACGACTGTCGCCCATCTACGGTCCAATGCCGGTCCACGGAAAGTTTTGGAGTAACTTCATTCATTGAATAATGTTCATACGCTTCGTGAATGACCAGCAATACCAGCACAAACAAGTAAGCATCGGAATCTTGAAGAGAAACTTTTTAAAAAAGCTGCTTCAGAGTTATGCTATATTTTCAAGAAAAATTCAGATGAAAACGAAAAAATCATGAGAACTGTAGGCAATAGAGAAAAGAACTAATCTCGTTCTGGCCATCTCATTTCTGAAACTTCAGAAATACCACTGGTAATTCCATCATCAACACGCTCTACAAGAATTCTGAATTCCTGCAGACATTAGATCTTTTCTCTATCGCTTAATTCCCAACCCTTATACAGTAACTAATGAGAACCTTCCTAAATTACAGTCAAACACAATTTGTCAGACTACTGGTTGGAATTGATTGAGCTACACCATGTTCAACACTCCTATTCAGTTCTCCAGATATTTTGATGAAAATATTCAAAAACTTTTTTTTGCAAAAATCGCATAATTCAATGAATAAAGTTCTAATATTGTTTCATAAAATCGTGCCAACCCACCTCTGACATTGATAAACGCGTTCGCAAAGACATTTCCCAGAGGGTTCGACGCATTACACTGATAAACACCAGTGTCGATATCGTGGTTGAGTTGTCTGATTCTTAAGATCCTTCCGTGGTCTAGCAACACTCTTCGACTGTCTTCCGGTAGTTCTGAAGTCATCGCGTGGCACTGAAGAAAATGGAAAACATACCATGCAACAACTTTCCGTTCTTGCTCCATGTTATAATCGGTGTTGGATGTCCTGCTGCCATACACTCTAGCTGACCGGTGTTTTCTTCTGGGAGTTCTATGTCCTTCGGAGGCTCGTATTCCCAGAATGGTGCTGCTGGAAAATGTTACTGACAGTACTGCGAGGATAAAAATGTTAAATTCACACCGTCGATCGAGTACTGACAGTACTGATGAAATCACAGGGCACGTGTCTCCTTATCGGCTACGATAAAAATGTTAAATTCACACCGTCGATCGAGTACTGACACTACTGATAAAATCACAGAGCATGTGTCTCCTTTTCGGCTACGATAAAAATGTTAAATTCACACCGTCGATCGAGTACTGACAGTACTGATAAAACCACAGGGCATGTGTCTCCTTTTTGGCTACGATAAAAATGTTAAATTCACACCGTCGATCGAGTACTGACAGTACTGATAGAATCACAGGACATGTGTCTCCTGTTCGGCTACGATAAAAATGTTAAATTCACACCGTCGATCGAGTACTGACAGTACTGATAAAATCACGGGGATGTGTCTCCTTTTTGGCTACGATAAAAATGTTAAATTCACACCGTCGATCGAGTACTGACAGTACTGATAGAATCACAGGGCATGTGTTTCCTTTTTGCCAGCGATAAAATGGTTAATTAAGACTTCTAAACAAGAATTACGTACTATACCAGTGCTAGAATATTTCTAAAAAACAACAAACCTAAGACTCTAACATTGACCGTGTGAACCAAATGTCTAGCTCTGCACTCGTATCGACCGGCGTCTTCAGGGACGACGTTGTCGATGATAAGGCTTCGCCCGAAATCGCCCTCAGCCGAATTCAACTCCTTCATTCTGGTCGTCGGCAGTTCCTCGTCAAGTTTAGACCAGAAAACTGTCGGAAGTGGCCTCCCGCCAAAGATACATTG